>VWZW01004863.1:301744-410752 GCA_013397115.1 Edolisoma coerulescens | reverse complement strand
CGTGGGTGCCCCGCGGCGGGGCGGGCGCGGGCCGGGGGGGCGGAGCGGGGAGCGGGTGCCGGGGAGGTGCGAGCGGCGGGCGCGTAATGCGGAGAGAGGGGCTGCAGCAGCGGGGGCGCGGACAGGGGCAGGTGCGGCCGGCGGCACGGCGGAGGCTGCGGGCTGAGCGCCCAGCGGCCTCGGCGGGGCGGACGGTGCTGCGCGGCCCGGCCCGCACAGCGGAGGGGCCTCCCGCCGTGCAGCTCCGCGACACGCTGGAAGTTGCGGTGCTGCTCGGGCTGGCTGTAGGTTCACCGCACAACACCGACAACGATGGTAACGCACCGACGGCCAGTGAGCTACCCCAGTTTCTCCGGGATAGACATCCATAGTTTTGGAGATTTAAACCAAGTAAGGGAATACTTGCACGCTGAGAGCTTTGTTTTCCTAGCACCTTGGTTACGTCTGCACTTACGATGTGGATTGGGGTGTTTTTTTGTAATATTTCATATTTAAATATTTTCTTAATTTTAAGAAACCAGGAAAGGGTTTCCGGATGCTTGAAAGGACAGATTAATAAAAGATCAGCATTTTTATTGGGCAAACATCTCCCATGCTGTTGACGATGTGTGTTAAATTCATCCCTGTGCCTTTTCGTTTTTCACAAATAGCACAGAGAAACATTAAAAACAACCATCTTCGGAATTTTAAACTTCACACAAATCCCTATAAACCCATGTATTGCATTTACTATATTTGAAGATTACAGCAATGCAATGTTAAAGCAATGTCATAGCTACACTAGAGAAATTCCACTGTAAATCTTTCCTTCTGAAATGTACACTTTGGTGAGAAATTTGCCATGCTTGGGTGCAGTTCAAGTTGGGTTTTGTTTGTTTATTTGTCTTCTGGGTGAAAGAAAAAAAGTGTTAAGTAGCTAAAGAAAATTCACACATTTTATACTTAAGCAAACACATCTCTCTCTCCCCCTCCATCCCCACCGACATAGCAGCTTTAAAATCCACAGGTAACTGGATTTTAAAAGTGTCAAACTTTAGAGTTTACAGAGACCAGGATAAGCAGTATGTATCTTTTAGTTTGAACACATTTAGAGAGAAATCCTCTGAAAAATTTTACTCATTGCTTTCCTTTTTGACTAAAAGCACATGAAGATCCACTGTCAGTGGGTCAGAAGCCCCAACTGCTTGTTCCTTGCTCCTTTCGAGGTGCAAGATGGTACCTTCTCCCATTTTGAACAAGTCTTACTTCTTTGAGGTTCTGAATTAGACAAATACTCCAAGGTTTCTGTGGCCTTTGGATCAGACCCTCCATAAACAAAACACCAGAACGTGGTATTGTGCTCCCTGGCTGCAGGGGAGTCACTCTACTTGCACACTAGTGGAAGTGGGAGCAAAATCTGGTTCAGCGCTCACACCGTACAGACGTATTTAGTCTCATAGCAACAAGGAATTCCAGAAGACTTCCCATTTGAGAGGACAGTGGTACCTGGCAACGCCACTTGCTGTACTACATATGGTTCGTTCTTGGTTTTGTGTTATCTAAATAGCTTTGGACTTTTCAAACAGGCTGAGCCCTATTCAAAAATATCCATCCTCAATTTCTTTACTTGTCACCTGCATAAAGGTTTATAAGATATTAAAGATAACTCAAGTTACCAGTGCAGACTTCTCTGGAAGACTTTTCTGAATAAATTTCACTGATGAAAATTCCCCCTTATCTTTCAGCCAAGTAAGATTTGCATCCCCAACTAATGGAATAACACCTGTCAAACAACTTCTAAGCTGCTTAGGCTGTAACTCACTCTGCATTTCCAGGTTTTGGTTTTTGTTTTTGACCCCATTCATCTTCGGCAATAGAGGCAAAAAGCTGTGATCCTAGCAGCAGCTCCTGCCAGGGAACCACTCCACAGGAGTTGTCCCCATTGTGTTTTAAAGTTGAAGGAGCAATGCTCAGCACCTGAAAGCTGGTAAAGGATGGTGATGGCGCTGGAAGACATTTCCAATATAGAAGACATTTGCAGCTGGGAAGAGAAGTGAGGAATGCATTTTCCTGATGATCAGGGAACAAGAGCAAATGTGTAAGAGATAGAAGATCTTCTGAGATCTTACAGGAAAGCAGCAGAAGAATGAAGTGCATCATTTTCAAATGTGTGTTCTCTTTTGGAAATACAGCTCATTTGTTCTTTTTACCAAAAATTCAATCGAGTTCTACAGAATTACTAAAACTGGAACTCTGCAGCAAAGACAGCAGCCTTTGCTCAAGTATAGAGACTTGAAAAAATTATCTATACTCTGCATTTAATTTTGTGAAAAGATTCTACCAGACTCTGTAAGATTTATTCTTCACTACTGAGATATTTTATAAATAAAGATGTGCTAAAATTCCTGGAAAACAATCATGCTCAGATTGTATTCCACATACCTAGAAATAAAGTCCTCCTATTTTCAGCTGTGTTAAATGCCTTTTGCATAACTATTTTTATTCCTGCTCATGCAATAAACCCCCAAATTATGCATGGCAAATGCAGGAGCACAAAATATCATGTTAGCCCATCTTCACTAATGAATTTGGAAACTACTTCTGGCTTTGAAAAAAAAATAGAGCGGACAATACCTATTATTAGGTTATCTAGACCAAACCTTTGCCAATGCCCACTGGGTTTCATTTTTGTTACTTTTGAGTTACTCAGGCAATAGTCTGTCACCAGTCACTTGAGGTGATTATTCCAGCCCAGTGGTTCTCTCAGATGGAATGTTTCTCCTGATGCTAAGTTTAACATTTTATTTTGTTGAAATTCACCCAGTTCATCTTTCACACATGCCTGAAGTAGAATTATAAATCCTTTTTTCATTTTGAATCTAACCAAAATAGAAGACATATTGAATATATAGAAATGAGCACAGATAAATATATTTCCACCAATTAGTTTTTGCAGAGTTTAAGCAGTTTTTTTCCCCTCTTTTCTCTGCATACCAATGGCTGGTTTGCATTTCTTTGTGTTTGAGCTAGGCACAACTACAGCAGTCCTAAAAATTTTTTTCCTGATCTTCAGCTGATGGTGGGCAACTGCCACTGGAGTAGAAATTAACATCTAAAGAGATGCTATTGATCTCTGGTTTGTGACATGATGCAGCTACCATGGGAACCACAAACACAGATCCATTTGACCATCTCCTTCCATGAAGACCTAAAATTTTCTTTCTTTTCCCTTCACTTACCAAATTAGGTGATATATTAATATATCTTTAATAATTTTGACAGACTATATGCTGCTTTCTGTCCTGTCTCTTAGTGGCAGATTCATAAAAGGGATAGCACAGCCCAGATAATTTAGAATTACCAATGTGCAATCTCCTTGCTAACAGAGCATGTTTACTTAGAACTTTTGATGGTTTAGGGTTTTTTTAAAGTAATTTTGTTTCACTTTGCTTTTCAGTTGCATTATTTTGCTGTTCACGTCTTCTTCCTACCGTCTTACTGACTTTCTATTCAGGTATGATTTTCTTCCTCTTTTCTATTTATAAAGAACTGTCCCAGCCGCTCATGCCATGTAGACAGTTGTCCACTGGGAACTCACTGAACATTCTCCAACATGGTAGTCACCATTTGGTGACAGCTTTTGGCCACTACCAAAAAAGAAGCTGCCTAAGAAGTAGAAGTCCTGGGCCAAGCATTGCTGCCCACGGTCAAGCCCAGCAATGCAGAATGCAGGCAGCATCACACAGACGATTTTGGGGGTTTGTCCATCATTGTTTTTCGTTGTCTCAGGCTCAGGGATGGGGAATGCTGGCTGTGGAGTGTCTGCCACCTTGTCTCTGTCTCAAGAATAACCGTGAGCTGCTGCCGAGCTGCAGGAACATCCCCCACCTTGTCTTTGCCTTGGCAATCACGTGGAACTAAACTGAGGTGGTGAACACCTTTTGTGTGTAAAGAACCTTCTCTTTTGAATACTTCTGTTACCAATATTGCTGCTGCTACTGTGCATTCCTTATTCCATTGCTGTTTGCTTTCAGTAAATTGTTGTCTCAACTCACAGTCTCTGCCTTTGTTCCTCTCTCACCAGAGGGCGGCAGGAGAAAGGGGAGTGGCTTATTTGGGGTTTAATTACCAGCAGGTGTTAAACCACCACATATAGTCAAACAATACTACCATGTTCCTTCATCCATGTTGTATTCATGGATCATCCTCCTCACATCTGCCTACCAATAAATCTCCCATTATATAATCCAAATCTTTAAGCAGTTAGATCCTGAAATGTTGCTTTTGTCCTCTCTCATTTTACTTTATATGCTCCACCTGTTACAGGGAGCACCTCATTTTGCAGTAGCTGCTCTGACACATTTAACAGCACAATTATAGATGACTTGGTAACCACCCATTGACTAAAAATAACCTAGCAACTGAAGACACACTTGGGTATTTATACTTAGATATCCCAGAGGAACCCTTCACAGCTCCTGTAGCTGGGGAAAACATATGTATCTCACCAAATGCAGTAGGCTAGGAATCCTCAGGGATGGGGGCGGAGGGACGTAGGGGAAGTGATAACATTGCACAGCTGAAAGATTTTCCAGACAACACTCTGCCAGCTAATCCAACTCTTATCCAACTAGCACTGCAATTAAGGCTTCCTACTGAGAACAATGACAGCATTATGACCTGGAGAATTTTCTACATAGAAAAACCTCCTTGCATCTGGGATTGAAAAATTTAGAACCTTAAAAAATCCAGCTCCTACACTGATGGTATTTGCAACCATTACAGATCCCAAGGAACTATAATGCCAGTATGAATATGAGAAAATACATGAGTTGCAATGAATGAACTACCAGTGAGGAGGGAGACAGGCAGCATATCCTCTGTGAAGAATCTGCGGTGCTGAAACTCATTCTTGCCTTCCAAAGTATGGATTCTTTTTTTTTATTCAAGATGTACCAAGTTTTCACACAACCTGTTCAGGAAGAAATATTCTGATGTCTGAAGAAAGAGACATCTAAGTGATGTGATTTAATTTCAGTGATACATGATTACACATGCTATGGCTGCCTGTGGCTAGTTTAATATTTGAGCAGAAGAAGAAACTTGGAATTTAATGGAAAGAACCCCATGTGTCTTAATGGAGAACTTGTATTACTGCAGTGTCCATCTGCCCATCCTTTTTCTACTCCCCATTTTCTTCTGGTTTATCTATGGCCTTCATTAATTCTTGTCTTCAAAATATGCTTTTATTCACCTAAAAGACCTGAATAGTTAGCAAATTACAGCAACAAAGAGAACTACTAATCTCAAAGAGAGATTGTACAATGTCTTAAGGGCCTTTCTACCTGCCTTTAGTTGTAAGATTTTTGTCTTGAAATGAAAATGAAGTGTTCAAAGTGAGGTTGGATGGGGCTTTGAACAACCTGATGTAGTGAAAGGTGTCCCTAGCCATGGCAGAGAGCTTGGACTAGATGATCTTTGGAAGTCCCTTCCAACATTCCAACACAAACTATTCTGTGATTCTATGATAATTCAGAGACAGCATACAACTACTGAAACTCAGTTAAGACTGGTGTGCAAGGCATAGGCTCAAACATCCCAATGACTGCAGGGCTATTCACAAAAAGCACAACGAAACTGAGAGGGCCTACTCTCATATTTTTTACTTTTTATGTATTTTAACATCATCTGGACTTTTAAACACTTATCAAAATACAATTGTTTACTCTTTGGGTTTTTTTCAGAAGAAGGATTTGTATTATAACCAGGATGATTAAACACATAAAATGAAGGGAATGTAGTTCTGATCCAGGTTTCCAGCATCAATTCTTTAGGGTCTAGCTTAAAAATATGCAACTAAAATGCTGCAACATTCAGGGAGTAAGTTCTTCATTGAGAATGAGACCCATGGAGAAAGCCATGCTGAATACACACAAACTCTATGAGCCATGTCACAGCAAAACTTCATAGAATGGCCAATAGCAGTGTGGTATGGAAAAGTGAATAAGCTAACAGATTTGCAATGTTTGTTGCTTTCTCCCATCTTAGTGGAGGGGAAAATTTAAAAAAAGCAAAAAAACCCAATTCTACAAAAATGAACTCTGCCATACAAACTCATACTCATTGGGAACTTAATCAATGAACTCATTGACCTGTAGTTTTAACTTTAACCAGAGAACCTCCTTTATATTTCTTTAGATTTTGACTTTCCACATCAAAATCTGGGTGTTACAAAAATTGATCTGGAGATGAAGTTAGGCCTCAACGGCCACTTGGAATTCCTTCCATTAGCAATTCTTATTGTAGTATTTATAAAAGTGAGCTGCAGCAAAAGTGGTGCATATCCAGAACAAACCAGGCATGTCCACAGTAAGTTAGAACAGGTTCTGAACACATGGGGAGGAGACAACAACTGCCTCTAGTATTTGAGCACATTGAGTCATACTACTGAGAGAAGTCATCTTCGGTTGCTATTAAGCTAGTGAAGGGGAAACAAATATTTTTCAGACAAATATTAAGTGCAGGCGGTTTAAAAATTATTCAAAACCTCAAATAAACATTTAAAATTTTTACATGCACAAAATTAACAATTATTACATTTTACGGATAAATTAAAATGGGTTTACCACTATGGCACTCTTTTCTTTAACCTAAAAATTCTCATATTTTCAAGAGATTATAAGACTATGACATTAAAAGATACCCAGAATTTTATATATTAAGTTTCTTCTGGGCCTGTATTCAGGAATAAGTAAAGGTTGAGAGAAAGGGTAAGAAATGGCTGTCAAATTTAAATCTTTAATCTGAATACAGAAACTTCTTTGTCATTTTGAAGTAAAAAACAATCATTTTACAAGCCATTCATGTATAATATAGTCCAATAGTTCTTGGCAGTAAAGAAAAAGAAAAGTGTTAGTGAATCTCTAGCTATTATTAAATATGGCCAGTTAATACTAAATGGTATAAGACTTTTTTTTTTTTTTCAGTTGGAAGAAAATGGATTATTGAATGCTAATCTGAAGTTTATTACTGGACTCTGTGGAATTAACACACTGGAGGCCTATCTATTTACACCTGGGTGGGATAATGGCAGGAACTTCAGATTAATATAACCTTCTCTTGCATGCACAACCTATTCATTATTTGCTTGTCTGTTTGTTTTTGTAGGAAGTTTATTTCTTCTATTTGCGAGATACATCAGGAGGCCTATAACTTACTATAGTTAATGAAGTAGCCACTGCAGAGAACCTTTTCACAAAACTTTGTGAAAAACATATTTTAAGAGGCAAACATACTCCTTGGTTTTGTTTTAAATTATGCTGTTCTAATAGGAACCATTTTTCTGCATCCTTACATTGTTTTGAAGCAGAAAGCTTTAATTACAACATGAAATGGAGCATCTGAGATTCTTGGCATTTAACAAAAAAGCCACTATTAAAATATGACCCCTGGTACATGGGGGAGTGACAGCGCACAGGCTGAACTAACTTCTGTAAAAATCCTGGAGATACTGCAGCTGATTCAGCTGGATTTCAGCCGGATAAAGCATTACAAAGAGCATTACACAAACATTGTAAGAAATAAAACGTTCTTCTCTACAACAGAATATACACTCTCCCTTGGACACTGCTTAACCTTAAACAGAGAAGGAGTACCAAGTCCTGGGTGGTTTTAGCATCACACCTGTGCTGGACTGTCCCAGTCATCATCATACTCATCATCAGACTTTTAAACAAGAGATAAAAAGCCTTCTCTGATTCCTTAGTGCACACTCCGTGGAAGCCCCACACCAACAGCCCATATACTGCACAGGTGCAAGTTCACAAGCCCTTATGTTTTCAGTTGTCTGTGTCCGTATATGAAAGGGGAGATGAGTCATGATAACTAATTGCTCCTGACTGAACAGGAGTGTGCAAGGTAATATGTAGATAGTAAGGATGATACAGGCATTACAGCTTGAATCGAGTATAAATCTTAAACTAGCAGATTAGTTAAGCCATGCCTGCAGAAACAGCTTTGACCTTAATGTCACAGTAAAAATCTGAGTCTGATTTACCACACCAGTGTACTAATATAGAGGTAACAGACATTAGATTAGTATAATATTATACATTGAATGGCTACTATATTAGAAGTAGACATATAAGAAGTGGGCAATGATGAATTGAAGTTTTTATGCATGAATTACAACATACAGATTAGATACCGTATTTAATTTTTTTAAATACTTTTTACCTTTTTTTGAATGAAAAAAAGCTTATTTAGTTTTGTTTAACATTTCAGAGGAAACTGGTATATTCTATTCTGTCAGTAAAGCACAGAATAATAGGTCAGTAACACAGTTTATAAACTATGCTCTCAATCCATGCCATAGTGCTTTGAGAATGTGTCAACACTCAGCGATTTCCTTACCCAGCTCAAAAGCATCTTGGAAGCACCCCGGGCAATGTCTCATATACAGCCATTGAGGGTTATCCGCTCCAAAATAGCTGTTATAATCTGAATGGAAGAACCATAAATGATTCAATTGAAATCATGTCTGAAAATGCAAAAGGAAATGAACACAGAACAAACTATAACATTAGTGGCTCTAACAGCGTGCACACCTGAAGATCTAGAATTGAAGACTTTGGTGCTTCCCCTTACAGTCGTCCTACTCTATGAGACAGATACTTTACGATGCTGAGAATAGTACTTACAAAACTGACCTTAACTGATTTTTAGAAGAGTTATTTTGCATCATTTCAGACATAAAGTTAATCAAAAACATCCAGTCACCCCTGACACAACTGAAACTTGGTAGAGTGTCTCTCCCCACCCTTTCTTCTTCTCTATTTGAAAGAGTTGAAGTATTCATTATCTTCCCTTATATAGAGTGGTTATAGTATAGTACCTAGCACCTACCTAGTCATAGCCTTCATAGTAAAACTGTGTTGAAAAAAACCATAGAGGATAAATACTGGATCCACGTGCAGCTTGCTTTGAAGATTTTTTTAACTTTACAAAGAAACTGTATCAGAAAAAACTTTTTTTTCCACAGAAAACTAATGTAATTCTATACAATCAGAACAGATCAAATTCCCAAAACACATGATAATTACTTCTAGAAGTGAGTGACTAGTAAAAAGCAGTATACTTAGTGGAATAATTGTTATGGTTTAAAAGGATATCTTTGATTTATTTTGAATGACAACCACATTTTTCATTGTTTTCTCTTTGCCTACATGTAACATATTTTTATTTTCTTCCATTAGAAACCATTAGGTTTTAAAATATTTTGCTTTCAAAATCACTTCAGAACAATAAAAGGGGGGGCATATAAAGAAGCAGGTGTGTATTTTATGTAGTAAACTGAAATATCAAGTAGTATGAGCAAGATAACATCTAATTGCATATCAAGTATCACCTGAGGGATCTGCAAGGCAATCAGCAAGTAATCAGAAGTTATTTTGTAGCAGAAAACATGTGCAACTGGTATCAATCCTAAAGACATACCAGAGGTACAAAGATGTTTATCAATAATGTTGTCTTATCAAAATGGATAGAATCAGTATATGACCAATGACCTCCTGTTGTGAGAAATACCTGCAATTTACTTTGCCGTAAGAAAAAGGCCTTACTCTTTCCAGATTATGTACCGTGCTGCTCCTTATACAGAAAAGCATTCTCGAGAACTCAGTCATTAAAAAAAAGTGATACAACTGTAACTGTTACTGTTACTGTTTTATTTTCTTTTTCCAGGTATACTGCCAAATACGTGTAATCGTCTTTCTAACAGACACAACATAGGACAAAAATTCTCTAACAGAAATTTGAATTTTCCACTGTTTGTGGTGATCATATTTTTTTAATTGGCTGACTATCAGAACTGAGTTTTGTAAACAGATATATTTTCCTTTAATTTTTTTCAAACGACAATAATCTTTATCATCCCAATTATTTTTGTGTGATTCATACAGTGTCTTAAAGAGGATTAATTTGACACAAAATATAAAACATTTCCTATTTTTTAAGAAAATAAAAGTAATCCTTTGAGTTACATTTTTCCTGAATATTTTGGTAGGTATTTTAGTGTTGCTGCACTGTGACAAAGTATTTTTTCAGGAAATTTCTGGTAACAAAGGATTTTACCAAAATAATGTTCAATAACCAGAGACATGAATACACTAAAAATTGAAAAGATGTTAGAATGTACAACAACTGAGACAAAATACTGGCTCACTAACAATTGTGAAATGAAGCTTCCTCTCCTTGACTTCACTGATAGTTTTTCCTTCAATCCTGCATCAACTTCATTACAGAATCTGGAATTCTGATTAATAATCAGGTCCTGCATTTACTGAAAAACGGAAAGAAAAGATGGTTGTACTGAGTCTTTTGCTAAATCCAGAAAATGGCAACACGTGACACCGGGAGCAGCCTGATGGTTGTGAATTCAAGTGAGGATTGGGAGTTGATGCTTGTGGCTCCTTTTGTACTTAATAGTTGCAATAGTGTACTTCTTTCTTTCATTTTTGGTTCTTCTGTCCAGAGTAGTATACGTTATGTATGTGTATAATAGAGGATATCAACCCCATTCAATCCGCAATGCTCATAGAGATAAGAAAAAAAAATAATTACAAAGCTCTTTTCTCCTGCATTGTGAGGAAAGTCTTAACCATATTGAGAAGCATTTACACTGTCACTCACATGGGAACGTTATTAAAAGCAGTTCTATTCAGTACATATTCAAACAACAGTGGAGGGATGGACTTCATGGCAAACAAGCAACCTCATGAACCCCAGCACAAATGAGGCCTGTTCTTCTGTATGTTTACATCTTGTATTTAACTGCAATTAACTGAATGCCTACAGCTGAATATTTTTTGAGACCATGTCAATTCTCTACACTTAAAAGTATTGGGACATTTACAGGGTCTCTGTCTTCTAATGATGATTTCATAGGCATTTTGATTGAACTCAACCACTAAATTAGAAAGCTTCACAGGCAAGCACAAGAGATATCTTGTTTTCTGAGCCTCAAAAGTTGCAGAACCCTCTTCATTATCCTTACTGACTGCTCACACTGTTCCAAATCTCTTACTTGTACAGTTTGCCTGCTGCTACTACTTTCTACAAGTAAAAACAAAACAAGCCATTGCAAAACAAATTTTTTTAATTAAGTCATTGCAGCAACATTTCCCCTAGATTGGAAATCTCTCACCAAGTCCTTTCCAAAAGCCTTGGGAATATTGAATACTCTTTTTCTGCTCCTTGGTGCTAATGTCTTGAGCCCCACATTCAGATTTTAACACTGACCAGCACTCAGCCAGGCAAATTATCAAATCAGGTTATAGTGGCTTACCAATTCACCTCCCATCAGCACTAAAGCAATACCTTGTTAACCTGCTGTAACTGCGTGGTGTGTCTGAATCGAACACGTGAGTGAAGGTTATTTCAGAAAGAAAGGACAGACTGAAAGAGCAGCCTATATCCACAAGCAAAATGTAGAGTAGACATTTGAGCAAACTGTTTAACTTTAAAGGCAATTAGGCAATGAAATTACTTGCCTGAGGAGGTAGTTTAGACAATGTAATGAGAAGTGCTTAAAATACAATAAACTGTTTGCGAGACAGATACAGATGTAAATAATCCTCCATGTTTTGAGCTAGATGAATCAGGAGAGGTATCTTTTCTGTTCAAATGTCTGACTAGAAAATGGTATTCTCTTTCTTTGGGAACAGCTTTCCAACTTATGACTGTTTACACCTGTTCTGAATATAAAGTGAAACTGCACTCCAAAAGGCAGTTTAACCTCACTGTATCATTATAAAGTAGATTTATTCATAACAAGCATCTATGAAAAACTTCCAACAAAAAAGTCCTTAGTCAGGGAGATGCACATTGTTGCAAAAATGGATTGTTTCTCTAAGTGCTTATATGGCCCCATTGCTATAGCATCCAAGTGCCTTACAAACATTAATGAATGTATTCTCACAACACCCTTGGGAGATAGAGATAGTATTATTAGCTAATGCACAAAGAGTAGCTTGTCCAAAGTCACACAGAAAGTCTGTGGCACAGCCAAGACTCAAAATTGTTATTTCCTGCCCACTGCTTTAACCACGACTATATTCTCCTGTCCATATACAGCATTTCAAAATATGCTACATATAACCTCAGATCTTTACACAATAAGCCTTTCTGTTCAGCTGTAGATCCAACCACTGAATTAATAAAGAAAAATAACTTTGTTTATCGGGAAGCTTCATTACCGCAACAAATTTGCAGGTTACTCAAACAATGACAGTTATATGGACCATAACTGGTACTGATATATGAGAGCAATGAAAGAGAATTCCCTGATCATCACATTCAGAACAGGAGGCATCATATCCAGAACACGACTTTGATACCTAAATATCTTCCTTCAAATAATATACATTATACAGAGAAGTCTTGTTTTTAACATAAAGGGAAGAAAAAAAAAAAGAAGAAAAAGAAAGACTAGCTGTATTCCCCAAACAGATCCTTTTGGGTAAACTATTTCTGCAATAAAAAGGCACACACTGTATTTCCAGCTGTAACGAGGTCAGATCTGGAGGGACGACTGCAGCAAGTGTATTTACACCTGAATATCAGGGAAGAGAATATGACTTATATATTTAATATTATAATCAGGTAAATATATGATATTGAGACATAGACAGATAGATAGATAGATAGATACTCAGATACATAGATAGAGTTTCGCAGTCATTTAATGAATTCAGAGATCTGATCAAATGATAGCAGGATTCTTCTAAACCAGGAACACAGTAACATGTCTTTTATTTTGGCAGAGGAGAAGCACAGGCATTACATTTTTTCTCAAGTGCTAAACAATTTAAAAAGAGAAAATCGTGGACACCTGCATAAACAGAGGAAAAAGGTATGAAGGTACAGTGGATCACAAAGTGAATGATGATCCAAAAATACAATATTATTGCAACAAAGTGAAGCATAATCTCAGAATTCATTGGCAGAAACAAAAGACAATGTAAGTAGTATGTCCTGAAGTTCCAACAACAGCACTTTCCTCAGTTTGTGGCTTCATCTTTTAAGAAAGATGTAGATAAATTAGATCTGCTTTTAATTAGAGCTACCAGTACAGGAAAGGGAGTTTACATTAGATGCTAATTGAAAACAGCTCATCTGTCAGGACAGCTAAATAATGGAGCTGTTTATTATTGACAGCGAATCCATATTTCAAGCCATGTTTAAGAATAAGTTAATAAATACCCTTTGGGGCCATCCTAATTCCCATAAGAGGATAGACTAGTCTATGTCCTCAGATCCATTTCAGCCTAACACACACATTTAATCACTGTACAAACAGTTATTCAGATCACTTATTGTCCAAGAACTCCTCTTGTAGAATCTCTTATTCTCTCTCTCCCCATCTCTATTACTTTCTCTTCTTTATTCCTCTTTCCCGCATAAATTCTCTCTCTTTCAGCCCTCCCTCTCTCCTTTCTGTGTTCACTTAAAGTCACATATCCCTATTTGGACTGGAAATTCCTGAAATGTCTTTTAGCAACCTTAGCATGTTAAGGAACATCCTATTCTTAGAGATCAGATATCACTTCCCTACAGACTACATCAAGATTCCAGTTTAGATAAAATATTTAAGCTCCTCATACTCTCACTTCAGGACCAGAAAACTGCAATGAGTGGGTACTTCTGGGTAAATTTTATTATCATTTTTATTACCAGAGTAATAGAAAAATTAGAAAGATAGACTGGACATTAGCAAATTATGAGATTAGAGAAGAAGAGACTCTTGATATTAAAGAGCTTAGGTGCTCAGTTCAGTTACAGGAATACTCTTTCATTTTCTCTCGTTCTAAGCACAGGGCAAGATTTTTTTGCCTGTTCACTACCATCACAGCTAGCTGTTCATGCTTGCACATGCAAAAAACCTCCTCTGATTTAACCTGTTGCACATGGATTGTTCTGTTTCATAAAAACCAATGTCACACGAAAGACAAAAAACTGTCCTGTACCATAAGTTTGTCTCCTTTCATTTCTTTTGAGACTGTTGCTACAGGGATTGGGCAGAGATAAATGGAAATGCACTCAAATGAAAGGATAATAGGATTTAACAGTTCATAGTACCAGGCGAAATGCTGTCAAATAGGAGTGTAGGAACTGTTTCTAACAAAGGACTAAAGGAAGACTTTACACGTGGAGCACCCTCTTGGAGATATAATCCTCTCTGGGACTGTTTCGTAATACTGAGATCAGGCCATGTTATCTGGTTAGAACAGGTTACTGTTTTCTTCACCCTACTTTGTTCCCACGTATATAAAGCTGACTGGGATGAACTATTCAGTTATCTGAAATTATACAAAAGCCATAACAATATCAATAAATGTATTTTGACTTTTTGAAATAGCAGCCTGCATAGCTCCCACTAAGAACGAGTACAGTCCCTTATACAAAAAATCCATATTCACTGATGTAGAGGTTGTTAGAATAGCTATATTTATGTGCAGTTTAGAAGTGACAGTATAAAGGATTGACTAAAAACCCACACATCTGGCAAGTCCAGAAGTGCACACATGAAGCAAAGTCCTTACTTGAGGAGAAAATCAGCCTTTGTATAGAATGTGCAAGAACCTGCAGGATGCTTTCCAGACAATCTGGAAGTAAGACTACTGAAGTTACAGTGGGTACCAGAGAGCCCACTTACAAGATGTTAGCAAGGGCCCTCTGCTGTGAAGTTTGTGGAGTGCGTGGGCAAACACTAATGAAGAAAGCCACAGGAATCCCATACTGGAAACTGAAAGTTAAGCTGTTAAATATGAACATATGGAGCTAGGCAAGCTGTAGGAGTCCCAGACAGTTGTGATGGTTTAGACAATGACACTCGTCATTCCCCACAGGATGATCACATCAGTGAGAGGAGTCTCAGAATTGTGAGTATCAGTTAAAATGGATGGCTTCACTTAAAATGGACAACCACCATCAACATAATCAGTGAAGGGAGTCATGATGACTCAATGAAAAAAACCCTAAAATTTCACTTGACATTTGGTCATGATCAGCATTGTGCTAATTTTACCAGGAGCTAACAGATTGTCAACAACATATAGGGGGAAGATCTTAGAGAAGGGTAAGTGAAGTAAATTCATTTTCTCTTGTCAAAGGTGACACTTCTATTGTTTGCATTAATAATCTCTGATATAGCATGAAAATTCTAAAAGACAGTCAGAAATCTAGTTGTGGGGTAATTTTTTGTTATTTTTGGTTTTGCTTGGGTTTGTGTCTGTGCTTGACTGCAGGAAAGCACACAGCCTTTCTGACTTTTGCACAGAAAACAAGGGCCCAGTGAGTGAGAAAAATTTGAGGAATCACTGTTAGCTATCACCTAGAATCTCAAATGAAAACATGAGTCTGCTTCATGTAACTTCATTTCACTTGGTAACACAGACAATTTCCTCTCATTTTACAGAGTCTTACTCATAAAGTAGTTAAAGTCAGCAGGAACTTCTGGAGGTCATCTGTTCAAATCTCCCTGCTCAGAGCAGGGTCAGCTGGTGATACAGGTCACTCAGAACTGTTTCTCTGTGAAGATGCAGATCACTAAACCCTGCTGAACATCCTCTTCTAGTGTTCAAACACCCTTACAGATAAAAAATTGTTTTAAAAAATTGTATTTAAATTTATGCCCATTTTCTCTTGTCTCATCATAATAATTTAGGTAAAACTCAACCAAAATAGAAGAAATCAGAGGAAACTGTTTCTAAGAGAATAGGGTGACAGAAGCAGTTGTTGTTCAGCTGAGGAGCAGCATGCAACACTAACTACCACATGTATCTACAGGCCACCATGGCAAAGATATGTTCCATGGGCTTCCATGTGCACGGAAATATTACTGCAGTCAACTCCACATGAGTCCTGGCAACGAGCTACATAGATAATGTGTTCTTGTTCCAAAACTTTATATAGGATTTATGTTATTTGCTTAGGACAACAAACATGACACCTACCTGACAGTCTGAGAAACAGAAATTTGCAAAACACTGACAAAAGCTTGAACTAAGGCACCTTATAATATTTATTGCTAAAACAAAGTTTAAGGGAACATTTTCAAACCCATGTAGAACATGCATATGCCATATAAAAAATGAAAATATCAATAGGATTTTCAAACTTTGCTCAAATTATTAGAGATTAAATTCCTAATGACTGAGTAAAGAGGTTAAGGAAAATAAGAGCAAAGTGTTAATTGCTTTAAAATTAATCTTTAAAATTCTTCTGATTTTATTTTGTTTAATTAAAGATTAATAGTTTGAACTTTTCATCACTAGTGCATAACATAACAGAGTAAAATCACATTCCATGACATTAAAAAAAAAAAAAGGATTTGCAGGGAAGCGGAGAGACAATATCACATAATGCTATAAATTTTCTTAACAAAATAAAGGGGGAAAAAAGAGAAATAAATTTTAAAAATCCGATACCAAATATCTTAGTTTGCTTTTTCCTAAGCAATAAAGCATATTCATTTTGAGGAAGGACTTTACAACAACCCTCTTAAATGTTTCCATGATCCTAGAGAATGTAGTGTGTTACATAAGGAAGAAGAACACTACAAATAATTGTTTATAATCAATAATATTTATCATAAAAGAACTTTTAAAAACTCTTCTCTGATAATTTCAATATAATGATTATATCCTAATGCTTTCCATGCCCCTTGCCCTACCCTCCCACTGCGGCCCTGCTGCCTCGCCCTTCAATGAGCTGTCCCTTCAGCACCACAACCCACCACAGCAGCTGTGGAACTACTTACAGCCCTCCAATCAACTCCAGCAGTGAATTGTTCCATGAAAGAAGAGTGCTACCATCCTATTCAGACTCTAGGGATATATGTTTAAAAGACATAAATTAAACTATTCAAATTGAGTTCTGAGTTATGCATATGTAAAAGTAGTCACTTAGAATAAACTAGAAACACTGATAATTTTATAAACCACTACTTTTATAACAGACAAAGAAATTCCTTCAAAACTATGTATTTGATAAATCTATATATGTTTGAAAATCCTGCCAGAATTTCAAAGCAAGAAATAATTTCTTCTCAGCAACTAAGCATGCATAATAGAATTCCTTTAAACACCCAAATAATTTTACTAAATCCCGCTTTATAAAAATTCATTGCTTATATGGGTGATAAGTCTAGATTTTCCTTTGAAAACATTTAATTGTCTATTTGATACAAAATTCCTTCTCTGTGAGCACTAAAAAGATCATATGAAGCAACGTCTTTGATGTGCTGCACAACTGTTTCTTAGTCAATAGAAAAAATGGAAAAAAATATTCTGAGACTGTCACCTATGCATATACATGACAAGATGAGATTAAAAAGTCCAGGTTTAAAACCATCACTAACTCCATAAAATTCTGGGCAGACTATTTAAATAGCTTCAAAGTTATTGCCTTCAATTGTATGTTTATACCTATAAGCACTCTTGCAAATTTCAGATGTAACTAAATGTCCTGGGTTCAGCTAGGGTAGAGTTCATTTCTTCTTAGTACCTGTTACAGTGCTGCATTTTGGATTCAGAATGAGAATGCTGTTCATAACACACTGAAGTTTTGGGTTTTTGAGAAGTCATGTTTATCCTAAGTCAAGGACCCTTTTTTTCCCTTGTCTTGTGCTCTCCCAGTGAGGAGGTGCAGAAAAGAAAGTGGGTGGGAGTACAG
Source organism: Edolisoma coerulescens (assembly GCA_013397115.1). Classification (NCBI taxonomy): domain Eukaryota; kingdom Metazoa; phylum Chordata; class Aves; order Passeriformes; family Campephagidae; genus Edolisoma; species Edolisoma coerulescens. Next base: position 393,040 of record VWZW01004863.1, on the reverse strand, counting down.
CTGGGACGGGTGACCCAAAATGACCAAAGGGATATTCCACACCATAGAACATCCTGCCCAGTATATAAAGTCGGGGAGAGTTATCCAGAAGGGGAATCCAGGGTTCAGGAAGGAAGGTCTGGAATCTCTCAGCAGGTGGTAAGCAATTTCATTGTGCATCACTTGGTTGTTTGGGGTTTTTTTCTTTTGATTATCATTATTATTATTATTATTTATCATTATTATTGCATTTTACTGTATTTTCAATTATCAAACTGTTCTTACCTCAACATACAAGTTTTACTTCAATTCTCCTCCCCATTCCACTGGGGATGGGAAAGGGGGTTTGAGAGAGTGGCTGCATGGTGTTTTACCTTCAGCTGGGCTTAAAACCACAACGTTCCTTTCTGGCACTCAATGAGGGGCTCAAAGGGTTGAGATAAGGACAGATCTGACCAGAGGATGTTGAAAGAAAATTGTTATAATCATTCATTGCATTGGTTTAACAGTTGCTAGTTACAATGTGGACTTATTTGCTCTCATATTTGTGGCTTTTTGTCTCTGTTACACCAGTGACACATTACTTGCAGTACATGTTCTCTGCGGCGTACTTCATAGGATGGGCTTATGACATGACAGTGTCGCTGGTCAGGACACCAGTCTGGTGTCTGTGTTCAGTATTGCAGGCACTTTGTGCTTCGGGAGTCATCTACTTGGAACGATTAATTGTCACACCTTTGTTGTTTTCTCTGCAGAGGAACAACCTATGGGGGGGACATCTTCCTAATTTTTTTCTCCCCTCTTTTTTTTCCTTCCTTGGCCTCCAGGCTGATCACAGTTGTTCAGAATTTTAAAGATTTTGAATATCCTTTGACTACCCTTGAAACCAAACTGGGGTTTTTGCTAGGAGCATGTTGTTCTGTATGGTTCAGGTCTTCTTTAAGGTCAGACAAAAAATTAAGATTATTATCCAGAGGTCTGCCCAAAAGCTGGATATTTTGGAGTTGTGGGATATGTGGGATCGTATGGACAAGTACCCAGGGCAGTGGGCACCTCCAAGATGTTTGCACCTTCCCCCTGAACAAGTTCAGAAGCCAGAAAAACGAGTAAAATATTTTTTAAAAGTGTGCTGGCACCTGGCACTCCAAAGAGGACCAAAATCACTGCAATGTGTTGGGGCCTGGCCCGGGTTTATTGAGCCATATTCAACACTCAGTACCCTCAGGAGGGAAAGAAGGTCTCTAAATCTGACAATGAGACAACAACAGGTGCTGCAGCTGCTCCAGCCACAGTGACAGACACTGCGGCTGCAGTGTAAGAGTTAAGAAGAAATTAAATTTGCTCCCTTTTGATGTAATGAAGAGATTGTTCATGCTGGAAAGTTCAGAACTCCACCTTGTGGTGGTAATTTTAACTCTAAGTTGAAAACGGTACATGAAAAGGAACACTGAGATGCAAACAGGAAAAGCAGGAGAAATTCCGGTTTGAACTACAGTGAATAAATTCTGTTGAGGTTTATCTGAAGAACCTTTCAAATTCACTTATGATGTGAGGCAAAGCAAAACTGTATAATGATATCTTTATTTCGGCAAAAAAATTTACAGGACAACACAGTGTGCAATATTCACAGTGGGGACAGGCTTTCATCACTGCTCCACTTCTTCTGTTAAGACAAATGCCTGAAAGTTAGCACATCTCTATGCTTACAGAGAGCACTGTATGGGTTCCTTTAGCTTTCTTCTAGCAACAAGTGCTATGCATTCTGCTGGACTTGAATTGTTTAAGGAAATCCAGACTGCCCATCTCCCTCCACAGACTGCAATAAATACCAGATAATCAACAACATAAATTCCATCACTCAATTTTTCTATATGAAAAGCAAATAATCTGCTATCAAAAGATCCATGTTTTTTATTATTAAAACAATATGAAGGGAACAGAGGATCTAAGCCTCTGGAAATTTTCTCCAACTTAAAACAAAATGGTCATAGCATCAGGCTGATGCACAGAAGCTGAAACATGCATATGCATACATTAAAAAAAAAGTTCCAGGCACTACCATTTTAATTATACTGCTGTGGTTCAATTTTTCATTATCATACAGAAGAGAAGGTTTAAGGGTGACAAGTTGGCTGAGCAAGTTAATATTCCAAATTCCTAGAACTCCACTGATGCTCTGATTTACCTGTTTATTTTTGGTGAAGCACCATGCGTTTTGGGGATCCCTGTTTCCTTTCATTATGCTGCTGAGTTGTAACTGAGAATCATATGCTCTACTGCTGATGTATCTTCGCAGAAAGCATAAACTGAATTATCTCAGTTATTTAAAAAAAACCAAAAATACTACTAATTTATCTAGTAATACTTATTTGGTTTGTTTGTTGGTTTGTTTGCTCACACTATTCATTTAACTAATTATTTCACATGGAAAAATCACCACCATGCCACAATGATTGGCCTCTTCCTGAGGAATAGGTCAATTCTCGCACCTCTTCAGTCACAGAAATGCATAAGGTAAAAAAATCCCAATGAATCTGGCCTGCCAGGGAAGCTCAGCTTTTCAGCATCATTCCTGGTCAGATATTCCTTTATTACTGGAAGTATCAATTTGTTGCAAGAGATACAAATAGCTCTACATATCATCACATACAAACGGAAGAAGAAGAAGACATCATTAACTATTACTTTATATGCTTGTCTAAGTCCTTCTGTGCCATCAGGAGTCTCCTGCAGAAGGAGGGTACTGAGAGCAAAATAAAGACACTCTGCCAGAGTTCAAGACAGGTTTTGCCAAGACTCTCAGGCATGTGGTGTGATTCTTGGGGTCTTCTGCACAGGGCCAGGAGTTGGACTTGATGATCGTGGTGGTTCCTTCCAACTCAGTGTATTCTATGATCATATTCTATGATTCTATGTTAATCTTCTTAGAGAAGACATTAGAAGTAGTCTTAGAAAAAGTATTCCTGTATTACTATTGTACATCAGAGAACATTGTGCCCTAGCAGCTCACACGAAAAACATGTCTGCACATAAGCACTGTGCACCCCTGGAGTAGCTAGTATTTCAAAGGACCACTGTGTAAAGCTTAAAAAACAAGGAATAAGCCTTTTCCACAAATAAATGAGTTCATATCTGTCCCTGGAATGTACCTTCATGGAGCACCATGTGAACAGACTCTTTAAAATTATTCCATAACTATAAACAAATCTACATAATCCTAAAGTACAAGGCACGTACACACTGGTACATTTCTATCCTGACATGAAACTGGTAGAAAAAGCAATAAATACCTTACTTACAGAGGCTGCAGACAGCTATAAATATTTAGGTCATGATAGAATAAAAGTTTTACCCACCAGAGGAGAGTAAAATCTACAATGCAGCTATAAAAAATAGCAAGCTTTCATTAATTTTTAGCATGGTTGTCTCTTAATGAAATGCTGCTACCATTATTCTATGCTGCACAAACAAAGAAATCAGAATGAAGGCCTGCCAAACTTATGCATGCAATTGCAGCAGAACTCTGCAAGAAAATAAAGGTTTTAGTGGAAGGAATTAAACACTTTTCTATCTTCCTTTGGTTCCCGTACTGATCAATGCACCCTACCTTGAGGCATCTGAATTAAAGTTGAGCTCAGCATATGAATTATTGAAACATAATAGACATTAGGCAAAATACACAAGCAGAAAAGCACATCATACCAAGACTTCTCCGAACCCCAAACATCTAAATTTGCAGTTTTATATACTTCAGTTACCAGGGCAATAAAAGGTTTCCTAGGTCTCCTCTCCCTTCAATCTCATCTTTTCCCTCAGATTCCTATTGCTAACCTGCCCACAGAGCTCTCCTCACTATAGCAAAACAGGCAGAAGTTTCATTCAGAACTTCCACATTTCTCTCTCTTATTTTCAGAATTTCCAAGTTCAAAATACACCAGATACCCATGTAACTTTTCTACTTTTCATCCTCAGTCTCTCTGGCAGTAGAGGACAGCAAGTAAAGCCCTATACTTGGTTATTACCTTCTTGGGTCTGATGGCTTTACATAGCTTGTAAATGTATTATTTTTGTTAGAGTATGCAAATTTCAAATGCACATTTTTAAGGATGGTTTATGTATGCACTCTGTCTGTGACTAGTTAACATTTTATTACAATTTTTATGATACAATGAATTTTAGAGAGGGGATCCACTGGCAATAACTTAAGCCAATTTCTAAGTGAGAATTTTTTTCTGAAGAAACTTAGCCTGTATGCCTTTATCACAGCCAAATTCCTACATGATACAATAATCAGAGTCCACATAAAGTGCTTGCTTTCATTGGTGTTAATCTTGCATGAGCAGATTTTCTACAACCCAGCAAGATTCTTTTTTCAGCTTCTCAGGGATTCCACTTGGCTAAGGGCCAAGGAGCTCATTTGAACAGTGTCTTGGCACCTTCTCCTGCACTGCCCCTAAGTATTGCCCCTGCTCTGAGATTGCCACTTGCTGACTGCAAGATGCTACCCTTGGTACCTCTCTTCTTTGCAAAGCCACTGTTTGTGCCTTACTCAGCACCATTAGTCAGTGTTATTGGCAATCCCTCACTTTAGAAAAAAATACAGTAGTAGTTTAAGAAAATATACTTTACAGCAGAAACTCCACTGGAAAATGAAATCCATATAAATCCATATAAAATCCAAATCAAATCCATATAAAACCAAACAAAATAAAGCTCTGTAAGTAGAACTTCCGTTTCTTGAACAAAAGAAATTAAGAAATTCTAAAAAGCAGATGTATAAAGAAAGAATCTTAATAAGACTTGTATAATAAATCCCACACAGTGTTTCTAATGAAATGCATTCTACCTTTTCTTCTACATTTTTAGAAAAACTGTATGACTTTCTCATAGATCTTAAATTGCATTTCCTACTAAAGTTCTTAAGTATTATCTGTGTCAGAATCTGTATATTCTGTTGTGAACTACCAACAACAAAGCCAGCCCACAACTTAGAGCAGTTAGCTATGTCAACACACAGATTATTTGCACACATTATTCACCATTCTCAGGTAGTCAGGAGAAATGTTCACAGTCATGAGAACTTAAGTCCAATACTTGCAGATTAATATTTGTAAGGATATACATGCAAAATTTGTTAGAATATATGTGGCACTTCATATATGATCTTCATTTTCCAGAGACCAAATTTTTCCAATATATCCAGTACTTCTGACATATATGGCTACAGCCACAGGTACCTTTCCCTTCTGTTGAAAAAATGCAGGGAATAAAGCACAGCAATACATTAGACTACTATTCCTAAAACAGCTTCAGTCAAGCCCAGATGCTTGTCCTTTTAAAACCCATTATCTCATCAAACCAACTTCTCACTTGGGTATGATCTCATTTCCAAGAAGCAGTGAGTATGCCTGCTTATGGATGACAACTTAAAAATTACTTATACTGTAGAACGGTTTTATTTAGACTTAAAAGAGCAACCATAGAAACCAACACACAGATTGTGACTACATTTTTTAAAGTATTTCTGAATTTTATTCATATTTATATTATATAGGAATATATAAGGAGAATTTTTTTTATAATAATTTCAAGTTTCTTTAAAACCAAGCCAAATTAAGTACCAACCGAATACAAATATGTTAATCAGGTAACTTACTTGCTAATTTAGTAGTTTAATGTTGAAATAAAGAAAACAATAATTTTAAATACTTAAATATCATAATTTGTTTTAAATATCATAGTTTGATTTCAAATAGCATAGTTTATGATTAAAAGCTTTGACACAAAATCTGGTTTAATCTTACTATCTCTGGTTTCTGATATATGTTACTGAGAGATGAACTATAGTATATTTTTAAAGAAAAATAAACATGTAAAGAAAAATTAATTGCTCTTCTTCTTACTGACTTGATTAAATTAAAAGAATTTATGTGAGAAAAAAGTTTCAATACCAAATATAATGCTTTCTTTTTGGTAGAAAATTACTAAGTATCATACCAAAAAGCCAAATATAATGCACAGAAAACCTTTTTATTTTCAGGAAAGGAGAAGGAGGTACCAGAAAATGTCATTTGAAAATGTCATGGGAAAGTGCAGTACTGACTGCTGCATTTATAGTAATTACAAAGGAAATGAAAATAAAAATAAAAATCAGCATCTGGAGTCCTTCTCAAACATTTATAATATTCCAGGTGAAAGGATGAATGTACTTCTGAAAAGCTTTTTTCTGACTTCAAACAAATACCTGCCATTTTTTCAATGCTTCTCACTACTCTCTTATTCCTGACTTCAAGTTGTCCAAGATTTGCTCACAGGATTTTCTTAAGTTCCCAGTGCCGAAGTAAAAATAATTAGGCATAAACCCCCCCCGATACTCTGAAGGGTAGTTGTCATCAGTCAATTGTGAAGGCACAATATAAGCACGACAACTGTTTCCAATTTGGTGCACGGCTCAAAGCAGACACAAACATTCCATTCGTGGTTGTTGGCAGGGGCAGAGTAACAGATACTAGCAAACATCTACTGCTGTTAGCAGGGTGCCAAAAGCAGAATTCTGCATGAGAAAATGTTACAATTCTCTTCGTAAATACAAAATCCAAAGGAAATCATGCTAATAAAAACCAGCATTTACTCAAAAAATATACGTACCCATACATATGGGCTTCTACTTATAAAAAGGTAATAAACAATGCTTTGTTCACATTTCAATCATTTTGAAAAACTCACAATTCTCCACATTGCTTTAATAGCAGTGATACTGCATTGATATCCAACAGCCACTATGTAAAATCTCCACTACAAGAGCACACCTTTAAGGAGTAGAGTTTTGTACACCAGTGAACTAACAACAAGTGATAACACAAGCAATAATAGAACATAACTTCCCTCCCTTTACATGCCCTTTACATATTTGTGTTATTTAGAAGAGCACTTGAATGGGAAAAAAAAAAAGAAACAACAAACAACCAAACAGAAAACAATCAAACTTTAGGAGGACAATCCTAATTCACATTTTCAGGTAAGAAATTAAAGGAAACTCAAATTCCTCCCAATATACAGCCCTCCACCATTTGGCTGAATTACAGGAAGACAGCTGAGGTTTTCACATCTTAAGATGGGAAGTTCATTCAAACAGTGCTAAAGAAAGCAAGCTTACTGAGCCCTGAATGATAGAGCTCTGTATATAAGGTCTTCTGAGGAAAGTCATACAAATAGGGTGATATGGGAAGTGTCCCCAGCTCCTAGGTCAGTACCAGAATATCTCTAGCATAGGTTACAACACTACAAATAGTGTTAATCAACAGCTTTCTGATACACATTTCTTGCCATTAGCTCAAACACTGGCAGCTGGTACACTTGCAGGGCATAGTAAGTCTGCAGCAACGATACGCAGGAACGTTTATCATGTAAATAGCAAGTAGGCAAATATCAGCACTTTTTAAAAGCAACTTCTGATTATACCCGTCAATTCTACTATCCCATCAATTTATAGATAAACTGGAAAGAAAGAAAAAATGAAGGAAAATATAATGAAAAGTTATTTACGGAGTATCAAATGAAGCTACAAGAACTTGGGAGTATCAAATAAAGCTAGCAGCAGTCATGCTCTAGGGAAACAAAAGTACATGAGTCTCAAAACAAATAGGCATGTGGAACACCTTGTGATGTTGTGGATTCAAGAGAAGACAGGGAAAGTATGGAGAAGAAAGTTTAGATGAGAGTTATTAATGTAAGACATCACATCACAGTCAGAAAAACTCCTAATCTGGGAAAAGCTGGAAGAGTTGTTCTTGGATATACCACATATGCTTGTCCTATTTTCAGTCCCCCTGAATACCAGTGTATGAGTGTTGTTGGAAACAGGGGAGGAGATTGACCATTGAGCTGAACACACGTGGTCATTCTTAGGTTCTTACAGTCTTGCTTAAAATCTTCCCATTTCTTCGCCATAAATAAGCAAATGTAATAAAAACCCGCAACATTTTCCTAAACATTTTACACTTACGTTGTGGTTTAAGCCCATCTGGCAACCAAGCCCCACGCAGCCATTTGCTTACTCCTCTACCAGAGGGATGGGGGAGGGAATTCGAAAGGTGACAGTGAGAAAATTCAAGAGGTGAGGTAAAGACACTTAAATAGGTAATGCAAAAACTGCACACAAGGCAAGCCAAACAAGGAAATCATTCACCATTCCCCTGGGCAAGCAGGTGTTCAGCCATCCCCAGAAATCAGGACTCCATTGAATATAATGGTTATTGGGGAAGACAAACACGATCACTCCAACCGTCTCCTGCTTTCTTCTTCTTCACCCAGTTTCCCCCAGCTTTTATGACGACACATGGTATACAATTGGATCAATTTGGGTCACAGCTGTGTCCCCTCCCAAATACTCGTGCACTCCCAGCCTCCTCATTGGTGACATGGTAGGAGAAGCAGAAAAAGAATTGTCTCTGTGTAAGCACTGCTCAGCAATAATGAAAACATCTTTATATTATTAACATTGTTTTCAGCACAAATCCAAATCAGAGCTCCATACTAGCTACAATGAAGAAACTTAACTCGACTCCTGCCAAAATCAGCACAGCTTGCATAATACCCTTTTAATGTAAAGAGTACCTTTACATGCCAAACACTGTAGCTTTTTTTTAGTCTATTCAGGAGACTACATTTAAAGTACTCCTGCTTGTTAGTACAGGATTAGGATGACCATTCATCCAAAGTGCGTTTTCACATTTATCGGAAATATAATAGGTGTCTCAATGATCCATGTTGCAAGTCACTTACGTACTGCCATGCTTTTCTTCTCACTATATATTTTCAATAGGTCTCTGATGTCCCTATAGGTAAAGCCCGATTGTCATAAAGATACAGCAGCATGGAAGCCAATTGTGATTTCATACTCGAATACTACACTCTTTCTCTGGCCTTTTGCAGCAGGCATCACACTAAAAATAATTACTTACATTTAAAATCTAAGCCAATTTTTTTGCTGCCACTTTCACTCATCTTTGATAAATTAAAAAAGTAGAGATCCTAGAGTAGCTGTAGCCCAAGATCAGATCTTGGCTTATGGTATACATCATAAATTATGTTTAGCTGACTCTTCTTATTCTGAATGCAAGGGAAGTTCCAGGGCAGTGGTAAAAAGGGGTAAATCAGTTCTCCAGGGCACAGATAAACAATTTTCTGAAATTTGAGGTATTCAATTTTGTATTATTGGAAATAACTAACATTGCTGGTATCTATCCTCACATTTAAATTTTTGCTAGTTTTGTTTTGTATGTAGAACTCCCTTCTGTGGAGGGGCTTTTAAAACATGTTATTTTTGCATTTAGACTGTCAGATTATCTACTTTCCAAATTTTTAGTTATTGCTGAATAGAATTTGTGACACTAAAACAGACATTTATTTTTTCACTGCTGCGTAAGACGCAACTTTCTTTTTTTACTATTACATTTACATCCTAGATTCCAAGAAATTTTGCTTTTTAGTAATCTTGAGAAATACATTAGAATGGGTTTATGATTAGTCAAAGGTCTATTAAGCAGTTTCAGTTCACTCTTGTTTCCTCCAATTCAACAGATCATTTCCATGACTGAATTATTTACAGTACTTCAAAGAGGATTTGTGAAATTGGTATTTCAATTTCAGAACATCAACCATACTTGTAGATTGTCCTTAAAAGAGAGAATACATTTCTGATTTTAACAAAAGTGTATTATAATAGTTACAGCATTTAATATGTTATACTAATAACATTTCTTTCAAATATGATGTAAATGCTTCAAAAATGCTGTAAAAAGAATGTAAACAGCATTTATAGAAGTCAGAACCAAGTTATGTTTTATGTCATAGACTTTACGTAAATACACATTGTAAAAATAAATTCATAAATAATTGTCATTTATAAAACATCAGTTTTTGTTATTAAAAAAATTCATCTGGTATTTGGAATATTTCTATGCATGGATTCTATACTTTGGATAGACTGAATAAATTAAAATAGATGTTTTATAGAAGTTAACAAGATTATAAATAAATTTAAATAAATAAATTGACCCAGACTTTGCATTTTCCCGAGAGATACAACCCCCAGACAGAGCAGAAAGGTGGCAATCTGAACATACATTGTTAGATATGCCTAACAAAGCTAATCATAAATGTTAAGTGCTTTAAAAATTGGTATGATATAAAGTTGGTTGAAGACATTTGGGAATCCTTCTTCTTTGGCAAAATTAATTAAATGAGGAACATTAGACTTTCATAGTACATTAGAGGGAAATTTTATTATGAGTAAGCTCTTTGCAACAAGTTCTTTTGGGAGTACCATGTCTCAAATGGTACCTATTCAAATAATTTTATTTTTAAAACAGATCATATATATCCTTCCTCTATGGCTCATAACAAATGAGCAATAAATCATTTGAAATGCTTAATTTTTTATGGGTGTATTTGATTCATTTACACAGAGTGACTCAGAAGAATTCAGAAGAATTCTCCCTATAACAAGATTTCAAATTCTAAAATGTCATTAAATTATTTTAGTAAACCATAATCTAACCTCATTAGGATGTTTGCCCATGCCCGTACTTCTAGTGCAACAGATTCGTTTACATCCATTGGCCATCCATTCCTTTACATCCATACCTTGGCCTACGTCCACACTGCCTGTGTCTCTCTGAAGAATAAAATATTTGACTTAGTAGAAAGTGTTTGTTGTCATATGAACCATCTTTATGTTCACACCTTTCATACTAGAATTCTGAGGTGGGTTTCCATCTCAAGTCAGAAATACTGGATCTCTATCTCACAAGACATCCAAAGCCATCACCTTGTGTGATTATGTGAAACTAGGATACTGAGTAACCAGGAGAGCAAGCAATACTGATTCTAAACCAGGAGTAAGTAAAGAAGAAATGAGTTTATTTGTTTAATGTCTAAGGTGAAATGGATTTGTATTCAAGGAACTGTATTTGGAACCAAATCTATAGGTCCTGGAAACTCATTGCTCGTACCATTAGACTAAAATGAGATATTTACTACCTTCTGTAGTAAAGGATGCCATCGCATCCTTTGTTAGCATACAAGTTCAGTTTCTAGAATAATCAGTTTAAGTACTCTTATCCGTGGCACTATAGCCTAGTTATTATACCACTTGCCAGAAATTCAAGAAATTAAATTTAATAACCTTTCACCTAGCAGACTATTTTTATCATGAGCTATTAAGCAAAAGAGGAGTGTCGTTAAGTACAACCACTGCCCCCCAAAAAGCAGGGAGATAGTATCTTCACTGTATGGGAAGATATTTCTGCTATTTTCCTATGGACTTGAAGACAAAGCTTGGGGAAGCATTGCTGGAAAGCTGCCTGGGAGGAAAGAAGCTGGGGTGCTGGGTTGACAGCCAGCTGAGCATGAGCCAGTGTGTGCCCAGTTGGCCAAGAAGGCCAGTGGAATCCTGGCCTGTATCAGAAATAGTGTGGCCAGAAGGACCATGGCAGTGATTGTCCCACTGTACCCTGCACTGGAGAGGACACACCTGAAATCCTGTGTTCAATTCTGGGCCCCTCAGCGCAAGAAAGACATTGAGGTGCTGGAGCATGTCCAGAGAAGGGCAGTGGAGCTACGGAAGGGTCTGGGGCACAAGTCTGATGAGAAGTGGATGAAGGAGCTGGGGGTGTTCAGCCTGGAGAAAAGGAGGCTCAGGTGAGACCTCATTGTGCTCTGTAACTACTCGAAAGGAGGTTGTAGCCAGGTGGTTTTTGGCATCTTCTTCCACAAAGGAAGTGGCAGGACAAGAGGAACTGGCTTCAAGGAGTATCAGGGGGCATTTCAATTGGATATTAGGAAAAATTACTTCAGGAGAAAGGGCTACCAAGCATCAGACCAGACTGTCCATGCATGTGGTTAAGTCACCACCCCTGGGAGGGAGCACCTGCTGATGTGGCACTTAGGAATGTATTTTAGTGGTGGACTTGGCAGTGCTGGGTTAATAGTTTGACTTGATGATCATAGAGGTTTTTTTCCACCCTGAAAGATTTTATGATTCTGTAAGAATGAACTTAATTGCCTTCTGGATACACAGTCAAAAGGGAGTTCTCTAACTCAGAAAAATACAAAACGTCAACAAATCTTGAAAGTATAATTAATGTATGTGTTTATATTCTGACATGTACTAGAATTATTGATTGCAGTAGATTCAGGCTGTTCAGTAAGTACAAATGTAGATATGAACATAGAAAGCAGGTTACAGATTTAAGTTGAATCTCATTTACTTAAAGAAGGAAAACATCGTGAAAGACAAAGAAATGAAGAAACAAACCATAGCTGATTTTAAATATAAGCTACAAAGCATGAATTTTAAATGCACTTATGTTATGAGAGGATAAGAGGTTGTCTTTCTAAGTGCTAAGTTTCAAGCACTTAACAAGTTAAAAACAACACAAGAAAGAAATTAAGTTGTCAAAATTAATTACTTCTCTCAGCTATCCATTAAATAAAATCAATATCTATTTTCCATATGACCAGCTCAGAGATAAAACAGCAAAATACAATAAATGTATTTGTAATTATTTGTGATTTTCTCAGGTCCTAGGTACACCTTTTCCTCCTTGAATTTGATCACTTGTGCTGGAGAGCTGGTATGGCACAGCTGCATAACCTCAGCTCAGACTGCTGTGAGAAGCAGTCGCCTCCACCCTCCTCTGCTGAGAAGTTTGAGCTCAGGCTCTTGTCCTTGGCTGCTGACTGAGCTACAGTACTACCGTGTCTGTGCCTGGTGATGCATCCTGCTGATCCAGACCCTGACCTGGAAACTTGACTTTATGGTTTGCATTTCAAAACCGTGACCTTCCTTCTCTCCCCAGACCTGCCTGGGATCACTGCAGGGGGACTGAGCTTGGTTATGCCACCGGACCAGATCCACACTTGCTGACTTGACTTCTCAGCTTGACCTGGGACATCCCTCATCACTTCAGTTCTGCCTGGTGCTTTGGACTCTCCTCTGACTGGCTAATGCAACCAAACCCGCTTTGTTCATCGGGTTTGAGTATTGTAGGATGGGGCCCTGCTGGTGAGGGCACTGCTGCCCACCTTGCTTCACACTCAGCACCCAACTTGCTTTTCCTCATGGAGCAGCCCATTCTTGCTGCTCTCTGATGTCACTGATAATCACTGGGGGGTTTAAAATTAAATCAGGGAATGATTCCATATTCAATCATTTTCTTTTCCTACATATTAGAAGATACCACAAAAACTAGCCCAGTGATTTGCTTTCCAAGTACTGCTATAAGATTATTAGAAATAATGAATGGGTTAATAACTAAAATAAAAAGTAAGTAAGTTAAATCAAAACAAAATTAATCATACATTGAAAGGATAGTTTAGAAATAATACTGAAATTGGAGGTGAAATTCTTATATTCAATTATTTTTTTTTAATATAGAGTACTGTATTCAATTGAGCATTTTCAACAGGAAATATAACTTGATAAAAACAGTATTAATTCAGTTACTAATGGCACCAGAGGTATATTTCTACTCAGCTAAAATAGACTAACTGCCATTCCAGCAGCCACATTTTAATACACCAAATAAAAATTCACTGGAAGCAAAGCATGGATGGTATCCTATAATGCAATTCAATACTAAAGTTCTTTTAAAGAAAAAACTAAAATTCAAACTCCTAAGACAGGTAGAAAAATATAATTAAAAGCATTAGTACTATATAAGGTGTACATCTCACAAGTTCTATTAGCATTGTCTTCAATGTGAAATATTTCGATTACTTCAAATGTAAGCACAAAATTTAAGGTAGGTTCATGGTTATCTAGGCACTTCACTATGAGTTTGTGCATGGTTGACATACATAACCCTGGCTAACCACTGTTAAAATGACAGATTGAAGGAAGTAGCTTTATACACACAGTATGATGGTTCTAGCAGCAATTTAGGGCATTTCAGCTATTACTGATCTAATGTGAAGTTAGTAAGAGAGTATCAAATGATGCAAGTAAATCACAACTTAATCACATGAAATTAGAAAGAGATAAAGTGAAAAAAATTATAAATAGAGAGAGAGATGCAATTAGAGATCCTGTCTTAAAAAATTCAATTTTACAGTCAGATCATTTCTATAAACTAACTTCATAAATTTCAGGAGATATATAATGAAAAGCATAACGTTTTTTACCATTCAACTCCGATAAAAATAAACTGGTACAAACAAGATTAATCTCACCAAACTTCTGAGCTTTGAAAAGCATAAATGCCTAGTCTCAGCTGCTCATTTAGACTCCCTCTAACCTTAGAGGGAACATGGCACCGTAAGTGGTTTCACTCTGTTTGACTCATACGTGAAGACACCCATGTGTCTCCTCAAAGTTCAAGTGAAGCTCAGATGTTTAGCTGTGTTGCTCTGCCTAGAGTAGTCTAAGAACATGGATGAAGTAAAGCTTGGGAGTTGAGATATGTATTTAGAGTATTCTAATTCATTGGTCTAGAATGTTATTACTGCAAAGTCAGTGCTGCATTTGGTGGATGCTATCATGTCTCTGCCTTCATACATTCTTCAGGTCAAGCAAGATCCCTGCTGGAACCAGCTAAAGATGAGGTGAGTCACGCCGAGTGAGCACAGTGGTATGGAATTTCAAAGCACCAGTGCACATACTTGCAAAGGAAGACAAACTTCTGTAGTTACAGATATATATAATACAACCTCAGCTGGAAAAACAACAACAATATGCTGCTGCTCAAGGTACATAGAAATGAAGATTAAAGCAGCTTTGACTGCAGTACTTGGACAGTAAGAAAAGACTGCACAGCAATAAATTCCACAGCCCATTATAAGAAATAAAGGTCCATGTGGCAGTAATGAGATGGAGCGAGGATTGTAATATCCTCAGCTACCCAACCTACCAATCCAACTTGTACCAAATACTGAAGCAAGGTTTGCTCAGTCATGAGCAATTGATGTACAATTCGGACCACAAGACACAGAGATCAGATCTTTCTGACTTGCACCACTGTGCATGCACACGCATGAAACTACTCCCAAACTATACAACTCGTTTGACAAATCAGGTGTTGCTTCCTGTTCTCTAATATACTAGGTTCTTTCCCTGCTTTTGAGAAGTGCATTTTTTCACACAATGAAGATTTGTCCAATTTTGTTCTTACTTAACACCGAACTAAAAATCAGTTATATTGATAGAATTTTTCTAAGTCCTTAATTTAAACTTCTTTGTAAATGCCCAGAAGTAATATGTTCTATAATTTCTAGATTTTCATCCATTTCATAGTTTGAAGTTAAGAGTCTAGATTTAGATTCCAGATCTTGATATCAGAAAGAAAAGGTGTTTGGGGCTTTTGCCTTATCCAGATACCAGTATTACTAGATTTCACCTGTTCTCAATTTCTAATACAGCAAGAGATACTTGAGTATGATTGTCTGATACTAGTAAATTTCTCAAGAAAAAAATAAATATTTTCTTAATTTGGTTGTTTGCACAAGATTTTGTGGGCTTGTCTGAACAGTTTGGTGTAGAAAGTATCTCATAAGTAGAGCCCACCCTGAAAGCACATTTTCCAAGAACTGTGCTGTGCTAATGACTCCTTCCTCTTACCTGGTTCTCTAGATAGTCAAAAGATTACAAATTATGGGAACTGTGATATGACTGACTTATTTTAAGATCAGGAAGCTTTCCTTAAAATTGAAAGGCTTGCTTATAGCACTAATTGGCCACATTCTTAATGGCAAAATATTTACACATTGTAGCCAGTTGACTGTGGCTGGATATCACCAAAGCCTCTCTACCACTCCCCTCATCATCTGGATGGGTGAGAAAAAATAGAATGAAAGGCTCATGCGTCAAGATAAGGACAGGTGAAAGATCATGCACTGATTACCATCACTGGCAAGACAGAGGTGATTCAGGGAAATTAACTTAACTTATTGCCAATCAGGTCAAAGTAGAGTAACGAAAAATAAAAACAAAATCTTAAAACACATTCCCCCCAGCCTCCCTTCTTCCTTGGCTTAACTTTGCTTGAGTTAAAGCTTAACTTCCTCCTCCTCCCAGCAATGGACAGTGGAGAATGGGGGCTGCAGTCAGGCCATCATGTCTCTGCCACTCCTTCCTCCACAGAGGGAGGACTCCTCACACTCTTCCTCTGTTCCACTGTGGACTTCCACGGGCTGCAGGGGCCCACTTCCACGGGCTGCCTCACCATGGCCTGCACCATGAATCGCAGGGGAATCTCTGCACCTCCTCCCCCTCCTTCTTCACTGACCTGGGTGTCTGCAGGGCTGTTTCTCTCACATATTTTCACTCCTCTCTCCAGCTGCAATTTGCTCTTGTGCAGTAACATTTTCACCTTCTTAACTATGTCACCCCAGAAGTGCTACCACTGTCCCTGATGGGCTTGGACATCAGTCAAACAGCAGATGCATCTTGGACCCAGCTGGCACTGGCTCCATTGGACACAGGGGAAGCTTCCAGCAGCTTCTCACAAAAGCCACCCTAGCAGCAACCCCCACGACCAAAACCTTGCCATGCAAATTCAATACACATATTTATGTTTATTAGTTGAAGAGTAAATATATTCAAACTGGCAAAATAGACACTTCAACAAACAAAAAGAGCTAAAGCAAAATTTGCTTTTATGAGTTCTTCTGTTTGGGTTTCACAAATGTTTGGGATACAAAGAAGATTATTTTCTATTTTCCTTCTCAGGATAACTTTCTGTTCTTGAAAATGATATAGGCATGTATTTAGAAGGTTGAAAGAGATTCAAATTAAATTTCAGTGAAGGGATTTTGCCCTAGAAAATTAAGGATTTTCATTCAACATAATAGAAGCATATCCATGCAGCCTCTCTATTTTTAATTGAAACAAATAATTTACAGTTGCATTTGAGAATGTTCAAAATTTTTTCTAGGAAAAAATTATACTTTAGGCATAACCAGAAGATGCTTTTAGAACTCCTTTTAGAAGGCCATACAAAGTCATTAAAATGTTCAATTGAAAAAATATAAACAATGTCTAAATAGATTATTCTTGAATTTGTGGATAAAAAAGACAACTTAAACATGTACAACTGCATGTGTGTGAGGACAGCTGGTCAAATTCTAGAGCAATCATGATTTTGTAGTTTAATCCATTAAGACAACAGTTTTTATTAAAACTCATTTGTTACTTGTGAGAAGTTGCTGACATAAATTGATGATTAAGCTGCCATGACCTTCACTGAACCTTAGTAATTCTCATTTTCATTCTCATTAAAGCTGGGTTTGAGTCTCATCTTTTCAAATCTGTAATACAATTCTACTCAAGTCTGTCTAAAGTCTTCCTCAAGAACAATTATCTGGTCTGAAAACAATGTTTAATTTATATGTAAGTAATATATAAGTATATATAATTTTATGTAGAAGTATAAATAAGTATATAATTAATAAATATATAGGCAGGTATGTAAGTATATATATATATTTATCTTTATATCTATAAAATACTTAAATTGATACAAATACTAGGTTATGATATATACAATTACCTTTTTTAAAATTGAAGATTATGGAACAATCTTTTTTTTTTCTAAATCAAGATAAATTAGGAGAAAAATACTGGAATAGTATTGAAAGTGGCCATAAGGCAGTTATTATTTTGGATAATAGAAACTACTTTGGCATTCTGAATTTTGGTAAATTCAGTACTCTTATTTTACATGTGCATTTAACTACCTTTGTTTAATATGGCTTTGTTTGATATGGCTTTGTTTGATATGGCTTTGTGGTGGCAAGGTAAACTGAGCAATTTTCCAGGACTAATTTACTGAGCCTTACTTCATAAAGGAGTAGATCTCTGAAACACAGGTGAAACATGACACAGTTTAAGAGATAAAGCCCTAGACACAATAGTTTTCTGTGTTTCAATAAGAATCAACAGTGGTGTATTTTCATGCACAAACATAAAGATTAATAGAATTATTTTAAAGGGTCTTTGATATCAGCAAGTAGTACAAAGGATGTGAAGTCATGTCTACCTGAATCACATTGGAATCTAGGATTGTGTCTCCCTATACCTGCAACATGTTAAATTCATCTTACAAAAAAGAATTTTCAGAAAAGAACAGATAATTTTGTCTTCAGAATCTTAGCCTTTTCATATAATAAACCAATTGAAATCTTATTTCTACTTGCATGCTGATAAATGAACTATATGAAAAAATTTATTTAGAGAGCTTCTGAGGCTGTAAAGAATGCCAGTATTCCTAATTTTGAGTGCGCATTACTTTTAAAGACAGAATATTTGCAGTGTATTCAACTTACAAGGACAATCATTATTAAAGAGAGGCAGATGCAGTAGCTTTTCATCAGGCCTGCTTTGACATTCATCTTTAAAAATAAATTATTTTTTAAGAATATAGAAGTATTTCTAGTACATCTCATAGTTTGTGGGACCTAGATAGTCAAATATAAACACTTCATTAAAAAAAATTATTTGCGCTTTAAGGATTACAAAAATAGGCAAGTGACTGAAATTCTCCTAAGTCTCTTTCTTTTACATCAGCTCCTATAACAAAACTCAACCTTGACAAACATCTTAATTAAAAAACACCAAAACAGCACAACACCCAAATCGGTTCATTAATAGATATTAGAACATCCTGAAACTATTTTAAGCATCATGTGCTTGGCAAAAATGCTGATAGGGTATCTGAAATGATTGACCTAATTAAACCCATGTTAAATGTACTCAACAAATTCTAACTAATTCAATATGCATAACTGAGCAGAGAAGAAAGCAAAGGGTAAATTACTAAGGCAACAGAAATGTGTATACCAGTGATGTCTAAACTGCAACACACTGAAAAGCACTGTGTTCCAGCCCCACAAACTTATACGAACCCCAAACAACGAGATCTTGCAACTTTACTTTGCAACTTTAGTTCCTATAGACTTCCAAAAGAATCAATCACATTCACACAGGACATTCACATTCACACATAGTCCTGAAGGTGTTCATCCCTTCTTATGGGGCATAACTGACTCAACTACACTGACCTGAGAGGAAGCTGTCATGTCTTAGATGGTGTCATAAACCATCAAAGATCCCGAATTGGCCCCAGACCCATTTCTGAGCCCTTCCACCAGAGGACTGCACATGAGCCACAAATGTTCCGACAGATCCAGTGCTGCAAAAGATAGTGCAAAACATCCCTCCCCACAGAGGGGCTGCCAGGGTATTCCCTTGGATACCTGAAATACATTAACCCATTGAACTCTATGTTTTGTGGGACCCCCACCACTCAGACGACCAAAAGAAGAGGACCAACAGGACACTGTTGGATCCACAGGGGCGGTGACTGCTGTTCTACCTAATCTGTCTCTCTCTCACTCTCTTTTTTCTATTTCTTTCTATCTGTCTCTGTATCTCACATTTACGGTTAAACAAAATCCATTCTATTGACTTCAGCATATGGTCTCGTTTGCACCTTAATTCAGGTACAGGTATCTCTCTCTAGCAATTGGATCTTAACACTTTAACCAGAGCCATCTCAGTAAGTATCTTTCCTTTCACATTTGCCTCTTCATTCTGGGCATTAGAAAGAAGATATGTGCTATGTTAACATCATTAGGAGATACTGTAAAAATTTTCATGATATCCAACTTTTTCCCAGAAGGTACTAAAGAATAAGCTTTCACAGTAAACAGAGTATATATTTCCTGCTTCAGACATTTCAACCATAAAATTTCATTCTTTATCCTCTTGAATTCCTTTCCTTGCTTTGAGCAGAGGATGACTTTTCCTGCCATTATTAAAGACTCCAGAAGACATATCAAGCTGAGGAAGTCCTATTTTGAAAATCCTTTTTTTGAAAAAATATTTTTTAAAATGACATTAAAATTTCTTGTAAAGACTTTAACATCATTTTTCCTGAAGTGGCCCACTGTTTAGCACTGAGAAATTTACATAGTCACCTCTTGGATGTCTTTTATGTCTTCTCCTCTTATCAAATAATTAAATAAATATTATTTCTTTAAAAAATTCTAATATGTTCTATCTTATTGAGAAAAAAAAACAACAAAACATGAAAAAACATGTATATGGCAAATATTTTTATACCTGCAGTATCACCAGATGGTTTTTATCATATTGCATTTCCTCTAACTCAGGCAAATTGAGAACATGTTAGTAAGAATTCTCAGCAGTCCTAAATACCACCAGATGACAAAGGATGGAAACATCACTTCTTAGTGTGAATCAGTGCTTTAAACAGCTTATCTTTTATAAATAAAGATTGTGGTAACTAAAGAATTAACCATAATCTTAAGAAGATACCAAGAATAGGAGCTGTAATATAACTTCTATATTTACAGGACTCACTGCAAACCTATTCAGGAGCTTTCTGGAATATTTGTGTAACTTGTACGACATCTAATTGAGCAATTATTTTGCTGCTGTATGTTTATATTTGAGGTGATATGAGATCAATTCCTCATTTTGATCAGTTAAAAAAAGAGAGAATAAACTAATCTTAGAAAGCATTCAGAAACTGCCTTCTCTAATCAGTTTTCATCCCATACTCTCATAAACTCTTATTCCTGTAAGTATAAATACACAGTAATCATGTGTAACCAGTAAGGAAGTCTGGTTTGTTTCATTAACCTTCCTACAAATCTAGCCTTTTGGCCACCTTCTCCACAATGGGATAGTAATGCTTTGTCTAATAAAACATCAACTGTTTGCAGGATAATCTGTTCCTCAAGCACTGTACCAAGTACTTGTAGAAATTTCACTTACGTTGGTTCACATAAGATATAAAAATAAAATAATTTTCTAAATTCACTTTTGTCATCTAAAAGAAGTCTCAAAAATAGCAAACATGATTTTGTGAAGTTTTTTGGCACTTCCAGGATACAATCCAGTCTCCTACCAGATGAGAATGATTTCTGAGCAGAATGGAGGAAAAGAGAAGAGAAGAGAAGAGAAGAGACAAAAAATCTCTGTGTAGCTGTTTCTCAGTTCTGACACACTTATATATTATTTTTGCTATCACAATGTCAATATTTCCCAAGGAAAAAAAAAAAAGTCCAAGGCTTGTATGAACCACAAAGTGCACTGAACTGCTGGTAAACTACATGGACAACAAATTAAAAAAAAATTTAAAAAAAAATAAATAAAAAGGATGTTTAGTTTCTTCGTAGTCATCTGGATACAGGAAGGAATTTTTTCAAGAAGGAAAAACCACCTTCTGTAATTAAAAAGAAGAAATAAGATGTGTCCTCTAACTAGCAGTTGTTTAGAGCAAAGAAGTTTTCATAAAGGTTAAACAACACTTCAATCCCCCCGCCCTCATGTTTTTCAGAGGTGTGAAGAAGGGCCTGTCTGTGTGTATTTACCCAGCTATAACTCTGAGAAGAACTGCATTTTCCTTTAGGTCACAAATAATTTATGTAGCCTGAGTGGTTAATAGTACTAATTAGTACCAGTACTAAGAAGAGAAAGAAATGAATACTTTTATAGCACTATATTATATATATTATATATATTATTTAGCACTATATTATAGCACTATTCTGTAACTGCTGTAAAGATGTATGGGATATTAGGCCATTTAGTTTAGGCGGAAGCATTCCTAAATAGCTTCTGGCACTTCCATTCTGAGTTATTTTCTTATTACAATTAGGTTTAATAGGTTAAGAGATGCATCTACAGGAGTTTTCACACTACAACAAATATATGATTTCCAACTTTTGCATATAATAATATTTATTTTTTCGAAAGTCACCATTTAAAAATAAATTGATTATGCAAACAGCAATATACTGATTTTCAGGAGTAATACACTGCTATTCAGTATTTTGAATAGTTTAGTATAAGACTTCTTCAGATCGGAATACAATGCTTTAACAGTACAGAAAACTGGACACATACACAGAAAATTTATGCATAACTGCAGCAGTAAATTAATTTTGTTGAGATCTTTGCATTCTATACTTCTGTTAAGTTTTATAGCTGTTAACGATATTCACACAGCTGAAAGATGCTAATGGCAAAAATGTTACATGAAAGGTACTTTTCCAAACTACAGAATGAGGTCTAAAGCATGGACTATTTCCTACATATGGGCTTGCAGGCAATTATTTTCAATAAAAGCTAGAAAAAAAAATTAATTAAAATATTCAGATGGAATCTGGTCACAAAACTTGAAGAGAATATCTATGCATCATTGGAAAGTGAATAGGGTATATTTATTGTAGAACATTTTTTGTCAAGGAGTTCATCTTTGAGAACCTGTTTTTTTTCATATTTTAAAGTTAAAAGCATGAGATAGATTGCATACTTACAGATATCCCAGCAATCTCGGTGAGTCAAGCAAGTTGGAAAACTTACATTGCTACGAGCTTGATGATGAATACACCCTATGGTTCAAATATTTTAATGAGAATTCAGTGTAGTCTGCATTCTGAGGGATCTGGTCGTGCCAGATCAATGACTGAGACCCAGCAAGTTTTTAAGCTTGGGTCAAATTAACTCTCTTTTGTACTGAGTTTCACTTAAGCCAAAGCCAACAAGTGTAGGAGTTGTACTGCACTGAGGAAATTGGCCAAACTGATCTCATGTCAGCATTTTTTAGAGGCAAAGATTACTAAGGAGAAGATTAATAATAATCTCTGAGTAATAAATAGAGTCATAAATCCCTTTAAATAATAAAAAGTGATGACTATATGAATAAATTAGTCCCCATGTCATGAAAAAACCCGAAAACATTATAAAGGACTATTTTTACAGACTACATCTGTATTGCCAGTAAACAGATTCATCCAACTGTATTTAATGATTACCCAACATACTCCAATATTTTCTTGATCTTATGTATTTTTACATTGGTGCCAAGTTTTTAGTGGTTTAGAAGACAGTTTAGTAAGGAAAGACACAAAATTCTACAGGGTTTGGGTTTTTTTTTTCCAGTATATAGAATGTTTGGGCAGACTTCATATATTATAGAAACTTAAAAAACAAATCACAGGAAACACAGTTGAAAGACAACAGTTCTGATTTATTACTAGATTTCATGTACTCTAGGCATGAATATAGTAGTTTATCATTTGGAAGATGCCCTTCTTGTTTATTTAATTGCCAACCAAGAGGCAAGATACATAACTGAATAGGCATTAAAATAATGCCTGTACATGATATAGAAACCTTACAAGATAAGATAGCCATTGGAATCTCAAATCAAATAGGGGAAGGTAGAAATAATTAAGAACAGGAAATTTCTCAGATTCATCCCTTCAGTTTTGATTCTGTGCCAGTTCCGCACATGTTTATTTTCAAGCCAGGTTGATAGAATTCTCTTAGAAACAACCCAGAGGACTCCAGTAGTAACTAGTCTGAATACAAGTTTTGGACATGGTTCAGCATTGATCTCTTATCCAACCCGAAAGAAAATATCTTAATCTACTTTATAAGCAAGACTTAAGTGTACAAAAAGTATTATTAAAGCCCATTTTGCCTTTTTAGTTTAAATGAAAATTTTGTTTTAGTTAGTGGTATTGTGGTTATGTTTTTTATTTCTTAATCTATAAGATACAAATACAAATACTAAGATACAAATACTAAGATCTTCTTTAAAGGAAGAGAACCCTACAAAATACTTAAAATACCAGTTTTAGAAGTTTGATCCAAAAGCAGAAAGGAAAACTGCCTGTAGCAGTATAAAAACAATATTGCTGCAACTGAAGACAATAAACCCTAACATAGCTCATGACACATCTCTTTGCAGAAAGATAGGAAGGAATTAACGTGGTGTTAAATATAATTAACAATGATTTTTCTTTTTTGCTTTAATGTTCATTGTAATCAAACTGGAATCTTTCTTTGCACGAGTTTCAGTGTACTGAAACCAAGCATCCTCCTTTGTGGAATATTAATTAGCAGATAATTAAGTACAACAAATTCATGTAGGCTATTAAATAGCTATGGAGTAAAATACTACTAAGTAAACCATTGGTTTTTGTGGGAAAGAATCCTAACTGTTCAAATCTCACAACTTCTCCCTCTTATTTTTTTAAATTTTATTTAGCAAGAATTATCATCTAATAGTTAGTCATCAATTTTTTACTGACCTTGATGCCTCAAATGCTTAACATACTCTCACATAAATCCTATTTTAATCATTTTAAAATGCTGGTAAGTAAAATAATTTTCTATATTAGCACCTACTAATATGTAATTTTTTTAAGTTTTTTTACCTTCACTGGCTCTCACTTCTACCCTTTGAACCCAGTACTTCTTACCCTCAATTGCAAAGCTCTTACAAAATTAATTGTACTTTCCCTATCACATTATCTTCCTGTAAGGCCAGCCTCTATGTTTTGGCTGCCAGTCACAGTAAGTAAAAAAATCAAATTGTTCCACATATAAAGAATTCCCAGTCAGAGTCTATGATACCAGCATCTCCTCCACTCTTAAGTTTCTCCTGCTGGCATACACAGTAGCAGAAATTGAGTAATAAAAAGCTTAACAACCAAGTATTTCACTATACTTTTTTGGGCTAAACCCTCTAATTATCTTTGTTATCCACTCTCCTCTCTTTTAGCTTTATCTGTTGTCATATTCTAATCTTTTAAGTTATGAGCTGCTTGAGTTACCCATTTGAATGATGTCGTAATAAACGGAGTCTGAAATAATTGAGTTATCCATTACCAGCCATTAATGCAATAAATATAAAATATACTATTATTACCACATTAGAAACAACAACAAAAAAAAGTTATGTGCATCCCTTTATTGCCATGTATCTATTTTAGAACCCTCCAGCAACAATTAGGAGATATTGGAGGTAAATGAGGCACAAAATAACTACTGTGCCTTTCTGGTCTTAGCACAGAAATGTTGCAAAGCTGCTAAAAAATGAGCCCAGTGAAAGAGGACGAATTCCTGGAAGCAATGGCTTTTCCCCATCCTGCCTCAGGAAATGGCCCCCCTTTGACTGTTGTTCCAAAGAGCAGTGACTCACCATTTCCAAAACCTGGGAAAGGGTGGTTACTGGAAGTAATATGTGAGGAAAGGCAACCAATGCCTTCCTACTTAACAAAGCAGCTTAGGAGGAGGCAAGCCATTCCCTCTTGAAGTGCTCCCTGCTGTGTTGACTCAGCTCTAAAAACCACAAACACAAATCAAAACATTAATATCTTGCTGAGAAATTAAGATAATGAAGAAGGTTGGTAAACTGTTTAGCATTAAAGTCAGTATTTAATAAATACTATATCTTGTACATGTAAACACACAAATCCTTGTCTCCTTTTGATCATAATGGAAATATTTCCCCTCCCAGTTTTTTTTCTTTTCACCACTATTTTAGAAATGTCTATAACGGCCTTCTCAATTCAAAACATTATTATCATGTTGTTGAAATTTGCTTTTTGCATTTTGCTTTCTGTGATTTATATTTTTACTTTTTATGGACACTAATAAAGGAAATTAGCACTTGTAAGCACAATTTCTATTGATGAAGTTTTCCATCTGATAGATAAAGCAGCATTATAATGAAATGTCACCAGCTATTAAGAATGACCATCCAAGATACAATATGAGTA
Organism: Edolisoma coerulescens; assembly: GCA_013397115.1. Taxonomy (NCBI): domain Eukaryota; kingdom Metazoa; phylum Chordata; class Aves; order Passeriformes; family Campephagidae; genus Edolisoma; species Edolisoma coerulescens. Next base: position 367,459 of record VWZW01004863.1, on the reverse strand, counting down.
TGGCTAATTTTAAGTCAAAACTAAATGTGCATTAACTCAGGATCAGTCTAAAGTTAGAGAAGAAAAGCTGAGCATTATGTTAACTGGAACTAGGAAGATTTTTGATTAATAACTTGAGAGAAACTCTATCTGGAAGTACCAAAGTGACAGAGGATAAATCTTGTTTTCAGAATTGATCTAGGGTACTTCCTGCATTTTAATTACCGAACAGCTCACAAGGCCATAACCTAAATGACTTTAAACACTGTACAATTAACAGAGTCTCAGAAGCCAGACCTCAGCATAAACTACATAGCAGATAAGCATTTACCCAACTTTTCAGACTCTGGAGTCTGCTCCAGGCCACATACAACTGTAGGAAACCCAGCAACAGCCCTTCTCTCAGACAGGTTAGAGCCAGTTTGTACCTAGATGTAACCATAGGAAAATATGCAGGATCTCCTGTGTTACGATATTCAGGGATATGGTTACACATCCTACGTGTCATAGGCCCTGGACAGACATTACTTGGAGCAAGGGCAGAATCTGTCACCTGCTTCTTCTCTGCCCCAAAGACTCTGTAACCTGTTTTGCACAGGGCCATTTTTACCCCAGTAGAGGTCAAATAGTTCATCCCTCCTCTCTTGATGAAGCCCACTTTACAGAGACACTGTTTGGAGCAGTTTTAAGCTTAAAAAAGAGCTTTAAAGCTCTCTTCAAACCAGAAGAGGAGAATGAATGCAATTGGAGAGTACGCATTTCACACAAACTATTTAAGAAATAAAACGTGTTATTTGGATCAAAGACAGCCATGCAAGTATATAAATTCACACCTAAATTACCAAATTTGCATTTCAAAGAATACAACTGTGAGACCCACACAGGTGAACAGACAGGCTGCAGGGTCGGGTGAAGGTTTAGAGCAGGGCACACGAGTGCAGAGTGGCACCGCGGTGCAATGCTCACCTGTGTCCCAGCATCTTTCATCTCCATACACAGCCTGTAGGCTGTTAAAAGCCTCATTCTCACCCATTTTTGCCAGGAGTACTTGTAGTCCTGACAAAAGTAGCTGTGTGAGCATAGTTATACCATAGAATGTAAGAACTTTTCCTCCACCTCCTTATGGAGTTAACTGACATTCAAAGTATACCATTTCTTATCAGAAGCCACTACATTTTTAAGTTTAAAGATCTAACAAAGATTTTCTCCCAGATTAATACCTTTGCTTCACATCAGCTGAATTCTTTAATTTACCTGGCTAATCTAAGTAGGCTGCCTGCCCAATACCAACTGCCCCAAGGAATCTGTTCTAAAAAGTTGACTGACATTTGTGCAAAAGTGTAGTAGCCAGTTAGAAAGAGCACTTCACATGCCTGAATTTTACATTTCCAGGTGAGATGGTGCTATGGATTTCATGTTAAAGAAGCTTAGATGAGAATTACTGGAATAGGAAGAGGAATAAACAGCATCTCCATTTAAATAAATCAGTTCTTTATAATAATAGAACCAGAAGGATTCTTTTCATTTTCAATGAACATCTTAATCATGGGGAAATTTTGCTACTATGGAATTGGGCAGGGAGACCAGTTTTTGTTTTTCAGATCTGTAACTAAATTGTAACCATACACTCTTGCAGGCTATTTCACTCAGCCTCTAAGCAAAAATCACCATGAACAGTATTAACACAGTTGCTGCTGTGAATTATATACAGGGAACTCCTCTGTTTCCAAGTGGCTGGTATTTTCCCACAGAGATCACATTAGTGAAAGAGGAAATGCCATGCACTTATAATTCAAAATATTGTATTTCAGATATCCATTGTTCAAAACAGTATTTACATGTTAAGTATTCCTGTATTTTAACCTAGCAACAACCTTTTTCGTACAATATTTAAAAGTTGAAGACGTTCAAGAAAGAAGTAGAAAACCGAGACAAGAGAAATTTAAAAGAAAGAAAAGGATGAAAAATAACATCCTAGCAAAATCCTAATCCAATAGTTCAGATTAGAAATCTAGACCTAAAAGAGAAGTGCGAACAATAATTTTGATGAAAATTGCAAGCATATAAACAAAAATTAATCATTTCACAGTTTTTCAAATTGTTTTAAATAGACATGTAACTGTTGTTTGCCATGGTTTGGCACGTAAAATCTACAGAGCAGGAAGAAGGATCTGATAGGACATCTTGAAATGTACTTCAGAAACAAGCAGAACCCTGAAGTATGAGGGTTCTCAACTCAAAGGTGGTTTAAACACCTCTGATTTTCAGAAGAATGTGTGCTACTATTTGGAAATTTGGTGCTTTTCTTAGTCCACCACTAAATATTTTATATGTCATCAAGTCGTGCCTTATTTCTCTTGTGCTTTTATTTAATCTTTTTATATAATCACACTAATAAAATACATCCTGTGTTCCCCAGTGAACAAGTAAGTACAGCAACCAGATCTATACTGCATCCTGCTGGCTATGAACCCTTGTCAGGCCTTTCATCCTGCCCATAGCTCCAGTAAGAAATTACAAGTTATGGACACGGGATTTATTTAGAGCATACTTAGCATTCCCTATCATTATATGCAGCTGAATCACCGGTATCCTGAGGCAGTGAAAAACCTCAGTCACTAACTCTTCATACCGTTGTTGCACCATGTTCTGAAATACACAATGAACTTTTAGCCCCAGGCTAGGCTCGTTACAAAGGTTGTTCTTTCTCTGCCCTACTTTCAGTTCATTTTATCATACAGACCTTAAAGCCCTTCTTCTAATTTATTTATTGGTCTGAACACCAAAGAAGGTTTCTATTATGACCTGCAACCATCGCTGTAATATACTGCCAAAACTAGTAGACATAATACTTGAGAGTGTGTGAAAAATATTGACCAAGACAGGGAGTGCTTTAAAAATAGGTACACTCAACAAGAGAAGGAAAAATTAACAGAAAAGGTAGTGGCGTAGTCGACTTATCAATTGAATTCAGAATTCCATCTGCTTACCAGCACAGCTAGTAACTAAACTAATGTAGATGTTAATTATGTATTTTGTCACACCACTAGCCCTGCAAGGTAGTTGGAGATGGCAATTAGCAGACTTTCTCCCTGTGATCCTGATCATTGCTCCCAACAAAACCAAAAATTGAGAGAATTAGGCTGAATGAGCCATTGCATACACAGAAGAATCTAAAAATAAATAAATCTCTAAAACGGACACTGAAAATTTCAGCAGTTTTGCAAATGCCAGTACATGTCTACAACTACCCAAGCAGAAGAAAAGGAACCTTCTTTGCCTTTTCAGAAACAGATTTATCTATATGCAGTACTTAGTGCTGTCCAATAAAACAGTTAAACAAAATAAATCACTTAAGGGGAATTAAAAAGATCATAATTTTCAACAGTATTACAGACCATTTGTTTGATTATGAAAGTGCATTATTGAAACTTGCCACTTTAAAAGCACAACCTGCAGCACTGATGTCATTGATACAGTAAAATGAAATGGCAGTCTTAAAACCAGTTCAATTTTTAAATAACTAAACAAAATCATTAGACGTTATTTAAAAAACTCTCATGTGTACTATGTTGAGAACACATTTCTATGCATAAAATACTTACACCTAAAAAGTTATAAAAGATCAACACTAATTCCAGTCTTCATGAGAAATGTTCAAAAATGGCAAGAACCTCCTCCAAATTGTGTCATAATAACCATTATGTCAGTGTCAGACTAAAAACAGTATGAATATTCTCTTATCTATATACTATGCTACCCTCAGTCTTAGAGGCAATACTTGATGGTCTATTGTGTTGAAATTTCTGAAAAGTATATTCTGAATATACAGAATGTTTTGGCACAGGAAAAAAAAAGCATTTTCTAAGAACGGTGTATAGCATTTGTCTGTTTTTCATATTTCTTAATGACAACAAAGCTACAGTAACTCTACTTTTTATAAAATAATCAAAGTGAAAGACTTTCCCATTCCAATCTCCCAATTCTTGCTAAAAACCTGCATATTTAATTTAATTTATTCCAGTACCACAGCATTTTTGCTAAAACATTAATGTAAAATTGAGGGAAAATCTGCAGAACCCATTAGTGAAACAATTCTAACTCAAAACATTTTAAAAATAAACAATTAGCAATTTTTCACTTTTCTAGGTTTCTGTGTTAGGAAAGATATAGGGCGGAAAAAAGATTCAGTAGTCTGAATTAAGTTGCTATAATGATTTTCACATCCTAATAAGACAACTTCTGTCCTTATTAAGTGATCTTAGAAGACGGACCTCTTTTAGGCTCATGCTCCCCCTGGCTGAAGTTTAACACAACTGAGTTTTGGTTGCTGAAAAGTTTTCATTGCACACTGACTGGAGAATTAGATTCCACTTTCAGTTAAAAGGACACAAAAGCCATCATGACTGAGTTCTTCACAGTTCTCTGTGCAATGATGCTGATAGATACTACGATTGTTTACAACTCATGTATTAAACATATGTTTTAGACAGTGTTCTTCACACACATCCTTAAGGAACTGAAGGCAGCTGCTCCACTCCTAAAAATCTACTCCTAAAATGTTGAGGGCTACGGGAGATGGGTGCTACAACAGTTGGAAATTTCTGGGTAGTGTTTATAGAATGACCAAGGAATAATGATGGGATAGGTTTAACCATGTTCACAGCTGATGAAACATGTTCATGTCTTTGAGTAGCTGGAACTGGGGGTGGGTGGAATGGGATATTGTTGTCTAGAATAATCTCAGAGGTTGTTTTCTTATCAGAAGTGTGAACAAAATGTTTGATGCTAAACCAATAGCAAGATCAACTGAGCTGCTGCCTCTCTGCTTTTCTCATCCAGGAATAGAGGTAAAATGAAGCGCATGACCACAGTGTCTGAAGTCAGATACCAAACAACCAACATCATTAAGCCTATTTTGTATCACTCTGTAATATTCAACCCCTTAAAAATGGTACTGTCCCAGCCATTACAATTAGGTAACAGTTTCTTCATCTGCCTAGTACATAAAAAAGACTGATTTAAAAAAAAAGCAAGAAAGGATCACTGCCAAAAAATAAATTCATTACGTGGCAAGGTAGGTAGATAGATAATTCAGAGTACTGATGGATGCTGGTAAGTAAAAAGAGGGCTGGGTTATTCAGGCAGCAAAAAGAACACAACCTGACCCCTCTTGCTGTTCATGAAAACGCTTCTTCTGTATTCCAGTGTAAGTTAACCTTAAAGGAAAATAACTCCATCTCTACCTCACACACAAACATGAGTTCGGGTTTAAACAATTTCTCTTTGTAAGCAACAAAACATTTATACTCAGAGAAGTACACTTCAAAGACATCAAGAACTGAATGCTTCTAAAGAAGCATACCAGTGCATGTTAAAGCACACCTGCACACCAGGTCCATGTTAAAAAGCAAATAAAAAAACTAGAAATAGGGCACTTAGAATATACATTGCTTGTCATTAAATTAACAAAAATATGGGTTTACTTTGATTCATCAGTTCAGGGTGGTGTAGCCCACAAAAAAAGTAATACCAGTTATACAGCATACATGGTGCATTATTCTCCACAGCACTTAAAATGGGTATAATTTTGCTACCATTAATATTTACTGGGACAAAATCATAGGTGCTTTTGAAATCACATTTTCATCTACGGTTCTTTTTCTTTGGAATCGTATCATTTCATGACAGGTAACATGCATGTAGCATAGATTAATACATTTTCTGCTCCTAAAATGCCTCACTGTCCTTTCACCTTTGATATCTCACCCCTTAATATCTCTGGACATCACAGTAAAAACTGAACTTTCTCATGTTGTATTTTACAGTACAAAAAAGAAAACAGGCAAATGAAAGAAGCAACACTGATTGCTATTTCCTTGTGCTTGTTTATATGTTTATATTTTATGAACATTTCAATGTTTCTGCTACTTGCAAGGGTTAAAAATGACATTTTTTCCTTGGTATACTATGTGGCTCCCAGATACTGCTTTCCCTTGAACCAGTGGGCATTGATTACCATGAAAGAGAAGATAAAGCAGATTATGCTGGTACTTTGGCGGGTATCCTCTGAAGTACTTTGTCTTACATGTTCAGGGCTTAATCAGACATAGGACTGTCAGTCAGGGAAAGGTTTTCCTTTTGTCAGGTGGGCAGAAAGCATTGGCTTTTCTGCTGTTCAGGACACAGTCCACATTGACCTCTTACTTGGGTAGTTCACCTAACAAAAATATTTTACATGCCAGGATAAAACAGTACATTTTATACTGACAGCATTTAAAGTACCCAAATTCTCCCTCCTGTATTCTTATAGCACATTTTTATTGTGATGCTTCATCATTTGCCAGGTCTAAAGTTCCTTACAATGTGTTGGGAAATTGTTCTAAATTTGGCATGTGGTTTCATTGACACTTTTGAATAATTTTTTATGGCATTACTGGCTCTAATTACAGGCTTCCTTCTTTTCCTTTAATTTCTGTATTTTTACAACAAAACAATCTAAATTATTATAGTAAATCAATGTCTCATTTCATTCTTGTTTCAAAAATATAACAATCCCTTAGCTCAACATTAGTTTGTACTGAAATAGATCCAAAATAACCTATGCACTGAAGATTTGGAAGATAAGCTGTCAAACCTACAGAAGCCTTACAAAGAGACTGAAAAAGAATTTTTAATGTTGGCCATTTGGAACAAATGGCATAGCTATTATTGATCAGGAATAAAACTAAAACTATAGCAATTTAATAATAGTCAGATGATAAAAAAAAAAAAGGCAAAAAGTGAAAAGGAAAGCTGTGCCAAGAAACTGAATTATTCTGAATTATTTTCCTGGAAATAATTTTAAATTAATGAATAAAATGAACAAGACATGGTCCATGACAGGACTTTATTATTTTAATGAAATCCTTTTAAAATGCTGTTTCATGATAATGCTGGAGGGTGTTTCAAAGACCATATGATTTATGACCCAATGAGATAACATGATCCTAGTGTGGCTCCGGATATTTTGGGTTTGAAAAATATGAATTGCAGATTACAATAAGAATTTGAATAACAGAAATTGAGACTGAATTGCAGAAATCCTAAATGGGGAAAAAAAAAGATAATTAAAGATAAAAGGAGTTGTGGTAAGATATACTCAGCTTTTTACAGTAACTTCTCCCAATATTGAGAAATTAGGCTACATTTTGGAATTATAATCTGTGTAGGGGTTACTAAAGCAATAAGACAAATAGTTTGCTTAAACTAATGTTAAACTGATTTGTTGTGTATGTCGCCACTAAATTCTCTCTCCACAATTCTGATCCACTGGTAATAACACTATAAAAGGTAAGAAGCCTGGCTCAAATATTATTCAATATTCCATAATTTTTTTGGCATATCTTCATAGCAAGTACTTCAATAGAAGTAGAATTTTACTTTTCTGGAATTTGAAATATTAGTCACATTTCCATTTGATCTATGTTCTGTAAATCTTGTCAGAAAGATTTCCCTACATGAGATAATCTACAATACAGTGAATTTGCAAAAGTGGTTAATTTTTAACAGTTACAGTGACAGCAGCTGCAAAGAAGATAGAGGCTCTGACTTCACAAGGAGCCATTTGGAGAGGAAAAGGGGTGACAGGTGAAAGTTGCACCAGGAGATGTTTCAACCCAATACAAGGAATATGTTTTTCACAGTGAAAACAATTATTTACTGCAACAACTTCCCCATGGACATGGTAGAGTCCCCATTGATGAAGGTTTTCAAGGTGTTATAAGACTGAGTGCTGGGTAATCTCATCTAGATCCCCTTTTCCATGAAAGGTTGGATCAGAGGATCTTTTGAGATTGCTTCCAACTTGGGATGTTCCATGACTCTATGATTGTATATCTCTGGATCTCACGCTCTAGTATGGAAGGCAATATCAATACTTCCATTTTCAGATGGAAAACCTGAGGAAGAGAAGTGACTTGGCTATCATACAGCAGGTAACCAGCAGAGCTGGGACTAGAATTTCCCAATTAAAGAATGCTCAGTGATGTTCTTTTCCAGTAAAACTTGAAATGTCATTATAAAGGGATGATTTCCACCGATTTATTTTCATTTTTTTCCCAATTCACTGATTTGCCAGACCAATGCAGAAAATGTGAAAAATCTTTTAGATTTCCAGTCCCCAGGAGTATCTGTTTATTAAATAATTTTCTCTGAAGCTGAATCTCATCCAAATAAGATCTAAATTTGTCCAGAGCCAATATTTGCATGAACAAGTGACAGACTCAAAAATACTTAAAATGGGAAGAGCAAACAGTTTGGAGCGGGTAGCAAAGTTTTCAAAACAAGGCAAACGAATCCAATATCCCATGTAGTAAGATGCTCTTTCAAACAGACGTGGAAAAGAAGTTCATATCAAACACAATGAATGCAAGACATAAACATCTGCAAGTAAAAGATAATTTTATGACTCTTGGGGATGATTTCATAATACATTTTATCTCAAAAAATTATAGGAGAATGAATTCAGAAAAAACTGTCCTTGCTGCCTTCCCATTTAATTAGATGCTAATAGAAAGGTGACCACATTTATAAGAAGTTTTTTTAATGAATTTGTCTATATACAAAAGTACCACACATAACAATTCCCAGTACATCAAAATCATTTAAATCTCTGGAATCTTCAAAGTTTGATTGGAATGATGTGAATGTTCACACAAGACAAGAGGAACAGCCATGTTGATGTCAGCTAAAGTGAATCCCCAGCAAGGGTCTGTAGCCATTTAACTATTTTGAAAGAAAAACAGAAAATGAAAAGTTAATAACAAAATGTTTATAATGGATCCTATAAATTGCTCAATATAAAAATTGAGGCAATTTGGTATTTTACAATAACTGATGTGAACTGTACAATTTAGGAATAGTGTACTTACCGTTCTACTAAAAGCCATTTTTATTGAAAAACTATTCGATTTATATAACTTAAAAAAAACTTACTCATCTTTCAAAAATCCCAAAGACATGCTTTCCATCATGCCGAGAAGAACTGAGAATTATTTCATTGTACTATTTCAATTATTGTTTGTAATGCCATGTGTTCCATTTTCTTAATTCTTTTAAAGAATAATTCCACAAACATCTCTGAGTGATTGTATTGTTTCTTCTATTACCACTTGCATTCAAATCAATAAAATAACGATGAAACACTAGGTCAAGGTTTGCAAAAGCAAGAATTCTCTAGTATGAGGAGTGACAAGGATTTACTGTTTTGGATATGTTGCAGGGTTAAGAAGAGTGACAGCACAGGAAATTTGTAAAGAGTAGATATATTATTTCTTATATCAGCTAACTGTATAAATTCACAGACCACTGAGACTTTGTAGTTACATATAGCTCAGTTAAATGAAGGGAGAGTTTAAAATGAATTTATAAATATTTGAACACTTATGATAATTTTCATGTCTCTATTTTTAAATTTCTTTTCAGCCATTTTTTAGTAATAATAAATCAGTACAGTCAATATGATCATTTATGGGCCAGATATATACTTCTGTTTCACCTGCTGTCCTGCAAGATACATTGAATGGTTGTTGCAGAAGTGGACAAAACTAAGCACAAGAATGTGTTTTCCACTGGCACAGAGCCCCATTAGTGCTGGACGCAGTTTTGCTTCTCCTGACATTGCCTGCATTAAAGACTGGAAGGCTCTCTCAGCTTATGCACAGCCCAGCACAGGGGAGGCAAAGGGGTAGCAACATTACCCTGGCCCACAGAGTCTCCCCTCCCCAGAGATGGTGGTATCTGAACACTGTGCTCGAGCACTGCTCAGCAGAGCAACAGTACTGAAATACAGCAATAAATACATGAACAAAGATTCATAATCTTTCTTGCAATCTACAGGCTTCTCTCACTGTAAGGATAATGAACTATAATTCAAAAGCATTAAAACTCTAAACCTGCATTTAAATAGTAATTATACTGATTGTTTTTAATATCTGCCTAATTTATTTTCTTCAGAGCAGCTGAGTATCTTGCATGATTAAATACAAACTCTGCAAAGAAGTCCACTGTCTCTAACCACAGATAATATTTTATAATTGCAGCTATTTTAATTTTGAGACATCATGTAATCTGTTAAACACAAAAGTTGAATGAGGCCTTTTGACTTTTAATATGCTGTAGCAAGTCATCTGCACATTAAATTTTGTGAAAACTCTGTAAAGCCACCATAAAAAAAGAAAATTGCCTTTTTAAAATCACATTTGTATGGAGATGTGTCCCTGTGGCTTCCTCATATCAGCTGCCAATGACAGAATGCACACCAGAGGTAAATGGAACTGAGCTGCCCATCTGCGTGCTTCAAACACAACTGTGTGCCAGCAGCTAAGGAGTGTAACAGAGACACACACATAGATGTGTACAACATCCAGCTCCTTCAGCCTGGAAAATGCAGCCAGAAGAATAAAGCCATGGTGGTAGTCCATGACTGCCATCAAAGTTTACAATGCATCAATTGCAGCACCATTTGCAGCACTGAGACAGAAAGCATCACTATCACACTGCCTCCAAAGCCCTGCCAAGATGAACATGTGTTGTCAGGGCAGACATCAGTGGAGAACAGAGCTTGACAAGCAAGCACTAATTCCACCCTCTTGGTGAGAATCACCTGCCAATTATGTGGCAAAGGAATTTCTGAATTTCATAAATTAATTTCTACATGTATAAAAATTTTAAAAATATATAATTAATGCTCTTACCTTCTACTGCTTCATTCTAAGATATTTTTTCTACAGATTACATTAATATCCAAGGAAGTATGGCTCAGATTAACACAGATTTGCATTGAGTCTACACAGATAATTAAAGAAGGTTTTGATTGTACTCTGCTACAATAATGTTCTAATTATGAATAGGTATGAAATATTTGCAAATAAAAAGTTGAATATACTGAAAAAAACCCATCTGAAATGTAATTAAGTCATCTTTAGTACCTAATCTACAGTTATTTATATATTTATTTTTCTTCCATGCTAAGTCTAGTTGGTATGTAACTATAAAAAGATATTCCCTAAACCTCAGTATAATCAAGCTGTGAATGAGTTCATTATCCATTGGCCTACTTCCACCAGTTTTTCATATGACATCTTTTACTATGTATATTTTAGCACAAAGGTTTTAAAGTGATATATACTTCCACTTTACATACTGAAAAATAGTCTTACAACTAAATCTAAAGCCATCTTTTTCAAGACATACAAAAACATCCTTAGCAAGTCATTTCCTCGGGTGAACAGATCAACGCTAACAAATTTCAGCACCCCAGCAAATGAAGGTCTAATGTCTAAACTTCCTCCCTTTGCAGCTTTAGATTGACTAATTCCTCATAGATGTTTCACTGTATTTCAAGTTAATTTGCTAATGTCCAAAGAAATCTTTAAACTCATAAAACAAATGATTTCTCAATAACTACAGTAGTGCTTTTTTATTGTCTATATATCATCTCATTGGTCCATACAGTATTATGCCCCCTCAGAAAAGTTGTTTGATTGTTTTCATGAAAGGTAGTATTTCAGCTCCACTCAGATTGATGCTTCTTCTCTGAATTGCAAAACATATTTTAAGATCAGGGTACTACAGAGAATATAGTCTAATAATCTGAAATGCATTAGATAACATGGCGCAATACTGAAATACTCTTGTATGGAGGTTGTAGGGCTAATTTTACAAGTTTACATTTTATTTTAACGATACTGAGTCAGTAGGAAACTGACCAGCTGGAAAACCTGATAGGTTCAGGTCTTCAACTACACAGACAAAGCAAGGCAGAAGACAAATGCTGGCGGTTAGTCAGTAATGCAGGTCAATTTAATTCTTTGCAGCCAGATCTATGCAAAACACATGTAACAACTATATAAGACTCCCTTCTCCCTGATTAGAGTTAGTAAATAAACAGATATCTATCCACAAGCATGATAACCAATGGAAAAGATTAGCACAGCAGCAGAATTTGGCACTCAATGCACAGGGACAGTACCTGACAGGATAGAGGCATCCTTCCTGCCTGCACCTGACCTGCTCACCTTGCCAGTGCTGCTCTGCATGAACAGCTCTCAGAGTGGCTGTAAGCGCACATCTGACACATCTGCGTGTTCTGGCTTTGCACCTTTGCTCTGGCTGTCACCTAAGTCATCAGCTCACTTATAAAGCAAGAGAGGATGATCTTAAGGGTGAAATTTTGACACTCAAATTAAGTTTTCTCATCTAAACTGAGACTTCCACAGTATAGACATTTAAATATCTTACCTGCCAAGGTTCAATTGATAGCCAATGGAGAGAAATGGATTTTTTTGGAAAGGCCACTTCTCACAAGGTATGTCTGGGAAAGGTTATGTGAATTGCCCTCAGAAGTGCCTGTTTCCTTTCATCAGTTATAGAGAAAACTTAGAGAACTAGCTCAGATGTAAAAATGTGCACCATGATTGCTATGTTAGGTGAGATGAAGCTCATCTGTCCCTATGCTTTTCTTTTGAACTGGTGTAGATCGTGTGTCTAAAATTGTCTAAAGAAGCCAGAGTCTCATTGCCACATTGAGGGCTGTTTTGCCAGCGCAGGTACTATAGAAGACAGTTTTAATAATGCCTTCTAAAGAAAGATAAAGCTTGGCATACAGACAGTGCCATATTCCTGAAACCAGTCAGTCCCTGAAGAAGTGTGAGGAGATACCATAACCTGACAGCCAATACTGACATCCCAAAATTTTAAAAGGTCATAAGAAGGAAAGGATGAAAACAGCTTCCTTACAGCTTTTCTTCTCTCTCTAGGTATTACTTTTTTCCTCTTATATGATATGTCTCTATAAATAAAGTTTTAACTATGTGTTTGACCCCATGATTCTAAAATAATGAAAAAAATATATAACTTTGCATCCATCAAAATTTTACAGATAGATAATGTCTGTGATCACTTACATTTCAGTATATATATCTTTTTCAGTGATGAAGAACAAATCTTTTATTAGTTTATTCAGTCAAGTAGGATGCTAAATATGAAGTGGTTTAGATGAAGTATACTGTGATGGATTGAGCCTACCAAGTCAGTCAACAATAAGCTCCTAATTAAGAGAACATATTTTAGAATTAAATTAGTAACTCAATATCCAAACCTCTGTATCATAGTGCTAACATTTAAACCACTTGATCTCCTCAGATTAAAAAAATTCTGATATTAGGTCATTATGCCTGGCTTACCTGAAAAAATGACTAGAATTATTCTTAATACAATAACATTTTTTCCAGAACAGAAGGTTCATATGGGAACTATTTGGAAATAATTACAGCAGAATAACTTATTCTGGGCTATTTCCCTTCTATAGACAAAAACTTTGTTTTAATAAAATTCCACTGATTTCAGAAGAATTACTCTCAATTTTCCCCAAGTGAAAGATGAGACTCAAGCTCATTGTGTTCTCATCACGTTCAGATGTTAAACCTAAAATGGAGTCTTCAGTTACTAATATTTGTTGTCTCTAGACTTAGAGGTCTCATTCATCAAACTATCATCCATTAGAGAAATTTTCAAAACATCTCTTCATCTAAGAACAAGACGTGACTTTATCCCTTTATACCCTTCATTTTTTTCCTAAATATGAAATTGTCTCAGCACAGAATATTCAAGCACTACATTCTTCAGTGTCAATTTGGAATACAAACCTGATCATCCTTCTTGTATCTGTTTTAAGGGAAAATAGAACAAGGAATGGATGAATGTCATTTCAGAAAGATACACATTTTTATGGCAGGAAAAGAAATCATATTTTCTTCAAGGAACTATTTTATTTTTTTTTACATACACTGGTATGACACAGACTGTCAATCATTGCCTGCATCCATCTTGAAGACCTCATTGAAACACCTGCAATTACACCTATCAGTCCTTGAAAATCTTTACTTGAAAACTCCATACAGACAGGATTTTAAACACTTATTTTGAATAGTTATTTATTCAAAAGTTACAACAGCAAAAGATAAGTTTTATCCCCAAGAGGCTTTTTTTCTTAGAAGAATACCTGAAGTGGCATGTAAAAGTGTCCTACATGCAAAGACAGCTGCCACTTTTACCATTATTGTCTCACAATGACCTTACAACATCAGAACTAATGTTAGGATTTGCAACCTTTATATTCCAACAGCCTTTATCTACCTATCACTGTGAAACATATTGCTATTCACATCAAAATTATGAAAACAATTAGCATTCTGTATTTAAACTCTATGTAAAACAACCTAACATAGGTCAGGGCTCCCTATTGATTTAAGTTAGACTAACCCCTGTTTGCATCAATTAAATGAAAGCAGAAACAAGCCCAATCAATAGCTACTAATCTTAAATATCTCTGCAAGAAGTACTGGCACTTTAAACCAAAACACTGACAAGATTTTGTTTGTGCAAGTGTGTGTGTGTGAACATGTTCACAAGCACAGGTAATTGCAAGGACCTGAATCTGGGACTTTGACCTTTGTGTGTAAAATCTTGGATAAGTATCTAAAACATATTTCAACAAGTTTCAGAGTCCTCATAATTACATAAATTCCAGGTAAAGATGGAAAATACAGTATCTTATAATATGATTAAGGCTTTAAAAAATGAAGCATACTCACAAAGTTTTTAAAATCATTCTACGACAACCATCTTAATTGTTACATCCTTTAATTTCTGAGTACTTGAAATTGAGACATGAACAACATTGATGAAGTATATTTTTACTACTTTTATTTTATTTCTTAGAGGAACAAAACATAAATTGCTCTGAATGTTTGATTCTCCATCTGGCAGTCTTAAACTTTTTAAATTTTTGGATAATTTCTGTCCATCTGACAAACATAGTCCATTGCTTTTCTAGAATTTTCCTAAGAGTGGGTTGTTAGGTAGAGAGTCTTACTAAAAGTGAGATGCAGGGAGAGCAGAGCCCATAACACACTGACAGCAACCAGCTGGCCCATCAGATATGTGTACTGGCCCAATGATCAATATAGGAACAGGTCTAAATGAACCACAGTGCTGTCTCTTGCCTGGATGTATTCCCATAGGAGACAGCTATACTTATTGCAGCAGGAGGGAAGAAAACATTAGGGACACAGAATACAAATCCCTAAGAAATTCAGTTGTTGCCTGTCCCACTTCTCATGGAAGGAACTGTTTTCCATGTATTTTTATTAACTGTCACCACAGAAACCAAACCCTAAAGCACTGGTGAAAGAGTAAACAGGTATTTTTGATCATTTATATGTACATACCAAGTGCACATAATCCAGAGAGGAAAAGTATTTCTCTTTGTAACACAAAGTAGGTTCTGAGAACCTGGGAAATGGGGCTTTGTCTTCACTCGGGGCAACAGGGGTTGCCTGCACCTATGCCTGCATCACCTGCTCCAGGCACTGTCAGGTGGCAATGTATTCAGCTCTACAGACACATCTGATTTCTTCTTTTGTCTTGCAGAGGGGATAGTTTAGCGAGCTTGGTGCAGCCCTAGGGGAGCAACGGTGACTACAGAATGAGAACAAATGATGCTTTCTCCCCATTTTCATGGATTTCTTTTTTTTCTTTCTTGTGAGTGGGAAGAAGATTGGTTACTTCACTGTGATTTTCTCTGGTTAGGATAGTACTAAGAAGTTGGTTTATTTATTAGGACAAACAGATAGTGTATGTTTGTACTTTCAAATTCTTTTAAATGAGACCTGAATTTGCTTAGCACTATGAAAACTATTCAGTACCTGAAACTAATCATCCAAAATCAGAGACATTCAAAACAACCCAACACTTCGGTTTACATTTACTCATATCTTCACAGTGAAGAACAGAAAATTGACCTTTGTGTTCTTAATCTTGTTCTTATATCACCTATTTTAAAACTTTACTTATCTAATTGATGACTTAAAGTATCATTGAAGCCTGATTATCATCTAATCATGTTGGTTACATAAAAAATATTTTGGCCTCAGCAATAGAAGATAGTTTAGGTTCTACACAATTTGCACAGAGCAATAATTGCAGTTGTGTGCATACTCTGCAGTGAAGATGAGGCAAGTAAGTCTCGTGATGATTAAATATAAAATGGTGTACTTTGTAATTTCATGAAGGGTGTAAAAATAGGGAAAACTGGGAAGATTCACATTCCAGCAAGTTATAAGAGTATAGAAATTATAGGTTAAAATACAGTTGCTACTCCCTGGGTGAAATGCAGTTGCTACTCCCTGGATGGAATGCAGCCGTGCTGACTTCCCACACACAATCCGTGCCAAGGGGGACTAAACGGAGGGTGGAACAGAGTGGAGACACCATGGCCAGACTCTGCTAAAATCCTTGCAAGAGGGGGAACTTGGTGGTACCTTGTAGCTGATAAGCCACATAGCAGCTGTCAACCAAGGGAGAAGGAAGGAGACTTCTTGCTGTTGAAGCATCTCTATCCTAAAGGCTACCTCAGATGTAATACTGACATTATCCGCCTCCAGGGTATGACCACTGAACATGTACGATCAGAGTCCCACAAGCTCCACCTAAATGCAAACATAGTATAAAAGTATGTAAAAATAGGGAGTAGTTAGAGAAGAATCCATTGTAATTTCTGGGATCAGTCAATGGGAACCTGTCTTCTACCTCATAGGAATCTGCCTCATGCCTTTCCTGGGGCAGTGATAGACTAATCAAACACAAAGGGTTTGACAAATACTTTCCTTTCATGTGGCAAATGACAAAGATAAATCATAAAGACAACTAGAAAAAAAAGAAAAGATGTTGTCATGGAAACATAACAGTTAAAAATTTCTCATGCTCTTTCAAAACATCAAATTTTGATAATCAGGTTGAATTCCCTGCTCCTCAGAGCAAACTGTTTGGTGAAACAAGTGCTGGTATGAGTCTTTGACAGCATCTTCAGTGGTTGAGCAAAGCCATATGTCTACACTGCTCTGCAGTACAACAGCAGAAGTTTCTCGAATTCCTTGGACAGCACAGTGGAGGAAAAACATCAACATTCTCATATAAAACTCCATTTTTAGACATCCAGTTATTTTTGACAAAAGTATCACTTGGGTTTTACAGATGCTCATCTAGGCTTACAGTGCTCAAACAGAAGTTAAATTCAGCTCCTTGTTTGCATACAGAGTAACAATTGTTTATAATAGTTTTCACTTTAATGTACCCAGCAGTGTAAATTTCTGCTAGTCACACTTTTCCCTAAAAGGCAGTTATTATATGAGTTGTAGCTCTGACTAATTTCTGAAAAAAAAACCCAACCAAACCAAAACATCACCTGCACATCTCTATATGCCAGTACTTAGTTATTTTATAAGGAAAAAGAAATAGCACCGTTACTAATTGACTTCTGCTTAGCTCAGCTACTTCATCTGCTCTCAGTGCTCTCTAAAGTTGGCGCAAATGAATGGTGATTCCTCTATGAAATCAGAGAAGCATGCCTGCAAGAAGCACAATATTGTCCTATCAAATCTGTTATGAATGGCTGCTATAGCAAAATGGTGATAGTCCAATACTTCAGACAAGGTCTGGTAAGGGACATAGATACAACACACAGGCTCAGTGAAGACTAATTATCTCCAGAATCAATCAGTAGGATGAAACAACTTGAACTGGAAATCAGTTAACTTTAAAATAGGAGATAAACATTTAATTGTCTCCTCTTCCACTTACAAGAAAGTGGCAATGGTCTAGATGGATGGCAGGAGAGAGTTCTACCACTACAGATTTGGCAGAGCTAGTAAGGAATTACGTGTTATTTTTAAAGGTGGGAAGAAGGAAATAAAATTGCACTAGTACGTAATTTCTTGTTCGGTTACCACCAGGTTTCCAGAGGCAGAAATATCTCCAGGACATCAACATTTTATCATCACTCTCTTTCCCCACAGCTATCGGCATGAACAGTACCATGATGCTGTAACTGAACAATAGAAAAAGAAATGACACTATCCAAATCCCTAAGAGAGGATCTGCAACCAATCATTGTCTTTGGAAAAGACAGAAAACAACTGCTGCAGTTAAAAGTGAACTACACTAGAACAATACTTCTCTTTCCAACCCAAGTCCAAGTATTTTCACTCTTATAAGTGATGATTATAGAAATCCATGGACAAACTGCATAGTAATTCTTATCCAAATATGTAATCACATAAAACTATATCAGAAAAAATATCTCCAGACTTCTTTAGAATTTTTCTTTTTCTTGGAATGCACATGCAACTCAATCAGCTGAAGTAATGTATACATAATTGTATTAAGAGGAAGTAGACTCTTAAATAGTTTTGGCAGAGCTTTTACTCTGGGAAGGAAGGTTCATTTTTGCTAGCTTGGCTGCTTAACATTTAAATGTAGTGTTCCTGAAATGTACCTTGTCTTTATGAAGAAATAAAATACCAGCAGAGAAACATAAAAATTGTACTAAACAACATGAGGTTAAAATTACTGTCAATTTTTTTTTTTTTTTAAACCCTGCTTATCCTACATAGCCTTCTAGCTTAACTCTTTGGAAACTGAACAATAGGAATTAATGATGTTGGGATTTATCATCCATATTTACAAAGATTGACAGGTTGAAGCATTTTTCTTTCTCTCAGAAGAAAGTTAATTTGATTAGATGCTTAGCTGGGTGAGCAGCTGAAGTTTTGACCTGCAATATAATTTAAGAACACTAAAAAAAAAAGATGGATGGTACCTAATCCTGCTGCATGAGTAAAACGTATGTTGGCATATAGGACATCAAGCTAATACTTAAACTAGGGAACACTTGGCAGTTTCCTGGGGACAAATGGCTAAGCCATCATAATTGGTGCAGTAAACATGTGCAGGCCTAGGAAAAATAAATCAAAATAGTTAAAATTTAAGACAAAGCAAATATTATTCCATCCTTTAAAAATATTGATGCCAAAAAAAGACTGTCTTGGTACATAATAGAAGACAAGTCACCAAAAACTTCTCTATTGTCAGAGCTTAAATATAAATAAACCAACCAGAGAGTGGTCCAGGCTTACTATTGGCCAAATAATTCAGAACCTTAAAGTACCACCTGATATTGCACCCATCTTTCTGAAGTAGTAACAAATTTGGCTTGCCCAGTTAATTCAGTCATCAGGTATCACTACGAAAATGAATACAAAAAGAATGTTTTGGGAAGGGAAAGCATCAATTTATGTTCTAAGTGTTATTTTTATGCTTTTATATTGCTATATTTCTACAGACAATAACCAAAACAGCTACATTCCTGCTTTCCATTACAACCAAATTGTTCTGAAATAAACCTGCCATACGCATATCTATAAACACCAGTGATTTAGTGTCATTTCACTCAAATCCTCCCCAAGGGATCTATTATTAACAAGAACCCCATTTACCCCACCTCCAGGGGTGGGTCATAACAAGAGTATCCTCTGTCACAAGGCTTTTTGAAAAGAACACCATTCTTATATGGCTTTACTGGAAACTTCACTACTGCTATACTTTGTTCTTGCAATGAGGATAAACAAAATTTACTGCCTGTTTAAACTGTACTTTACCAGGCTAATACAGCAGCAATGATAACAGCTTAGAAATTGGATTGCATGTGACTCTGAAAGTGGGACATATGAGCGAAAGCTTCTGCTTCTCATATGCTTGCAAAACAAGCTCCAGGGCCCAAATATAGAAAAGTAAGGTACAAAGGCCTGAACATATGTGCTCTGGGAATGTTTAGAAAAAGGATATGCCACATCAATGAACTGCAAGATGGTTTACCCCAAGAGAAAGTAGACAAGCTAACACAACTCTGTCATTTAATTCTCTTGGCTGCCAGCAGGAGATCTATCACATTTCTTTAACTTCATTTTCACCAAACTATTTGATTCCCCTTTTTCTTCAAAATGGAGTTTCAGAAAAACAAAATAATATTACGAGATGCCTGAAAGGAAACAACCCATTTTTTCAGGAAAAAAAAATGAGCAAGGAATTAGGGGAAGTTGTTCCACTAAAACAAAAAACAAAACAAAAAAGGACATACATTTTAAATGACATCTAAAAATCTAGCCTAATCCAACAGAGACCATGAGAAATCTGTTTCCAGAAACTTTATTGTGTTCTGTAAAAATCCTTCTGTAAATAAACTTGTCTAAATTATTTAGATTAGCTTGAAAGATTAAAGTTCTATTTTCATGGGATCTCATATAAAGCTTTTACCAGTAAGTGATCACTTCTGGGACAACATTTCAGAAATTCTCCACATAAAACTCTTTAGTACTAAACACATAATCTTTCTGACAAACACATCCTCTATTTGCCCTCTGCCTTTTTTTTCTTCTTAGGAAAAAAAAAAACAAACCAAAACTTTAGGAAGTTCTTCTCATCTTGTGAGATTATAGTTGCTATTCTTAATCTTTCCTTACAATTTTTTATTTTTAACAATAATTAATTTTCTAGCAAAAGATGAAAGACATGTAAAATTGGCAGGGTTGCACAGAAGTGTTTAAGAGGTATAACAAAATGCGTAAGAAACCTGTACAAACTAAGTGTCTTAAAATAGAAGAAAAACTGGATAAATCCTGAATTACTGACTGTATTTTTCCTAAAGTCTTACTGAGGCAGAGTTCTCACTGGGGTATGTTGAACTATGCACTAGAATCAGAACAAGATGACCTAATTTTATGTTACATTGAATAATGCGTGATTTCAGAAAACGTCACTTAATTCCTTACAACTTCAGTTCTCACCTTTGAATAATAGGGGCAATGTTTTTTACATTATCAAAAGATGCTTCAGAGAACTGGAATATATATTATTTCAACCACCTCACTTTGGAAAAGGAAAGCCACAATGAATTCCTTGATGAAATATGTGCTGCATTTTGCTGCACACTGGCAATTGAATAAAACACTGCTATTCCCCTTTCCTGCTTCTTCACCTCTTTCCTCCCTTCAAGGATCAGTCAGATGTCAGGGAAAATCACATTTATCTGACATCTTTGAAGCCAAGAACATGGTGAGAAAATGGGAAATATCCTATCCAAAGGGAAGGAAAACATCTAATGGTGAAGCATGAGAACAGGGTTGCAAAAGTTACATAGATAGTGTAGAAATTGAGGTATAGCAAACAAAATGAGTTATTGAATCATTGTGGTTCAACAATCTAGTATGAAAACCTTGCCAATGGATAAAAATGCTGACTGCATCAAGTCCAAATGCTGGACTTGATGCTAAACTAGATACAGGTGGTATCCACATTATAATTTAAATGTCATTATCTTGGCTTTTCACCTCTAAAACTTTACATCCAAAAATAAATACAAAACAAGTACAAAAATTGTTGCCCTGCTGTTTCAGAGAGATGGTTTTATGACAGCATTCAGGTTTCATGCTCCCAGACTAAGTGCTGACTTAGAAGCACTCCTGTATTCAGTGTTCACCCGTCTGGCCATATTTTAGAGTACAATATTTCTAAACCAACACAGTGAATTCCTTTATGTAAAAACCTACATTCTTATTCTCCCACCCTAACCACTCTGTGAGAACGGCTGTATCAATCAAGAATGATCATTGTCAAGAAAATACTGTTTGGCAGAGAATTTTGAAATTCCTAGCTGCATTCTGCTTTAAGAGCTTCTGGATGCAGGATCATCAGGAGACCCTTGGGAACCCTCTGAGAATCTGCTGCCAGATAAGGAGAAGGTAAGGCCACATGTGTTTGAGCATGAGAAAGCTCTAGCAGCTTCTAACAAGTTGAATCAGCCACCTGTGACCCAAGCATACCTACTGCCTTTGCTACAGATGCCCCCAATTAGGGGGGGCAAAGACCCTTTTAGTGCAGCTAGGGAGGGGCCAGTGCTGAAGCACAGCTCCCGGAATGCAGCTAATGGATGCAGGAGCACAAAGAGAGGGTCCCATCTCAGTTCAGACCACCCTACACGCTTTCAGGTACAATGAGGGGCACAGGGCAGGTTCCCTAGCAGGTGGTGGAGCAGCTGCCTCTACCAGGGCAGAGGCTTCAGCCCCAGAAGAGCTTCAGAGTGGGTGCAGCCCTGTGAGTCCCAGGCTGCAGGGAATCCTCGGGGCCTCTCCCTGGGGCTGGAGAGGTGGTCCCCTCCCCCAAGGAGGTGTGCTGCTGTTGAGGAGCTGTGTCACTAGCGGAGGAGTTACAGAGGAAGTGAACAGGCTGAGAGCAATGTCAGAGAGGATTAGAGAGCGATCTACAGCAGCAACCAGGATAGGAAAGAAGACCTGTATTGAAAAACAGATGGTACTGAATATCTGATCCATATTAAATCCCCCTGAAAAACTTATACTCCTGATCAGATCAACTCTGGTCCCACATCTTCTGAACTCCTTTTGAAAGGAATACGATTTACAAGCTTCAAGACCACTCCGCAACGTAAGGATTGTAAACCTCCTGATCTACATTAATGTAAATAAACTCCTTTTATCTACACTATTTATATCTTCCATATCTTTTTGGATATAGCTGTGATGCAGGTTTCAGGATTTCTTCTTTCTCAAGCTCTTCAAAGACAAGTAGTGTTCCATTTTTAAGTGCTCATATTAGAGGGGAGAAGCAAGTCAATTATTTGTGAGGAAACACATGGAAACTTATGTCAGGATACAAAGAAACCTTTGGCTATAGTTTTCATGGAAGGAGCACTTTCAAAACTGCAGTTTAGGAAAGCCCTATTAGAGATGTGTCATGATTAATTCAGCCCTATCTTAAACAAATGCCAGTTTTTAAAACTTTCTTCTGAACCTGACCAGTATATCTGATAAGGATGGTAGAGAATAGCCATAATCTACAGTGACGGCTACTCAGACTGGAAAACTTATATGACATGCCAAAGCACCTTTCCATATGATTCATATGCATTTTTCCATCAAACATTTATAATCGAAGATCCTGTCAAGGGCTCAAGAAGTAGCCAGGTAGGTACTGCTTGCCTGTGACTTAGAAGCTGACGTATATGATGAGGAATACAATAATAAGAAATATTCTGGATGGTCTAAACGTTTTCCTGATATTTGAAATTATAGCTGTGGGGGAGAAAAAAAAGTTTTATACATACCTGTGTGCCTTGCACGCATTATACATATATAATAGAAACAAAATTTAGGGATCATGCTGCTCAAAAGATATGTTTAATTTTTCCAATTGATTAGAAAAGGTCCTTAAGATCAGTGCTCTCTTAAGAAGTCTATTTTTATCACATATTGGAAATATTTTTCTATGCCTAATTTAGCTTGTTTGGAATTTTTCCATAAAAAATGTATTTTTCAATCTGAAGACTGGTATTAGTCAAGTTTCTTAAACACTTGCATTCTATGAAAAGTTTTTCAAATTTGACTTGAAAAAACTTCTTGATTAATGTGTCCTCCTTTTTCTTTCAACTAGCAAAACATCTCTTCATAAAACAGTATTTAAATTAATCATTTTTACCTACGCAAAAATACCCTATTTTATAACTATTAGTCTGACGCTTCAATATCATAGAGTTATTGTATATATTATACATGGTATGGATGGTTCTGTCCTATAAAATTAAATGTTAGCCATTTCATTCTTTCACATGATAGCATGGTTAGATGGCTGTTGAAATACTTACAGAGTTACAGAGGAGTGGGAGGAACAGAAGACCTTTTTGGTGATGCAATTCCGTAAGTAGCCAATTGCAATTGGAAACCCTTGTTCTGGATGTACAGAAATGTGTTGGCTGTATCAAAACACTGGGTAACAGGTTTCTGGCAGGAGCCATTCAACATTGGATAGCAGAACATTAGAAGACAACCAGAATGGAAAATAAAAAAATTCTAAATAAAAGAAAAAATACTTTTTGACAAATGCCTGATGTAATTTCTATCTATGCCTTGTCTAGTGGTGCCTGCCAATACTTGTACCTAGAGGAGCACTAGATCTTCTGTGTACCAAACTAATATGTTTCCCCTTTGAACAGCTGATAAAAACAACTCTACTGGGCTTCAATAAGACGTCAAAACGTAAGTGGAGCACTTTGGTGTGATTGCTGTATGCTTTCAGTCTCATTTCTGCTTGTGCAAGATGGCTGAAAAATGCTTGCAAAATTGAAATTTTGGTTTTCTTAATTGCCACCCTGCATGGTGCAAATGATTCATTCAACTGTGGGTATTCAAAAAGTTTTCACATTAAAAACCTTTTAAGTTTGGTTGGGTTTTTTTCACCGATGTATTTATACTACAACAATAACACCTTGAAATACTGTCCAGAAAGGTTGATTCCATGTTCTTCTTTGCTCTTCCCAGCTGCTGAGGTATCTGCAACGCAGAAGGCCACAAATTAGGAGAAATAGGCTCTGTGATAGTCTGAGGCAGATGGCAGGTAGTTTTTAAATGTCTCCATTACCTTATTCTCCAGACTGTTCTCCCCAGTTATCTTAAGGGGAGCAGTGCTTTTCTTTAGCTTTTCTATCTGAATATGCAGTTAGCAGATTTACAATACCTCAGCATCTTCTCCTCCTGCTGGTCTACTAGTATTGTTTGTGTCAAAAAGGTAGTATTAACAAAACTCCCATTTCATCCAAAGACTGACTTCATTTCAGGGAACATTTTGAGAAATTACATGAATCTGATTCATTACTTTGTAATTTTATAACATTCATTGTATTGCCATTTTCAATGGTAATTTGTAAAGAACGTATTCTCTCCTTTCTGTACTGTCTCCTCACCAATCCTTTGGTCCAGGTTTGGTTGGTTGGTTAGTTTTGGTGGTTTTTTTCATCATCACACATTCTTTCCTTATCATCATAAATACTCCTAAATATTATGATGAGAATTCAGGAAGCTTATTACAAAAATCTTGTGATATGCAAAGTGTTTTTATTTCTTCTGAAGGGAAAAGGATATCTTTTAAAACTTACAATCATATTCAAGTAAAAATTTGTATGAGGGAGTTTAAAAATTTGGATAATTTAAAGCAAATATCTAGTAATATATATTATCGAAATATTTAAAGCAATTTCTCTTTAAAAAAAATACGAAATATTTTCCCAAGTTTTTTATCTGAAGACCATGCCTCTTCAACTTCTGATGTATTTGTATAATTACCGAGGAACTGATTGAAACTAAGATAATGTGTTTTTAAAAGCATCTGTTGTTCCACTTGTTTATCCTATTTCTTTGAACAAGGAAATAAGTCAGTTATCAAGGTTAATAAAATTTCTCACTTAGAGATGGGCTAGACAGATTACTGATGTCAGATTTCAGCAAAATCATTTAGGGAAAACCCAGCAAACAGACACTGTGTTCTGTACAGAGGCAACTGGGTGACATTCTATTGCCTATTTAACATGAGAAGATACTGTAATAATCCCTTCTCTTCTTCCATCTATGGAGAAGGAGAGTGTTTTCTGAAGGAACAAAGAGAAAAAATACAGAATACCACACTTAATAAACGTTCCCTACAGAATACAGGGCCAGCCTTTCCTCTTCTGCTGTCTTGTTACTTCTTCTACAGTTGCCGTATGAAACGATTAGGCCAGACCCCTAGTCTCTGATTGACTTGCTGTTCCAATATCACCATATAGTAACACACTCCTTGTAAGACACTAGTGGTGTACACAGCAGGCCTGAAATGGCCTCTGTGATCATGAAGTTTTAATTACTGTTGAAAATAAGGATCACTGAGATCTACTGCAGATAACTTAATGGCTCAAACTAGCAAACATGTTCTGATCAACACAAGAATATGGGTACAGTGGGAGGAATACATAGCTGTTAAATGACAGATAATCATGTGTGAGATGGAAAAATTAAGATGCCAAAAATTCAGGGCATAACTGCACTTCTTACTTACACAACTCATTTAGGAGCCTCCTGGATGAACCTTGACCTTTCAGATCTTTGGAATATTTAATGAATTTTAATGGAGAGCTTGATATTTTACCTTGGAGAAGATTTCAGTTATTACAAGGTATCCAATAACAAAATATAGTCAAAGATCGAGTTGTATGTTAAACAAATTATATCCACATGCCAATGAAAAGAGATGCATTCTAAAAAACTATTTGAAATTGGAATATTCTTGTATTATTACTTCCATTATCACAGAATCAGCTAGTTTGGAAAAGACCTTTGAGATCATCAAGTCCAATCTTTGATCTAACACCAGCTTGTCAACTAGATCATGGCACCAAGTGCCACATGAAGTCCTTTCTTAAATACCTCCAGGGACAGTGACTCTATCACCTCCCTGGCAGCCCATTCTGTGGAGAACTTCTTCCTAATGTCCAAAATTACATATACTGATAAAATAAGAGTAGTCACACAAACTAAAATTTCTTAGCCTCACTATTAACCTATGTTTTTTGGCTTGTTTTTAATATGAGTGTTCTCATTTCCAGGCTTTGGAAACTGGGCCTGCATAGGAAGACCTGTAGAAACTGCACAGTGCAGAGTAAAATAATGGGCTTAACTTAAAAAAGCAGTCTACAGAACAATTATATGCAAATTAAACTGTACCTTCATCAGAGGATTGACCAGCTTAAAGCACTAAAGTGAATCCTCTGCAAAGAAACGTGACACAACACTAACACTAGTTACATTTTTTTCCTAGCATTTTAAAGAGTGATTCATACATTTTGTTTAGACACAAAGATATTTTTGCTGTCTCCCTGAAAGATCTATTCATCAGATTAATATTCTAGTCTTGAGTACTTCAGTACAGTGCAAACACCTTATTTTCTATACATTTACAGAATAAACTGTACAATTAGTCACAAATTCCTTGCATATGTCCTGCTCTCTGCCTCCTTTTGCAAAACGTATTTAATTACTGTCATGCACATTCATGGTAGGTTTTTTTTCAGGCATTCAAAGAATATTTTTCAAGTGCTTAGTCTTCTTCTGATGAAAGGTCATGGCCAAGGAGTTCTCATTATATAAAAGAAACTAAGAGAATGTGAAATGAACAGACAGATGAAATATCCCACGTCATACACTGAAATTCAGCTATCTGAAAAGCAGTAGGTAGGATGGTTGGGTAAACACACAATTAAAAAATGTTTTCCAAGCTAGCAGTAAAACAGTTAAGAATGCAGACTGTCAGCCCTTTTTTTTGCCATAAGTTTTTAAATTTCCTTCAGTAAAACATTTAGCTGTGACTTAACTGTAGCTACTTTAGCAGTCTAAAAGACATTTATCTAACATTAGTCATCTTGGTTCAATTGGCAGCCACCATCACCAAAAAACTATTATTTCTGTCATAAGATATATGCACAAAAAACCAAGATGAATCAGGGATGGTTCTGCCTCTTCTTTTTGATTGACACTGGAGAAAGTCTAGGGAAATGGCTTAAATTAGACACTTAAATGTTTTGATGTCTACAAATTGTCCAGATCCAAAAGTAGTTACAGTTTTACACTTTGGTTGTTTTCAGAATCGAAAACTGCGAGGCCTTTCCAGAACAGAAACCAAAAGAGCAAATAAAGGAAAGCCACCTGAGCCACAGAGACAAACAGTACAGACCAACAGTATAAACACAAACAGTACAGACTAACAGTATAAACACTCTATGCTAACAGTAACCACAAACACTACACACCAACAGAAAGACAGAGGGGTAAATGACTGCATTAACAATCAGGAAAGGCACTTAAAAGGGAGGAACCTCAGGTCCAGTTCCTGTTTCAAGGCATAGGAAGGAACTGAATGTTTGTGTCTTCAAGTACCCTTAAGAGGTGGGACACCACTACAGATTTCTCCCAACAGCCTGTAATTTTGGGTGCCACATAATTCTGTGGCTCACTAGCATAACCAACTGTTACTTTTTAAAAAGAGAAGCAAGGGTAAATATAACCCATGTGTTTCACTTACACTTAGTTTGAGATGTGCAAGCCCATTGCTTCCAATTTAGAAGTTACCATGCAGAAAGTGTGATCCTTTGAAACCATCAGATCTTTTTCCTGAAGTCATCAAAGAAACAGTAAAAACCCAACAAATTAAACAAACTAAAGGAATTGTATTCCACATATTGTTATAAAACATGCTGACATTTGTTTCCTTCTCTAAGAATGAACTAATGAAAAAGTCATCTTCAGACAGAACAGGATCAAGGCATTATCACAGTCCAGACCTTTTCAAAAGATTAAAACTGAATCTCAAACTGAGCATAAAAAATAGTATTAACTACCTCTATAATATAACATGATATTTCTTTATGCTATGACCACACCAAGTGAGTTCTCTAAAATTCCAGAACTGTAACTGTAGTGATTGTAACCAGGAGACCGTTGTAAATTCAGGAGTTAGTGATCCACCATAAGAATGCTGCTTGGACGGTCTGGGCAGTGAAGGGACGGACGGAGACGAGAGATCTCTAGAGTCATGGCTGGTCTTGGAGCATGCAGTTTATTGCTCAGGGCGTGGGTGAAAAACGGGGAGCTGCAGAGAGCTGCAAAGCGCAGCTCTTGGCAGCCCCGGGAGAGAGCAAGAGAGCGAGAGAGTAAGCGTGCAAGAGAGCGAGCCCACCAGCTTCCCGACCTCTTGGATCTTTCCCTCCTGAATACTGTAATTTACACTAACCAATCTTAGTACATGATGCAAATCTCATAGCATTTACATACAGCCCGTAAGAATCCTTACATTACCATACTAGGTGACCTTTGATCATTGATAAGGGGAGAGGGGCATCGTTTAATCAAGAGGAGAAGATCTTTGGCCGGCGATTGCTATTGTTTCCTAGTTGTTCAGCAACTAGGTCTTGGCATCTTAGACATCGAATTGTGCTTTTAGTCCTACTTCACTTACAGGTTTCATATTCTCAAAATCCAAGCAATCATATTTATAAGATTTTCCTGTTTCATCTTCCCCAACAATCCACACAACAGTTAACCTGAGCAGGTGATGCCTGTGCTGCTCTATGCTACACGTATGTCACTGTGCCATCATACCTGCCCTGTTCTGTGCTGTGCTGTGTGTACCCCTGGCTGCAGGAGAACCGTAGCCCACCCAGGGTAACACAGGAGCCTGTAGGCAGCTCCCACTCAGTATGGGGAATGTATTTAGGCAAAAAGGACGGAAGAAGTTCTCATGTCAACATCCCCCCGCCCCCTTTTTTTTTTCTTTTTTTGACAGTAGAATTTATTAATTGAATTGTTTTCCTTTAAAGAAAATCCTTTAAAATCTCAAAAGATCTTCTCCTTTACAGTCTTAGCTGTGATAAATGGCATTTTAAGTGGTGTTCTACAGTGTGAGTGCCCTCCTTATTATGATGATAATGAACCAGCACTTGCAGCTGCAACACAGTAACCAAGATACGTTATGTTCCAGCTGAAATGACAGTCCTTAGAAATAAAAACATTTCTACTAATATTTCTAGTGTTAATAATACTTTATCCAGAACATAGCATTGTAAACTTACCATTTTATTTTTTGAAAACATTTAATATATGTCTTAAAATGAAGGGTGAAAGAAGAATTCTTTGACTAAACTTCAGGTGCAGTCCATACTTCTAACATTCATGATGCTGGAAAAAACTGCTAAAGAGTGAACTAACAGCCCAGCTTTTTAAAAATACACCATCCCTAATAATTCTTTGTTTCTGGTACTACTTTTAAGAGCTTCATACCTAATATATGAAAAGCTTTAATAATGTCGCCATGTCTTACTCACATGACTGCAAACTGCAACCTTCACCTGCTTTTTACCTACATTTAACAGAAGCATCTACCTACAAGAATTACTTACTCTCATCCAAGTCACTACAAGTTTGTTATGAAAGCTCATTTAAAGTGAAGTCCAGATCAGGCTGAAAAGATCTCAGTGCAATCTACTCTCTCTTAAGTCATTCCAAACATAGCTATTCAATTAGATAATGAAATATATACATGTATTACATTCTCACACACTAAGAATTCTGAAGGAATTCACAAATCCTGGCAGCTGAAAGGACTTGCATATTTAGGAGGAGCAACAGTGTACGACTGTTAAGAAGGTTTAAACATAAAAGTTCTAAAGTCAAATATAGTTCTTATATCTCTATAAATTCTGACTAAGCCACAGACTACAGGGAAACACTCCAGATGTCTAGTAAACAAAGATCAGGCACTAAGACATAAAACTCTCATAATAATTCCAGCAACTTCTATCTCCTCTAAAATATGCCATTACTTAGGTGTTCCGAGAAGTCTTGGGTACTTTTTTATTCCCAAAGCTGACACTACCACTGGTTTTTTTCAGTCCTTTTACTTTTACCTGCTCTAGAAGCAGGTATAGCTAGTAATTATTTTTCTTTATCTTAGATGCTTGAAGACATATGCTCCTATCTTAAGGGAAGCATACTGTCTATGAAAATTCTCTCCCCTCATCTGCATGGTAATTAAGCACTACTCAAGGTGCTTTCAGAGAGCATACAAGAACAGGGCTACGAGGCAACATGTCACAATCGCAACTCGGGAACAACTGCAAGAGACTGGAATTCTGGACTGGAAGTTTAATGCAAAGTTTTTTCATGACAACTTTTCCATCCAGTTCAAATTGCTTTTACAGGCTGTGATACTGTATTCCTGGTTTATTTTCATAAAAAGGATGTTTTATAAAAGATGGACAGTCAAAATACAGAAGTATCAAGGAAGAAAACCTTGCAGAGTATAAAAAACACTACAATGCCTTGAGTGCTCATTGTCAGACAAACCACAGTTCCAGCAAACAGATCTCTGTTAATTTCCTAAATGACACATTCAAGAAACAAAAGCCAAATAAAAGGAATCATCAGTTCAGCATTTAAGAAGAACACATTTGATAGTATATTTTTAAATGAAATCTCCTCCTCCAATAAAAGTGCCATGTTGCAATCTAGTTAAGTCTATTCACAGTACTCAACATTGATCATCTCATTCTTCTCCTGCAAAAAATCTCCAGAGGACACATAATGACAGTGTAATCAACATTTAAATGAATTCACAAGACATTGTCTAATCTTGTAAAGACCAGGAAAGATGTAACAATAAGCAGCACAGAAACTGTCTTCCCTATCCTGTATGGATGAGTTTCCTAAAAGTGACTATCTCAAAGTTGTAAGCAAAATTAATTAATAGAGGGATAATGGAGATAAACAGCACTTACAGGCTTATCCAGACTGATGCTGAGTCCCCTCATCTTCCATATCATTCATTGTAAGGTGAAGGCACTCAGCAGGATTGGTATGCAAGATGATTATTCACTTATATATTTCATCCATATCCTGGTGTTCATTCTATCTCATCACATAAGAGAATCTAGAACACACCTACTTTTCATTTTGAATATGAACTGGGTTTTTTAAAAAAAATTCATTTCTTCAAAGCAATAAAGTTACAGATTTTGTAGCCATATTTTAAGATGAAAAATGGATATACATCAAAACTACTGATATAATTCACCCATCAAGATCTCTGTAACTAAACTCTCACCACACAAATAAAAATGCTAAAAAAAGGATTACATTTTGCATCCAAACCTTGAAAGCCCAGAGGATCTATCTGATTGCACCAGAGAAAAGGATGCTAATCTAGCATTAAGGATCTTTAGTCTTTATCATCCCTCAGTGAAATACACAGAGCTACTAGTTCCATTTAGAGAGCTGCTAACTGTATTGCCTCAGAGGAGCAGTTCCTGGAAAGTCAAGTTTCAAGCTCTGTAAGACTCATAAATCAGAATCAACTCCTTATACTATACCCTGACATAAATGGGAAAAGCCCCATTTTGTTCCCTTTCTTACATTAAAAGTCTGTATAAAGAAAATACTCCACTTTAGCAATATGCATGGTATGCTGTGACTGCCATTCTTCATACTAACATTATTCCCCTCTGGTCTTCTCAGAATTTATTTTCTTATCTGTAGTCTTACAGCTGAATTGTAAATTTTCTGAAAGGAAGTATCTGTATCAACCACTTGTTCAGTACCTAAAATGAAATCAAGTTCCTATTCCATGACTGTTCCAAGCCCATAACACAAGGCAGACTTTTAAATCTTTACATTAAGTGACATATTTGTCACTTTAGCATGCAAAATAGATGAACATTTTTATTGTTTCATTGTAAAGAGAACTAAAGTTTAGGCGTATGTGATGACATAACACAAATGCAACAGACATTTCTAGTGCTTAGAACAGAGAGTGTTTCTCTCATGCAGTATTTATTAGGGACACAAGAGAGATGGTTATCACATCCCATGCAAAATATCCATAGACTATCCAGAGAGAAATCTTGTCCTAGGCAATTGCAATTCTCAGTTTAAACTTTGGAAGTCTAATCTTCTTGAGCCTTCCACAATTTTACAGGAATGTATAAAATGTAGCAAGAGCCAGTGCTGGATTCTCCACCTGGGATTGGAAAATACTGGCTATAACTAGAAACTGGGGAATGAGAGGAAAGAGAGCAGCCTCACAGAAAGGGACCTGGAGGTCCTGGTCAATGGCAGGCTGAATATGATCAGCAGTGCCCTGGCAGCCAGGAGGGCCAAGTGTGTCCTGGGGGGCATCAGGCACAGCATCACCAGCCAGGCAAGGGAGGGGATTGTCCCGCTCTGCCCTGCACTGGGGCGGCCTCACCTTGAGTGCTGGGGGCAGTTTTAGATGCCTCAAAGGATATAAAGCTCTTAGAGAGCATCCAAAGGAGGTCTAGAAGATGCTGAAGGGTCTGGAGGGGAAGACTTTAGAGGACTGGCTGAGGTTACTTAGTTTGTTGGGCCTGGAGGAGACTGAGGGGAGACCTCATTGCAGTTACTACAACTTCCCCAGAAGGGTAAGTGGAGGGGCAGGTGCTGATCTCTGCTCTCTGTTGACCAGTGATAGGACAGGAGGAAATGGAATAAAGCTGCATCTGAAGAAATTCAGGTTGGACATTAGGAAAAGGTTCTTCACTGAGAGAGTCAATCACTGGAACAGTCTCCCCTGGAAGCGGTTGTGACACAAAGCCTGTCAGAGTTCAAGGGGTGTCTGGACAATACTCTTGGCCATATGGTTTAGTTTTAGGTAGTCCTGCAAGGACCAGAGAGTTGGACCCCTTATGGGATCCTTATGGGTCCCTTCCAATTTTTTATTTTCTATAATGCTATGATTCTATGATTCCATTCTGACAGATTTTTTTTCCTTTCCACTGCTACTACCAACTTCATGATTTTTCCCATAAAATGAAAAGCCAGTATCTGTAATGAATTGTGCTATTAAACTAGGAGAGCTATTTGAAGAATAAATACATGTAGTACACGCTTAAAAACCATACAGAAAACATAAATAACAAGATGTATATTATCTTTGTGCAATCTATTGGTTTTATTAAATTCTGCTTAGACACTGAGAAAGAAGAGGCTAAACTAGCCAAAGAGGATTAACACCATAAGAAAGAACAAGAAGGATTAATTTAAAAATGCTTGGAAAAAAAGTATATTGTTTCAGAAGATATTACTCTATAGTTTGGCAAGCCGGTAGCCTGAATCACTGAAAAATGAGTAATTGCCTCCTTGGCTTCGAGTGCTACATCTGTTTAATTGACTATCCTCTGTCTTTTGTCATTTCAAAAATTATAAACACATAATTAAATAGTTTCTAGAAAACAGCCAAGCTTATCTATTCCTCAGAAGATATCAGATAGCTGTATGCGTTTTTACATCTTATGCAGACAAAAAAATGGCTATTTGTTTGGTAAGACAGCTGTGCAGCAAATAATAGGTACTTTCCATCAGTGAATAGACAGCCTCGTGGTTAAGGAAAATTCTGTTGTACATCAATCAATTCAGGTGGGATCAGCTTCCCATTTTCCTTCCTTCATTACTGTCTCCCATGTGCTGAAGTACTTCTACCTAAAATGTTCTTAGAAAGAATCACTGAACCATGTAGCCTGCATGAAGTGCACACACTACAGCAGTGAGTTGACAGCTTGGTGAAGTTATAAATATAGGCTATGCAAGAGCATCAGTGCTGGCTTATACGTGCTGGGTTCTGGTAACATTTGTGCTTAATACTGATTTAATGCACAATACTTATGATTCTCATATAGTACCGTGATGGATGCATAAATAATCTCAGATCAGCAGCTAAAAACATTTTTGACACAAACTGTCCCCTTAGTTGAGACTGGCCTCATTAACATTGATGTGACTTTCTTATCAAGAGTAGTTTATATGTATCAAGTTTATAATGGTATTTATTTTCTCCATTTCATTGTTTGTCCTAGTTGATCTGTTTCTGCTAACTAGATATGATAAAAAAAGTCCTTAGTCCTATGCAGAGCTTCTGTCAATACTCACAAAATGTTTTACAAAGAAGATTTAGCATTGTGATCTCCATGGCTATCAACAGAGAAACTTACACACAGATAAGTCAAGTGCCTTTTAAAGTATGCTCTACACACAAACCAGAGAGCTAAGCTAACAGGACTCGAGTCTCAGTCCTGTGCTATATTAAGACAGCTACGTTCCCTCCCCTAGAGATGGAAAAAGCCAAAATCAGGTGGCTAATTACAAGTAACCACAGACAACCAATAATCCTTGAATAATCCAGTTTCAAGCCCCCTGAATTATTAGATTCATAGATTCCTTGTAAACCTCTGAAGTAATTAAAGCCTGACTGAGAAGCTAAGCGATCTTCAGCTGAAATCCTATGAATAGATTAGCTTGAGAACATAATGTATGATGACTATTAATATACTATTTTGCTGTTTGAGCAGCAAGTGTCATTCATCAAAACCTTACCCAAATTGTACATGTAATAGATTCACATCATCTTTACAAAGCTAAAGCTTATGTTAGCAGAAAGCACCAAAAAAAGTGATTTAATCTCTTACTATACCAATTACAACATGAGACGCAGTAATTGACAGAACACAGCCAGATACTTCAAGGCTCCAAGGGATGAAGATCTGTGAGTCTTTCCATAAATTAGGAAATGGAGCACTGTCTGATGAGGGCAGTCTAGTAACAAGAATATGAACTTGTTACTTTTCCACCATTTTTAAACAAAGATTCTCCATAATTTGGAAAGAAATTTTAAGATTTAAGGTCTTCTAGAATTATTAAACTACTGTTAATTTTGTATGTTTTAAGACAAAATACCCTTGGAAATGTACTATAGTGTCTAGAGTAAGTTAAATGTCCTTGAAATTACCTGGAATCTCTCCATTGACCATGCAGGGAGCAGAGACCATTTATTAGACTCATATTTAAACAGTATGTGTTGAGCAACAAAATATTTATATCATAACCATTGGACTCTATTGTAAAGGAATGTTCACTAACTCATCCCTGTGTCTGAGCTCATTAAAACCCTCATCACTCAATCAGAAAATAAGAGATTGTTTATTCTAATTAAAATTGGACTCAACCTAAGAATTTGTGACAGTCACAGTCATAGGGTTTCTGTCAGTCACTAAGACTAGAGCCTCCTTCTGAGCCATTAAGTACAATTAAGCTTAAGTGTGAATTTGATGCGATTTGACAAGAATAATATCCATCTTTGCACAAATTCTTGGCCTTTTTTTCTACTTTCTGCATCCATTTTATGTAGATTTTTAGTGCACATTTTTAAAGAAAGTACAATTCTTGGCATGTCTGTTCAAAAAAACCCCATCATTTCTAGCAAGACATAAGGCTAGAGCCACTTTGGACCAAAGCATAAACAGACCAGTGCTTGGGTTTGTCATAGCCCTTCCTCTTGAGGAATCTGTTTTGCTGAGCATCTGTTACAGAGCTTTCACAAAACAGAACCCAGGACCTGAGACATGAATGAGTAGCAGCATCCGCTTACACTACTAACAGCAGCATCCACAACAAATGCCTTAGGGAAGAGGGAAATGTGTATTGCTCTCCTAAGCTTATCTTCCTGCCTGCCCGGATCCGCAACTTTGCGCTCCATGGAAACACATCTTCTATATTCCTTCCTCCTCTCCCAAGAGAACCTAATGCCAAATGGGGCAAACATGGTCCATCTGACAAGAAGGAGCAAAGAAAAATAAAAAAGCTAAGCTTCACAAAGGTGTAGCAGAAAACCATCACAACTATGGATTCTGTTTTGAGCACTTGTTCCATATCTGTGTTATGATGCCTCTTCAGTGAAAGAAACCAGTTATACACTTTCACATATTGGCCTCAGGTCTGACTCACTTCTCTGTTCTAGTCACAAATTCTATATCCTCTCATGCCTTCTCTTTGCTATTCTAAACATCATCAAACCTTTTGTTCATTCCCCATTTGGAGGTCCTGACAGTATTTCCTAACTCTTGGTATCATTAAGACTAGTCAGGTTTACTTTCATGTTAAGAAACTTTCTTTAAGGAACTTGTGTCCTTTTCTAGAGAGCAAAAGATGAGGGGGAATCTCATTTCTAAACATATAATGCAAATATTATGTAGTTCAAATTTAAAAATTAAAAAAAAAATTTCAATTAGCATAAATGTTCGAAGAATTCTTCATGCCTATATAAGAAACTGTCACTTTTGGTCTGATAGCTAGGGCTCTGAAAATATGCAGGTGATGAAATATTTCTAAATTTCCATTAGAAGCTTAGATCACAATGGCAGTTTAATGAAAGACTAGAATTAACCTCACTGAAATGCAAAATTATACTAGAAGACTCTTTATATTACACTAACAATGAGGTGAGATTATATAAGCTTTTGAGACAGCATACTGTTGGGTCCAATTTTTCAGCTGTGTCTTGCAAAGATGAGAAAAAAACCGTATTATATCTCTGGTGCACTGCTAAGAAGCGCAGCATACATATAGTTAAAGTGAATAGGAACAACAGGTCAGCATGATGGAACTTGTCAGGAAAGAAAAGCTAGGAAACATGGAGGTCTACAAAACTAAAAAATATATATCATCCCTGAAATGATCTTTGGACTCACGCATTATATTAAAAAAAAAAAAAAAAGACATATAAAAGAGAGGGAAAATAACAGAGAGCAACATAAAAGTGATAGAATTTGCAACCACAGTAATTTGATTCAAACCCTGGAAAGCTTCAAAAGGTTCCAAGAACTAAACTTTATAAAACTTCGGCAGAAATTCAAAAATAATCTGACATCTGTTCTTTCTTCTGACACTGTTACACTTTCAGATGTGCATCCCATATATTCAGTTAACACCAAGAGTGAGAGAAAATTTAAGCCAACTGACCTCTATCACCTCAAAAGATTTCTCACTATATCATCCTATTATCTCCCAGTAATCCTATAAAGCATCTCTCTTATTTGCAACATAAGAAGAAAGTTACTAGACTGGCGATTCATCTAGTCTAGCACCACGCTGCTGACAATGGCCAGGTTCACCTTCTGTAAGAGGAAATTCTGCTCCTAACATGTACAGAATACACTGTCTGTGTGGAGGCCCCTCCACAGCTATCATAAGCTATGGATAGACTTACCTTGCAAATTGTGAGGATTTAGAAGAGCAATCTTATTTTTATTAGAATTAACAATGTTTACATTTTCCATATAAAGAACAACCATGGTTTCAGTTTAATCCAGTTTTCTATATCCTTGATTCCTTGTTGCACTAAGTTGAATGGTCCATCATGTGCTATCTAAAAAAAAACGATCATTTTATCCATTTCGGTGGGTTTTTTTACTGTTGTTAAAAATTCATTCATTTTTCAACTATTACCAAGGAAAGAGGAAGCTCTAATAGATCCTCTATAAAAAAAAAAGAAAATCATATCTTTATACTAGTGCTGTACTTTCCAGCATCTAAACTCTCCATGGCACGGTCAGTCCATCTTTGGTCAATATGCTGCCCCTCTTTTCTCTGTAATAATGACGAGCCCAGATCCACAAAAGTATGCATGCAACTATTGTTCTATTTTGATTCTAAATTCTCATTTATCTAATATGAAACAGGAACCAAAACATTCAAATATTTCATTCTTTGAATCTTAGAAGCTCAAGAAAAAATAATCATTAATTTGTAATTCATCCCATTAAAAGTCATTTCAGACAGATATCTGAATTACAAACTGTAAAACCAAAGAAATAAAAATATCTCAACTACTAATAACAATGAACAGCCTGGAGCAATTAATGATTTTTTCAATGACAAATAGAGGGAGTTTGACTATAATTTTAATCCCTCTGTCATATTTTTCTTTCATATTTATAGATTAGGACCATTTGCTGTTTTTTAGTTACAGCTCTAAAGATGCATTAGGATATGACAAGATCCAAGAAGCCATACTTTTAAATAAAACCTATTCATCTCGTAAATATTCCTTTAGAATTTCTGGTTTTTATCATCAGTGTAACGAAGTCTAATGGATCTGTTATTATCTTTCCCTTCAATGGGGTGATAAGAACAAAATATAATTAGATGTGTTTGAAATAGAGGAACAAAAGCTGACAACATGGGAGAAAAAGAAATAGATACAGCAATACTGCATGAATGAGAGGTCAAGCAGGCTGCAAACAGCTTTTCTATAGGCACTCTAAAATGCAGTCATTCTATGATTCCAAAGCTTATTCATAACATTTCTGCAGCCTTCTAAACTGGTTACATGCCCAATTGAGTTATGAACAAAACAAAACAAGCCTGAGTGAACCAGCTAAACTCATTTCTAAAAGAAAATCAAGTCATATTTTACTGATAGTTAGTTGGCTGCATGAAGCAATAATTGTGAAGATGATGTTCATTTTTTGCACATTGTGACTGTGTTTTATTTAAATTAAGGTGATCTTACATGCAAAATGACATCTGATTAGTTTCCACTAAGAAGAGAAAAATTTATGTTAAATATCTACTTTCAAAAGGTTGTCTGTATTTTCTTACTTTTTTATAACTTTGCTATATTAATTATGCATTGGGTAGAGGACAAAATCTTAATTTGAAGAAAAATTATGAACAAGATAAGGACGCATATGCAAAACATGCATTTAAAAAAATAAACTATTTGTAGAGTCAGTATTTTTCTTGGAAGTTATCCTACACTCAGAAGATTCTACATTGTACATTTCAAGGCATTCTATGAAAATTTTTTCCTTTTTCCTAAAAAACATGAAAAATTCAGTTTGGATTTGTATGAAAAATGGGAAAAAAAAAATTCTGGGAACTCTACCACAAGCAGATAAACAAAATTTTTTATTTTATTTTTCATATTTTTGAATAAGGAAAAATCATTTAAGTTACTTAATTGATAGCATGATCTTTCCCTTTTTTTATCTAACACTAGAAAACACACTATATATCTTGTGTTACACATTCCTCATTAATGAAAGAAATGATCAGTTTTATCACAAACCTATGACTTCCCATCAAAGTAGCAGAGCTTACAAAAAAAAGTGAAAATTCATACTATGCTCTTTGTTTCTCAATTTAAGCATGATATTTAATGATTTTATAATCTAACATCCTAAAATAAAATTAGTATTGTTTCAACACAGTCAAAAATGAGTATGGGTTTATAAAACAGAGGCAGGAAAAAAACCACAGGGTTTGTATATGAAGCAACAAGGAGGACAAGATTAAGGCAATGTACTTTGAAAGATGATAATGAACCTGATCAGGAGCTGCATAGGAAAGTTATTGGTTTCCTCCTTGGACACTTTTAGCTGCACTATTTGTTAAAGAAAAGACAATATCTGGAGGTAGATTGGAAGGTTGATTAATCTTTGCTGTTATGTTATTTCAGCTCAATGAGATCAATGAAATGCACAATAGAGAAATTTATTTAGTCTTTTGCATTCCAAAAAAGCAAAAGCTACTCAATTCCCCATGCTGTTTTCTCCCTACACCACCCCCTGAAATTTTTTTTTAGATTTTTGTAATGCATACTGCTCCTTTAGTTATTAACTCCTTTGGTTTATCATTTCCACTATACAGGATCCACACTTTTCCTTGAAGCCTAAGGGAATTCTGCCAGTAGAGTACAACTGAAAGTGCTGAGCAAAATGAGTAGCGAACTGAATCTCTGCATACAACTAAGTTGCCTCATTTTTTTCTACAAAGTATGAATTTGAAATAAGATAATGACATTTAGATTTCTACTTCATGCTTCATAAGTAGCTTTCTTGTCAGAAACAGAATACCAGTATGTAATTAATTTCATTTTTCAGGAAAACATTGCTAATTTAATCCAATTTTTTCCATTGTCATGTATACCTAAGCTCGATACAGTACCAAAATAATTTTTCAGCCCCTTTTGTCTATTTCCCCCTTTGATGGAATAGTGGCATAAAGGAGAGCATCAAGGTGGACAATGATTTCTTCATGACTTCTTGGTTTGTATGAGTTTAATACATGGCACCACAGCGAAACTCTTGGGCTGTCCTATGCAAGGATAATCAAACATTTGGTAAAGAATAAAAAGTTAGGCAACTCTTCCTTCCTTTCCTTTCACACAACAGTGGAGCCACATGGTTGTTCAAGCTTGTTATGCACAGTCCTGTTGTTACAGGAAGAACTATTCCATAAGAAGATTAGATATTAGCTTAAGCTGCCTTGATACAACTGAATAAGCATGAGCCTGCAGATATACAAAAGCTAAATCTACTGGCATTATAATTTCTTAAGCATTCAGAAACCTCCGAGCTTTTCTAGATGGTAAAGCATCCTACTACACGTAAGTCTATTTCGCAGACATACCAAATCTGTTTATTTTGAACAGAAGCAGCATTGTTCAAGTTAAGTTATAGTGTAATAAACAGATTAGGGCATTAGGCAACGCAATTATTAAAAGTGTAAGATCCTCAAAATGAAGAAAAGAAATCAATGACAAATCCTCTGTCAAACAAAAAATGCAAGGAAATTCAAATTAAATCTAGCTCAAAATAATTTACCTTTTGGCATCCTACATCAGTAATTTAGGTACCAGTTCAGAAAGTAAATAACACTTCAGGTTGAATGAAATTACCATCTCTTTTGATCCAATGTGGATTTTCAAATTTAAGCAATCTGTAGTAATGTATTTAGGGCACATTGTTACAGCAAAGTAGAGGCAGGAACTTTTAAGATTGCAACTTGCTCCCGGAAATCTGAATGCATTTCATTTGTTTTTAATTGTTCTCAATGGCTTATGGGAGAATTGGATCATTGAAAATAATACAAATGGGCTATATGTAACATTTTCTTTCACTGGCAAAGGTAAAATTCACAGGGAAAAGGTTCCTCCACTACCCCCCGTTATCAGAGTTTAACTAATAGAAGGTTAGGTCCTATGCTGGACCTTGATGCAGAACTCTCTCACATCATTTTCATCATTTAAATCAATTCTTTCTCTTTTGAGATCAATTTCATCAATTGCTATTATAAAAATATATTCAGAATCAAAAAAAGTCAGTGATTGTTCCTGAGGAGAAGTTTTCTTTACTATAATATAAAAGTGACTATAGCTGTGTTTCTAGAAGTGTGTACCAGTATTTTCATACTGAAGTACAAAGCCTGAAGACTAAGAACTTGAAGTGGTTCAGTTTTTCATAAGAACAGATTTTGAAAATATTACCAGAACCTGCAGAAGCAAGGTTGGGGGTGGAATGTGGATTGCTTTCAAAAACTTATGAAAATCTAGATATTATAGTCTCTTCCAATCAAAGGGACTTTACAACTGCCCTCATTAGCTTTAGAATATTGTGCCAAAAAAACCCCAAACCAGTAAATTTTCTTACATTTAAACACCACTGACTTAAGTTTCTATCACTTTCTAAACTTCACCAATATTAAAAATCAAGTTAAATGTTGAGGAACCATAAAATATTCAGGTTACAAGATATGTGCAAGAAGCTCGGGCATCCTGTTTACAGTCTTTCAGAAGAGCTAACTTGTTGGCAGGTATATGTTTCAAGAATACATGTACCTCCATCTCTAGTCAAGACAGAACTAAAGAAAGAGCTACCTTTGTCTCAGCGGTAGAAATATCAGGCCTTAAGAAACTGAACAAAACAAACTGGTGAATATTCATGGCAAACAAGAATAGATCATTTTCTCCTAGTTGCACTACTATGCAAAAGTTTGGAGATATGTGTTCCAATCATGTTTTAACTCAAAACAACCTCTTTGTAATATTTAGACTGTGTTGTCACAGAAATGGGGGAATAGCATAGTGTGCTGTTAAGATAGCATGGAAGTCAGCTCCAAAGGCAGTAACTTTTCCTATGTATTTGGATTTTCTGACTTCCCTGCTATCTGTGGACACAGATGCTCAGGGTAAATAAATCACCCCAACAGACTCCAGACTGCAGTATGTGGTCAGGCTTGAATGTTCTCCAGCCACTGTCAGAAACAGAATATTAGACTATTTGGAACCTTGGTCTCTCTCAGGGGAATTTCTTATATTGTTATCCCTGAGTTCAATTTTGAAGTGTTATATTCAAATGAGAATATTATCTTCTAGGTTTGACTACTCAATAGCATTCTATACCACTGAAGTATTTCCAACACCTTCAAAGGATTAGAAAGAATTGATTGATGATGTTTCATAAATTTGAGACAAACTCGGGGAATTCAGAGATAACTATAGTAGGATTCTTCTGATCTTTTGTTTTTTAGAATTTTTATTTTTAGTGAGTTCTTTTCTGGAATACATCTGTGTGGAACTTTCACTGAAATACTTCTCTTTCCGTACGTCAGGGAGCATGCTTGTTATCCAAGATTTGCTGTCCCCAGCCCTTCTAATCCAGAGCATCAACAAACATAGCATTCAATTTGCCACCTCTACCTTATCTTATGTATAAGACTGAACACCTGGAATGAAAGAATCAAATGTGTCTATAGTAAGTTATACTACTTCTTCATCATCTTCTGACGCTAGCCTTGTGGTTTCACTGCATTTATTCTTCTCTTTATGTCATTGTTCTGTGATGTGGGAAACTTCTGTATACTGTTGACAGCACTGGTTGCTGGGAAACACACTGCAACCATCATCCACTCACTAGTTCAGTTTTCAAAAATGCAGTTTGAGAAGAAAATTCTTGAGATTCACTCTGCTACTACACAGTACTCTTTTCACTCTTGCTTACACATCTGTCCTATCATATTTTAAAAACAACGTTGGTTTTTGTAAATCAGGTGGGGTCTACTTGAAATCAGTGTTACTCATTTGCAAAGAACAAGCTTGTAGTGGCTTTCTTGGTTTATATTTCAACTCCCTTGAGACACTATAAAGGGCAGAATTATTCAGCACTTAATGCTATAGAATATGTGTTGTATCTTTCATGTGAGTATTTTATGTAAAATCCTTTACAGAGAAAGCTAACATAAGAATAACACAAGTAAGTGAACAGAACTGATGAAAGAAACTGAGAAATTAAGGCAAGGAAGAAAAACTAGCTTGAAGGAAGCTATTTCAGTGTGCAAGTGTGAAACAATTTTGGAATATACTCTGTTCCTTTCAGACTGCTGAATGCTTTCCTTGATCATGGCAACAGTAAGAACCACTGGGTTTTGCTAATAACTAAAGATAACACAGGGCAAGATTTCTTGCTTAAGAGTACCACAAGGTCAAACTTTTCTGAAAAGATCTTGCTGAATTTAATATAGATTCATATTAATGCAGAATTCTAGGAGGGTTACATGGAATTATGAAATAATTTGAATAATTTTTAGCATAATTTCTGAAGGCTTTAGTTATTTCTATCTCTACTAACATTTCTAGGGCACCTCAACAGAAGGTGGTGATTGATTTCAACCACATACTAGAAATGCAAACTTTGTACTTTGGTGTTATTTTTGGTTTGGTTTTGTTTGGTTTTTGTTTTGGGGTTTTTTGGGGGGGTTTTTTTGGTTTTTTGTGGTATTGTTATTCTCTGTAGCTCTTTTACAACTTTTTCATTTCTTTACCCACTGGCTTGAAAATGCACTCATGGTAAATGATCCCGTGACACGGCCGGAGATAACTCTAAGTAGAAAAGACGAGACTTGTACTTCAGGACATCAGCTGCAAAGGAAAGCATGTGAGTAGGAGACTCTTTAAGAACTGCTTCATTTCATAGGTTTCTACAACACATGTTATTTCTAGCTTTTTCAAAGCATTTATCATTGCCAAATTTAACGAGGACTTGGGCAAGGATTTCCCATATAGTCCTTTACCAGTTCTATGAATCTCTGTGTAGGCTAAACCCATAAATTTCTTCAAATTACATTAAAAGAACATTTCTTCTTAATGTTATTTATAGGGATTTCTAGGTAGGCAGAATATGGCATTGTCTTCTTTCTTTTTATAGCTTACTCTGCATCCTTCTCTAGCAAAGTTTCACCTTCAAGTCTTACTCAACTGTTCAAGGCCACAATAATCCATGCTCAGTGAAAGAAATAGGTCTCTTTTCTAACCAAAAACAACTTATTGACTTGGTAGACAACAGGAGAGCAATGTATATTGTCTACTTTAACTTCAATAAAGTTTTTATTTTTAGTGAGTTCTTTTCT
This sequence comes from Edolisoma coerulescens, assembly GCA_013397115.1. Classification (NCBI taxonomy): domain Eukaryota; kingdom Metazoa; phylum Chordata; class Aves; order Passeriformes; family Campephagidae; genus Edolisoma; species Edolisoma coerulescens. The sequence goes on along the minus strand of VWZW01004863.1, from coordinate 323,141 downwards.
GGAATACATCTGTGTGGAACTTTCACTGAAATACTTCTCTTTCCGTACGTCAGGGAGCATGCTTGTTATCCAAGATTTGCTGTCCCCAGCCCTTCTAATCCAGACCATCACAGAGAAGTATGGGCTGGATGAGCAAACAGTAAGGTGAACTGAACAAAAGCTGAATGTCCAGGCCCAGAGGGTTGTGATCAGTGGCACAAATCCTAGCTGGAAGACAATAACTGGTGGTGTATCCCAGGAGTCCAGTCCCTTATAACATCTTCACTAATGATCTGGATGATAGGGCAGAGTGTTCCTTTTGCAAATTTGCAGGTGACACAAAACTGGGAGAAGTGACTAATATGCCAAAGGGTTGTGCTGCCATCCAGACGGACCTCAACAGCCTGGAGAAATGGCCTGACAGGAACCTCATGGAGTTCAACAAGAAGTGCACCAGTATATGTTGTACACCAATCATCTGGAAACCAATCTTTTGGAAAACAGCTTGGCAGAAAAGGTAGGGAACAACGTGACTATAAGCCAACAATGCACCCTTACAGCAGAGAAGGCTAATGGTATCCTTAGCCACAGCAAATGATTGTGGACAGCAGGTTGATGGAGGTGATCCTTCCCCTCTACTCAGCCCTGGTGAGGACACAGCTGGAGTGTTGTGTCTAGTTCTGGGCTCTTCAGTATAAGGCATGGACATACTGTAGTCAGCTCAGTGAAGGTATGAAGATGGTAAATGGACTGAAGCTTCTCTTCTGTAAGGAAAGGCTGACAGAGCTTGGCCTGTTCAGGTTAGGGAAGAGAAGTCTCAGGGGAATTTGATCAATACATGAAGGGAGTGTGTAAAGGCAGAGTCAAGGTCCTTTCAGTTGTGGCCAGTGACAGGACCAGAGGCAATGGGGCACAAACACTGGAGGTTTCCACTGAACATTAAGAAACAATTTTTTTACTGTAAGGGTGACTGGGTACTGGCACAGGTGGAGTCCTCACCCTTAGAAATACTAAAAAAAAAAAATCTGGACATAATCATATGCAATCAGCTTTGGATGGACCTGCTTGAGTAGAGCTGTTGGCCCAGATGAACTCAGAGGTCCCTTCCAACATCAACGGCTCTGAAAATCTATGATTCTGTAATGCAGACTTGTGACTGAAGCCCAGTGAAGATACAGAATTCAATAAAAGTGTTCAAAGCATCATAAAAATAAGGCAGCAACATCCTAGATCAAATTGAAACATTAATTGCATAAGGCTTAGCTTTGGCTGATTCTATTAATCCTCCATTTAAATGAATATTAAATCCAGTAAAATAAAGTTCTTTTCCATGTACCAATAGCAACACTGACTTACTCGGTATTACGCTGTGTACAAACACTGCTAATACAAATGCCTTCATATAAACACTCATATGAATGTCCTGCTTGGCATATTCACAGGAAATCACTATACCTGTGAAGTACATTGATTTATCTTTTATCACATTGCTTCTCCATTTAGATACAAACAAAAGATCAAGAGTCTTTTGGTTTAAATTAATCTTTGTACTTTATAACATTAACATTATTAGACTGGTTGACAACTTATACTGATGCTATGGATTTCATTATAACTATAAGAAATTTAGAGCTGAGGAATATAATAGGCAATTATAGATAATATATTAAGATAATTTTTCTCTCCCACTTCAACCAACAGAAGCTCTTCCAGAAAAAAGTAAGGCTCATCCAGTCAGAAGGAGAGATGCTCACTGTTAACGCTATTCTACAAGTTGTTTGAACAGGTAGTTGTGACTAAGAAGTAATTTACACGAGGAAGACAGAAGCATATAAAATGATCAAGCTAATGAAAGCCCATTATTCAGAGTCCTTCACAAAATCAAGATACAGTTAACCTAATTTTATGAATATTTTCAGTGCTTTTAACAGCACCTGGATAAGGAGCAGCTGTGAAGATAAAACATTATTCCATAATGCTTTATGATCATAAATCTCATTTGTGTGTTTCCACTCTCATTTAATTTTATATCAGTTCAGGCAATGGGACTGCATATTTCCATGAGCTACATTCCATTCATCAGACAATCTTTAGGAGGGAAATACCATCAGTGTTTGAAAAGAGTTACTGGTATGAAAAAAGTAAGCATAATAGTGTTTTATGCTTTGGGGAATAATGGGGAATAAAAATAACACAGAAATTATTTGAGGAATTAAAATAACAGCTCTGCTCATGGGCAGCAGAGAGACCTTAGTCATAATGTATGTGGTGTGGTGTGTTATTCTGTATTATTAGCCCTGCATGGCACTCCTAAAGAGAAATGGTGGCAAGTCAGGACTAATATAACAGGAACTGGAGTATTTGTAATTCCCTCCTCAACATCTGTTGCATAAAATGTAATTTGCTCATTTGTACAAGCTGTGCTTCTTTAGAGGCAATCTCCAAATCCTTTTTTTGCATGTACCTGTCCTAATTTGTACAATTTGAATGTGGCCCAAAATAGCTTGCATTTTGGTTTCACGTAATTTGAGGATTCTGCAGTGTTCAAACTGTTTATTTAAATTACATGAAACACAAAGCAACACAGGGGTATGAGTGACCAGAGAGTCTGAAAAAAAGAACTGAAAGAAGAATTTTGTTGGGTTTGTTTTTGTTGGTTTTGGTTGGGTTTTTTTTTTCAAGAGGCAGAGCTCTCAAATCACCAGGAAGAATATTAAGGAAAGCAGTTAATATGTAGTTAAAGGAATCGTAATGCATATGAACATATGTTGTTTTACCTAATTTTGATCAACTTAAAAGTAAAAATATCTTTATTCTTTCAGTTGGGTTTAACACACCATCTGGTTTAATTATTCCTTAGGTAGCACACCATAAAGTTAATAGTAACAGTATTGTTAAGCCAATCAGAAAGAACATTTCTGATGTGATTTTTCACCAAGGATGTTTCTCTTAAACCCATTGACTATAAGGTCAATGTAATAAGCTTTTGCATAAGGATTATGTTACTGCCAGTGCTTGACAGATGTTAGTTGAGAATAATCACCTCTCAATTGACTCAAATCTGCTTACTAAGTGAAAGAATTTAATCATAATCTAAAGTGCTCCTTTAATCTAGAATTTTGGGCAAATTTTTAATTTAAGAATTGTTGAGAAGCTGTAACGACATTAAATCACAAGATCTTACAGGATTGTCTACTAAAAGGAAATAAACTGTAGTTTATAGAAGTCATGTTGATTAAAGAGCCAAAATTCTAAAATTAATCTCAGCCCCCATTTCAGCAAAGAAAGATGAAGCCTTCAGAAGCCCAGTGAGCCTTCTGAAATCCACTTCTTTGATCAACTAGGCAAGTGAAATATGGAGCGTTCATTACTCATTGTAATACCAGAGCGACGGTAGAGATTTAGGGATTCACTTCAACATCTTTGAGTTGAAAAGTGACTTCAATCAGTTTTGCATAATCCCAACTTTAAGGAGTTCTAGTGAAGTTCACCATTCCACTCCTGCTGACTTTCAACAGACTTGATTGTTGGTTAAAATTTTAGCTAAAAATTACTTCATGTTGTTTATCTTCAGAAGTATTATTAAAAAACAAAAAGAACGCTGTAACAAATTCAAACAAAATTGAACATTTCCTCATGGCCCCAAAGAAACAGTTTCTGATCTGACCAAAAAAACATAAGAAAGGGCTCTAGAACAGAATTTCATCTCAACAGATTTATAAGAATTACTTTATCAAACACATAAACACACAGTATGCTATTCTCAATTTAGCAAAAGAAAGGGAGAAGATCTAGAATACATTATTGGTAGGGGAGGGCTTGATATTCTCATCACCGTAAGATATATTTCCATTCCAAAATGTAGTATTACATGTTCTCATTCCCTGTTGCAGACTTCAGTTATGTGTGTGATAAAGAATGATATACGGTGATCATGAATTAACAAACCAGATATCAGTCATACTGAAAAAAAGACCATATTAAATCACTTTAATATCACAGTTAATCACTGTTTTCCCAATTCCTATGCTTTGTTGCCCATTGTCACTGGATACAATTTATGGCATATTACTGCCATTCTAAATCACACCAGTTACAGTTCTGTCTGGCGACCCCAGGAAATAGAAGAGGCAAAAAAATAACTTAATTTCGCAACAGCCATGCTAAATGGAGTTAATAGAAATCCTTTTTCATTTACTAAATGCCCCTAAATCTCACTCAACCCCAGACTCCCTGAGCAGAAAACAGCTGAGGAATGGAGAGCTTTAGAGACAAGCGTCCTGTAGCCTTGTGCTGTCCTTAGATTTCCCTAGGTACACATTTACAGCTACCTCTGTGAGTATTGGGCTGAATATCTTGTTGATGTGACCAAGTAAATTTGTTCTCGTGTTTCAGAATAAATAAAGAACTGAACTAAATAGAACTGTAACCCATAAAATGATAAATAAATTACACCAAGACAACTTTGGGTACCTAAATATGTCTTCTCAAAAGAAGAAATGTTACACAAAGACATGGATCTTTCCCAGGACTCATTTGGAGAAGTCCTACAGATAAGAACATATGATATTGATGAACAGAAGTCATTCCAGCTGTAATTCAAAACTTGAACTTAAAAGCCTTATCAAACAGCCCAAGGGAGCTAATCAACTTGTCAGAGATATCAGGAGATGAAGACAGTAATCCATAGGTAATTCCATGATTTAGTAACAACTTATCAGAAGGAATAACCTCAGCCACATGATCCTAGACACTCTTATGCCAGCCACAGCACTCAAAAAGCTGTCTGTCTGGAAACCAATTTGACCAAAAGAGTCATCAGACAAACAAAAGTTTCCATGAGATCTCTTCAAGCCATCAAATCCGGTGCCTTGGTATCACAGACCCTATGTAATAAAAACCTGCTTCTAAATCAATCAAATCCCATTTCCACTTAATCCTGAACTAACGCGCTTTTTTTTTAACATTTTTGTTCTTTATTCTTCTGATATACTTTATATATCTCAGTTGTTGTTTGACTAAACAAGTCAAGCAATTTTCAATTTCATTTCTAGAATGGAGATTCCATTTTTCTCAATATCCAATAATATTTCTCCCTACTTCAGTATGAGTTTCTGAATAAGGGAAATTATACATGGCTTTGTTAATGAAGTCTCAACAATGCTGTCTGAAGTGACATCAACACTCCTCTATTTTCTAATTCACCTTGGGGTCACACATCTTTTTCACGATCCCAGTAATGATTCACAACTCTCCTGCAGCTAACCACCATGCCAAGGATCTCTCTTCCTGGAAGATGATAGATGATCTTTCATTTTACTGTGGAAATTCATGCTGATAATTAAGAAACAGAATCACAGAACAGTTAGGGTTGGACAGGTCCTTTGGAAAAATTCTATTTCAACCCCCTGCCAGGGCATGGTCACCTAGACCAGGTTACACAGGAATGTGTCCAGGTGGGTTTGGAATGTCTCCAGAGAGGGAGACTCCCCAAGCTCCCTGGGCAGCCTGTTCCAGGGGTCTGCCACCCTCAATGTAAAGTTCTCCCTCATGTTGAGGTGGAACATCTTGTTTTTCAGTTTATTGCCATTGCTCCTGTCCCAGGGCACCATGAAAGAGAGTCTGGCACATCCTCTTGGCACCGGCCTTTGAGATATTTGCATGTATCGACAAGATTTCCTCTCAGTCTCCCCTTCTCCAGACAAAACAGGCCCAGCTCCCACAATCTCTCCTCATAGCAGAGATGTTAGAGACCCCTCATCATCTTTGTGGCCTCCACTGGACCCTCTCCTCTAGGTCGTTGTCTTTCTTGAACTGTGGAGACCAGACCTGAACACAATACTCCAGATGCGGCCCCACTAGGGCCAAGTGGAGAAGAAGGATCACCTCCCATCATCTTCTCGATGGAAATCATATGATGCTGTACTTCATTTAACTGTAGTTGCTCCCATTCTATTCTAAGTCTTCACTAATCATCCCTGGGGGTTACACTTTTTCTTATAGATAGCATATCAGTATGATTTTAATATGCAAGCTAAAGGAGATCTGTTCACCCTAAACACATTTGCTTTTTCAAGCATTAGATACAAGGCATTCTTTGGCATTATTTAGACCTTTTACTTCAATACAAAATATCCCAGACTCATACTGTAGTAAATGATGCCATGGTCAAATCATTTGTTCCAAACTAGGGAAACCAGCCAAACAACAAATTCTACATACAGAGATCAAATAGCAACAGCTATTTGATTTTATATGTAAAAGAAAATTCTTAATACTTTTCATTTAGTAGGAAGCAGCTGTAGTCTTAACTTTACTATGTGGAAAACAGGAGGGCAAACAGCTATTTAAAAAATCATAACATGTTTAGTGAAAAAGGGATTCAGCTTTGGGGATAATTGATGTTGCCAGTAGATTGTTTGAAAATTACCAGCAAAGCATTGAAATAAAATGTATTAAAATTCAGTAGATTTTTAAGTAATAATCAATGTGAAAATTAATTACAATTATAAACTGTTGTATAAACACATATGAGCAGTCAAGAATACACAACTGCAGCTTAAAGTAAATTCTTCAGTCACTCACTGGTAGCTGTGACTAGTAGCTATCTAAATCTATCAGGAAGCTCTTGCAAAAGAGAGCCTTGAAGTATAAACAGAAAGTTATCATTTGTCCCTTTCTGTCATTATTTCTCTTTCTTTGCAAGTTCTAATAACCTGATCAATGAAACAAGATACCCCAAATTATTATGGGGTTTTTTTACCATCTTTTTTCTAAGTGAAGAATTACATAGTTGAGGAACAAAGGATGCACTAGGATTCAGTGAAGATTAAGCCTTACCCTATTCTTTTCATTCCCATGTCAATCCAACAAAAGAAAATATTAATAGCTTTTCTTCTATTTCAATAAGTGTACTGTTCTTTAGAAATGAGGTCAACCAATTATTTTCCTGTAGAGAATCTGACACAATATTTCCTAATCAGCAAAGTAACTGTTTTTCTGTAAACAGAGTTACAAGACCTAGATGTCAAGTTTTAATGTGCATGTGCAGAAACATACATTTATGTAACTCAGAAAGACTGGTCATTTGATTATGATTGCTGGCCAGGCATTAAAAGTACTAAACCAATCAACAGTTTGACATCTCAGTGCTGGACATGTTCTGAGGTGCTGGCCAAAATCTGATCACCTTTTTCTAAGCAAAATATTCAGTAAAGTGGTAAAAAACCCTTCTAACACCCCCGGTCAGCTGCACTTCAGACCAGGCCACTAGCCTGAGACAACACCTGTGGCTCTGCTGGATGACCTCTGCATTATACGGAAAAAGAAGACAGTCATATCAACTCTAATAGACTTGGCACCTTTGGTATACCTGATCTCCAAATACTCCTACTTTCATCCCAAAGACAGTTGCAGACAGCACACACTAATGGCCTGAAATGACTTGGGCCATTTTTCTGAAACCATAAACACGGGATAGTACAAGCATTCCTTTCCTCTACCATCTTCAGACTCCCACAGCGGTTGCACTCCTCCTATTTACTTCTCATCAGGATCTAGATCTGCTAAGTGCAAGCAGCAGAAGCCACACACAGCATTCAACTCTACCCCACACAAAGTATGAACGTAAACAAATTCTGTAAAAAGTTCCTGTTTAGAGAGGAGGTGGTAAGGACTGAATCCAGGAAGGAGAAAACAATGCTTGAAGCTTGACAGAAGTGCTCAAAAAAACACCTTTCTCTGGAATAATTTCCATTTACAAATATGTTTGTGGCATTAAAACAGGTCACAGCTTCAAAGATGTATTTTCTTCCTCATCTTTGGCTCAAATACTGTGGAAGCAAAAATGTCCCCCTGGCTTTCATCTGAAACTTACTGGAACTTACCAGGCATGGGTTGGTCCTGGTGAAGTGGCCAGTCATTTCTCCAGATCTGCACTGCATGTATGAAAGGAGGAGGGAGCTGTGATTTTATGTGGAAATGAAGCTCCAAATGAGAAAAAAATTCAAAAGAATCAACTAAGCAATAAAAAAGTGTACAAAGTTTAGTTCAAACTTTCAGAGGCCCATATTGGTCCATGAAAGTAACTTCTGTACTCATTACCATTTAAAGAAAACAATTATGTTTGTCATTCTCCACAATGAAGTGTAAGCAACAGAAATTTTATTATGGTATTAGCATCATTGTGATACTAATTCCCACAAGATTAATAGAATACAAATCCAATTTATTCAGATTAATTTACCTTCATTTTCTTCTTTTACACACAAAATGGAAAGACTCCTATAAATTAATTGAGCTATTTATTCTCCAAAGGAGAGAGAGGGACATGCTTGTTGACAGTGTTTTATGAACCTGAAAGGTAATGGGGCCCATAAAACTCTTTGACACATGTTTTTGAGCTTCACATAATTAGTCTGTACCTCATACTTGAAGTGTAAAAAAAGACTAGTTTCTTTTGCCTGATCAACTACCAGGCAAATTTGCGGCTCACAAGAACTTATGTCATAGATTTTTAGTCCCTTCTCTTTAAAAAATAATATTTAAGTTCATTGATGCAGTACATCTTTTATAAAAGGCAAAAATAGCAGATGCATTATGCCTATCCTGCAAAAACACACACCACAACCACTCTTTTTCAATGTTATTGAAAAGATATGAAGAAAATGCATTTATGTTTAGAAACACATTGTTAATGTACAATCAACATTCTTCAAGGAAAATTGAGATTCATCTTCTTGAATGAATTGAGATTCATCTGTTCTTCACAGAAAGTGTGACTGGGCGTTGGAACGGGCTGCCCAGAGAGCTGGTGGAGTCACCATCCCTGGAGATGTTTAAGAAAAGACTGCATGTGGCACTTAGTGCCATGATCTAGTTGGCAAGGTAGTGTAAGGTCATAAGTTGGACTCGATGATCTCAAAGGTCTTTTCCAACCTAATTAATTCTGTGATTCTGTGTGATCTTACATAGAACTGCTTTTTCATATGTATAGAATCTAGTCAGGCAAGGGGGAAGAAAACCTACTATAAAACAAGGCTTATGATGGTTGTATGTGGACTCTACTTGGTACAGATAGAATCACTCTCCAAAATAGGCTGTAGGAACAAGAGATACTAATTTCCAACATTTATAAAAGTTTCACATTTAGATGAAAAATTTTTCAAATGTTGTAGAAACTAAAAGTAACAGAGAACTAAAGCACATTTAAAGTAGCTCAAAGCTACCTTTAGAAATCGAGCTTGTTTCAAAACAAGCTGTGTACTTAATTTCAATAGAATAAGAAATATTGAGTTTGCTATACATCTTGATACTATCTGCATATGTTTCATCTGTGGAAGCTCTTCTTCCTTTGTTAGTTCCACTGGCTCAGACACTACCACAAATTTCCAATGTGTTGTTTCAATATTAGTCATCTTAAATCCAAGTAAAGGAAAGAAAAGTCTTCTCTTTCCACCGTTAATACTCTTTCATTATCTGCAATTGATTTTAAAGGAGGCTTTTCAACTGTTTACAGAAAATAAATCATTCCTCATCTTGTGTGCTTAAACTTGCTCAAAGTCCTTGTTTTTACGAAATAAACATTATGGTAATTTTCCTGGAATAATATCAACTGTTAATATATGTAGGTTTTAAATGTATCAAGCAACATTCACCCTGTCTGAGAACAGTCCCAACAAGATGTACTTTCAATGCGGGAGAAAAAATATTTTTATGGTTATCACTATTGTGTTTTATAGATGTAAACACAGTAGCATTTCACGAACCTCATGGCCAAGAGTCCTGTTAAGTGTACACAGCAAGTAAATGAATTTGCCAATACGCATTCTGTAAGATCTTGATTTTCCTGTCTCTCAGCTAAAATACTAACAAAAGCTAGGAACGAACATTTTGACAGATTGTAACCACTTTAATTCCTTCACTACAACAGTTCTCGCATTAAGCAAAGAGGCAGAAGTGGATGCTCTCAGCAGGTACAGCTTCCTGACTAGCAGTAATGTTTCAGACTCGGGTGCCTGTGGGAAAGACAAAGAGAGATGCATTTGTTTCCAATCAAGCAAAACTAAAGTGGATGATCCAGAGTATCATATGGTCTTCTCATATGTGTATCCCTCTGCTTATTTTGTTTTTTATCTGAACTTTTTTGTCAGCAAAAATATCTCAAATTGAATAGGAGAACAAAACAGGAGGGAAAAATAACAGAGATCCATAAGATGAGGGAGATGTAGGTAAGAGGAAAAGCAACCAACACACAAACAAGCCTCAGTGTAGATTCAGAAGCTTTCATTATTTAAGGACAGAATTTTCTCTGGCAGTTCTCTATCACACGTACCTGATTTAACTCAAAATTTTACTCCTCCATTATTTCTTGAAATGTGTATTTTTCTCCTTCTAACTGAAGTTAAATTAAAAATTGCAACAGCAGCAACAACACCCAACTCATGGCAATATCTCTGATCTTCCATGAAAGAAAAAAAAGAGCAGATTTAGAGATGTGGGAAAAAATGCTACACTTTGATCACTTAAGTTCAGTTACAGTGTTACATTGAGATAATAAATATGTGAATTTATAGAAATATAAACTGAGAAGAGTAAATCAGAAGCAAAGTAAGAATATGAAATTGGTCAAAAGCATACTTCAGAAATGTTGCTCTTTGACTTTACAGAAGAGCTCTGTAATTCTCACTCCATATGCTTTATGTTACCATCACTTTCAAAGATCAAAACCAACTAGCCATGTTTTAAGTTCTAGCTTCCTGACACCCACTTTTAAGACAGTTGTTCCTGTTCCTGGGAAAATGGATGTTATCCAGCCAAATCGTAGGTGTCCTTTGTCAAACAAAACATATTACCTCAGTAATACTGACATGCATCTGAAATTTAGGGGCCCTTGTCATGACAAATGATACATAACCATCACATCCGCCAGGGCTCTCCAGCATTTTGGCACCTTAAAAGGCTTGTTCAAATTACATGCACCGAAAGTGAAAGCGTATTTTTTCCCCAGCACTTCAGTTCTAACCTTCTGTGAATAACCATATCTGTTGCTTAATATACTTTCAAAATAATTGAAAATGGCAGAAGAAAACTTAAACTAAATTCTAATAAGGTACTTAGACTCAAGACTACAGTATGCTGTATCAAAGAGTTTATAATTGGGCTCAGAGAACCTGATGTAGGAAAAAAAAAAAAAAACCACAACATTAAAAAGCCCAGTTCTCAAATCTCTCCAGATCTAGCAGTTGGGAGAAAAATTCTCTACACATATATCAAGTTAATTTGTCTGAAGAGTCACTGACAAGCTGTGATTCGCGTAGCAGTACCTGTCATGCCAACTAACAGAAAAGCACTTCAGAAAGTGGCAAGAAAAACAGTAGGGGCAATTCACCTGACCTTAGATAAGAAAAATAAGGAAGCAAAACTGAAAAATACAGAAAGATAGGAAACTGATATTGGAACTTAATGCAAACTCTGAACACTAAATTCTAAAAGAAGCTCTCAGGAAGGAAATGGTTATCAGTTATTATAAACAGTGAAAGGAAAGGTAGTGAAATATATTGGGAATGCGCTCTAGTAAGATAATGTAAGAGATGTTTTCTTGTGTTATACATACTTGGTCTTTGATGGAGACAAAAAAAAAAAAACCAACCTCTAAATTCCAGGAAATTAACTAAGAAAATAAGACAGGTAGGTGCATACTTTGATTTTTGTGTCCGTGCTTAAATTAAAATACTAAGAGGAAAAGATTCGTTTCACTCTGTGAAACTGAGGATTATAAAGGACATCCTTTTCCTTTATAAAGAGATGAATTATCTGAGAAGACATTAGGCAATGATTCTAAATACCACCTAGTCTCAATACAATGTCAATCTTATGAAGTCAGTGCAATGTTTATGCCAAAGAATATACTGGTATACCTACATTGCCATCAAATGTCAGAATGGAAAAAGATAAGCATTAACCTATTTCATAGGAATTGCTTTTGAAATGTCACCAACTCAAATATTATAAATTGTTTTTAAACTAATTTATTGCAATTATATCCAGTTATTGAAATATCCACTTGTAACTTCAACTGGCAGTTCATGCAACTTAAGAGATCACAACAGCACTTCAGAGAACTCTGCAAAAAACATGTGAAAGGAAGCCCTTCTACCACCATAAATGTTAAGAAGTCTCTACAATAATGTTTGGCCAGGACAGGGTTAATTTTTAGCAGTAGCTGGGAGGTGGCATGCCTAGGACAGGGAGGTTATTCCATACCACCTCAGGTCATTGTCAGGAGAGGGGGAAAGGCCCTCTCACTTCTGGGGAGAAGGGGTTCCTTCTGGTTAAGAAACATGGCAGGGGAAGTGTCTGGTCTTGTTTATTCTCACAGGGTCCACAGTGACCTTTTTTGCATGTGAATCACTCTCTTTTGCACACTTTTATTATTAACATTGTTGATGTTACTGTTCATTTCTTATCTCATTGCTGTTTCCAGTAAATTGTTCTTCTCTCAACCCATAATGTTTTGTGTCTCCAATTGGAGGTGGGGTGGAGGGGGGACCAGTGTGTGGGGGTTTTTTAGTGAGAGTACTGAATTGGAGAATACCATTTCTAAACCATAAAAAGTAAGGCACTCCACATTTGTAGACAGAATTAAGGCAGAGACCTCTAGTTACACAGGCAGCACAACCAGAACTGAACAGCTTTCAGACAAAGAATGTCCATGAAGATGTATTTACTGTGGAAAAAGGTGAAAAGCAATATATTCCTTGAACAAAAACATATTTATAAAACAATGAGCTATAGAAGGCAGCAAATCTCTCCAGATGAAAAGGACTGTAAAAATAGCACTTACAGTGAAGAATGGAGAATTGGAGGAACATCTCGGGTCATAAAGCCCAATATCCTCCCAAAAATAACCACATAATGGTTTTCATATAAAGCTTTTATTTTCTTCATATCGGCTTTTACATTCAAGATAAACATTTCAGGTCTTCTTTGCCCCTGCAGCTTCTTATAAACACGTACACATGGTTCACCTTTAAACCTTTTCTTACCTAAATCAATAGTAGATTAAGGTGTTTCAAATGTTTTAACCACACTATAAAAGTTTGCATGGTGAAAATGTTCAATATTGTTTCATATGGAAGAGGCTTAAAAATTAGAAGAAAGGGATGGTAAAGCTGATAACCTTTGGTACACTCTGAAATTCACATCGTTTCCAACTTCTGGGGTAAAGACATTATTTTTAGAATGTCCAGAGTGTAACAATACTGGCAAAGAAACTGGAGAATTTACAGTAAGACAAAACATTGCAAAAAATATTCAGGATACAAACTGTTTGCAAAGATGTCTTCAGAAAATTCCAGTAATTTATGCCAACTACATCCCTCAAATTATACAAATCCTTTGCTGCATTAGTTCAATATCTTGACCTACAGTCTTAATCAATCTGTACCACAAGCCCATTTTTCTATGTTTTTTCTTCCCTACAGAAATACTGAACCAGTTACTTGGCATCAAACATTTCGATATTAAATGTGGGTCTTGAAAATAAGAAGAGCAACCTTCAAAAGATGCTGTAATGAAGGACTGGATTAATGTGATAACATTATATGTTAAAATCTTAGCAAGTTGTCTATCTGCCAGCAAAGACAAGCACTTCTGCAGCACAATTTACCTCAAACTCTAAACTCCATCGTGTATCTAAAAGAGGTCACATGAACTGCAGTGTGAAAATGGTTACGCTTTCACTGACTTTAAAATGAGATTATGGTAAATATAGATGACTACACTGCAGAAATCTAAAGTAAAGGAAGACCCATCCCGTTCAGATGAAACTGAAACTATTTGTCAGCTGTTTCTTTTAATCTATGAGGATCTGAGTTCCAGAACATTTATATTTGGGTTTGGTGTTTTTGTTTGTTTGCTTGCTTATTTGTTTCCCATCTGTAGCTGAGAAATTAAAATGAAAACATCTGTGAAAGCTCTTTAAAATGATATTTTAAAAGAATCATTGTTCCAGACATTATGCTCTACAAGCACATGTTAAGTCTAATGCTTTAGAGCAGGTAATTTCATCAAAATTATTACCTTTCAGTAGCAGTCGTGATATCAAATTTTAAAGTTTTATTTTAAATATTGATACGTTTTTTTACTGAGCACATACATACACAAAACCATATAAACTCTTACTTTAAAATGAATGTTCAATAAAGCAGTACTAACAGGAGATACTTAGAAATCTCTGGAAAACCTTTCTGATATTTTCCAACAAAATCATTTTTAATAATAACTCAGATGATTATATTAGTTCAATTCAGAAAATAATTTTCTATTTTTTACGATTCAAGCTGATACCCAGAACTACACGGGAGCTTGTTCAGCACACACACAAAAAAAAAAATTAAAAAAAAAAAAATAGAAACAGTCACATTTCTTTTAGGTTGTACAGAAGAAAAGTGTCTACCCAAGGTATAACTAAACAGAAGGTTCATTTTGGATCAAAAAATGAGAAAGTGGTGAACCCTTTCAGTTATCTGAGAGCAATCAAGTGTTTGAAGAAAGACATCCAAAGATGCAGTCCAGTCAGAGATCAAAATAATACACAGGCCACACAGTTTGGAAGAGATCAAAAGACCATCACATAAATGCAAAACCCTCTACCATTTTACTTGTTATTCATGAACAGTCCTTTTATGGAAAAATATGCACGAAGTCTTTGAAATAAACCTCTGTAGCAAAAATACTGGAAAACAGTCTAAATACGGTTCACATAGCTGCAAATAGTCACCACATAACATTTTCCTATTTGCACGGCTAACATAAAAGTATATCCATGAAGAGACGACTTCCAAAACACCTACAATAAGCAAATTTGCAAACCATCTGTGCAAAAAGCAGTCTAACGTAGATTTAAAAAAAAAAAAATAGATTCCCAGCCCAGCAGTGGAACAACACACCTGATCAAACATGAGACTAAGCATGGAAACACTATAGCTTGAATTTAGCAACAAAGAATATGCAGACCAGGAAGACTGAGGTTAATCAAAGCTGCCTGGTTTTGCCTATACATCTAACACTTTTATGTAGCTCAGTATCCAAGTGCATTTTTGAGTTATTGACAACATTCAAGACATACTTCTAAAAAAATAGTATTTGACGTGCCAGATGCTGGACTAGCTATCAATGGGTTTTTTCACATAATAGCCTCACAGTGAGAGCACTCTCTAAGAAAGCACTAAATTACATCTTAAAAACTGAGATATTTCATACCATCAGCTTCTAGCAGAGAAGAACAAGCAAGAAAATACCCACCCCTAAGGAATAAACTCAGTGAAGGACTTACTACTACCTCTTCAGTGGCATCAGTAAGGAAAGACCAAAAGATTAATGGGACCCCAGCAAAAGAAAATGCAATCTAGCTACTGTTTAGACCCTTAGCTAGAGCAGTGGGGCTCTACTCCATGCCCCCAGTGCTGTTTTCAGAGTATATGGTAAGAAAAAAATAGTACATTACATAAACAGCATTAAAAAGCTGTCAAAGAGGTCTCAATCTTTGTCCTGTCAATCCTGCCGAAAGATATGGAATACTCCTCTGCCATGTATTTAATTGAAAATATCCATCCTCTTCTAGTTTTTCCTCCCTACCTATTTCCCATTATCCATCTATATCAGTGGTTATACTTGCAATGGAAGTATGAATTACCAGAATTCAAACACATTTGAGAAATTGTAATGGTGCTTACTTAGCCTTAAAGGGTCAAATTCAATATTAAAAGCAGTAAGAAGACATTTCTTATGTTGATACCAAGGACTTCTATGTAATACATCATCTGGACAGACTACAACACAACTGATGAGGAAATCTCAGTGTCAGTTTTGTACTCACATTGACAGGTAGTAGGTTGTAGAGGCCATCAAGTTCAAAGCACTGGTATTATCTCAAAAATTGAGCCTACTTCAAAAGGAGCAGCTGGGACATTACATAAAGAAACAGAATTTTAATATTTTACTTTTCCTATTTAACGTCATAAAAGTATTATTTTCCATTTCTATATACAAATTAGACTGAAAAAGTTTGACTAATGACAGTTGCTCTCTATGTCACATCCTGCAGGATGCATGCACATGCATGCAGGGTTTGGGAGAAATACACATACAGTGATTCTGGCAGAAAACATAATAAAGTTACAGATCGGGTAAACAGATTTCAAAAAAAAAGTCTGTGTTTTTCAGTTTTGAAAACAGAAGAAGTGAACGGAATGATAACAGATCAACAACAGGAGCAGTAGGCTTTCACTTAGAGGTGACTTATTTGCATCCAACGTAAATGGGCAGTGACCATTTACCATCTAATAGCTGTTCAGTAGCCTATGCATGATGATTTGGTAGCTCCTACTGTAGAAGTGGCCAGGTGACAGTCACAGTTAATTGCCATCCCTGCTGGCAGTCTCAAACAGCATAAGGGAACAATAAGACCTAGGGACGATAGCAGCCTGTGTCTTTTAGACAGAGAGCAACTCCAGAACAGGACAATGAAAAGGTATTTCTCAAATGTGCATTTTCTACCCAATATGTAACAGGATCTCAATTTAAGGTGAAGTCAATACAATATAATATAATATTTTTCGTGGTTTAACCCCAGCCAGGAACCAAGCCCCAGACAGCTGCTCGCTCACTCCCCATGAGCAGGACTGGGGAGAGAATCAGAAAGGTAAAAGCCACAAAACTTGTGGATTGAGATAAAGACGGTTTAGTAGGGAAAGCAAAAGCAGTGCACACAACCAAAGCAAACCAAGGAATCAATTCATCCCTTCCCATGGGCAAGCAGGTGTTCAGCCATCCCCAGGAAAGCAGGGCTCCGTCATGCATAACAGTGACTTGGGAAGACGAACACCATCACTCCAAACTTCCCCCCTTCTTCCTTCTTCCCCCCATTTCATATACTGAGCATGGTCTGGAATGTCCCTTTGGTCAGCTGGGGTCACCTGTCCTGACTGTCTCCTCCCAGCCTCCCATGTACCCCCAGTTTCCTCACCAGTGTGGCAATAGGAAAAGCAGAAAAGGCCTTGGCTCTGTGTAAGCCCTGCTCAGCAGTAGCAAAAATACCTCTGTATTATGTTACGGGAAATATTTTGCATTTTGGACTTTTAGATTCTTTTTTCCTAGTACTATCACCATTTAGTAAGCATAAATGCTGGGTTTCATACTGTTTCTTCCATACACAATATTTAAAGCAAGAAGGACAATTTTCCAAGTACCATTCAGTTTTAGTGGCTCCTTTCAAAAAAACCCCATTTATTCGCCCTTAGAAGTATTACCTTAACAGAACAGCACAGGGCTCTATTCCTCTTGCTTACAAAACAGTATAAAATAAGGAAAAGCAAAAGCTTGTAACAGCCACAACTTTGCTAAAAGCTGATTCATATATTGCTTAAAAAGTTACCATTTACATATGAAAAGCTGCTCAATATTTATAGCAAAGTCAACTGAATAAATGCACTAAAAAAGTAGTTCTGAATCAAAACTATGTTATTTAGATTCCTGATGTAGCCGGCAGCTGTGATACCACTTAGAATTTCCTTAATTTAACCAAACTTTGTAACGTGGTAAAATGCATACTCCAGTTCATGGATACTCCCTATTCATTTTACCTTTACAACAGTAAAAAACACAACGTGAGGTATTCCCTGTAGGTACTTCTCTCTGGTTTACTACTGTTCATTAAATAAATATGCGAGATACATCTCTGGAATCCAAAAATGTCACAACTCTTTTAATTCTGAATTGCCACGAAGGTGGCCACCCTCTACCAGAAGTGCCTTCTGAGGCTGTTTTTACATTTACTGATGCTTCTGCTAAGTAAACTAACTCCCTGTTGGTCACATCAAGGACCATAAACAGCCTATTTCTACTACTTTGTTTTTGTCTACCCCTGTTGAGAGCCTACCAAATCAGACCATTTTCCTTCAGATGGAGAATATTACATTATATTTATCACTATAGAAACTAACCTAATTGATTTGATGCAGGTTTCTCTTCCACCATAGGATGGAGCCATTATCCCTAAGTATAATCTAAACATTTAAGAAAGAAAATATTATCAGTTTATCATTTTACCACATCAATAGGAATATGATTTGGCTTCAGATATTAAAGTATAAATGAAAGTCTAATGGGTTGTACATGTACATCCAGAACATTCTTTACAAATATGCTTATCTGTCAAGTGGAACTTAAGAGTATGGTGTTTACTGTTTGCTCCCAGTAACAGGGATGACTATTGTACAACAAAAACACTTCCAGAAACAAAGATTCACAAAGTCATTAGGAGGAGAAGCAATGTTCAAATAACTGATTCAGGAATAAGCTTTGTCAGACCAACCAATTAAAAATTGAAAGAGGCAAGATAGATCAAAAATTGTATTTACAGTGCTATTAAGAAAGGAAAAATGGAAAAGTTCTTTTCCAGATTTTTTTTTGGAGGCTGCAGGGTTTGATTGCAGTAGAATGATACCGTGAGAGATAATAAAATATTAGGTTCCTATAATTAGTTTGATAATATATTCACCTTTATTGGTATACTTCCATATACCTGACAATAAGGTGTGGGGGGAAATAGAGAACAACTTACATAGTCAAATTCTTTCCTTTTATTTCCTAAGTAATATGACAATCCTGTTATTTTCAAAGCATTTTTAAGTCATCATGTCCCCCCCAACACCAGATCTGCTTTTCTTCAGAAAAAGGCATCAGATGAAAAAAAGACTGACTAAATTCTAGCTGATTTTTAAAAGAATTCATAAAATCTGAAGTGCTGCTTTACCTAGAAATAGCTTCATTTTTTTTATCTTGATTTTTCACAGAGCAAAAACCATTTTTTGCAATGTCTCAAATACTAGCACTAGAGAAAATGTTCATGATGCTTCATTAACATTTGGAATTGCAATTGTCAAATCAGTGAAGCATTACATAAATTGTGGAGTGTTTTGACACTGCATATTTTAAGCAGCATGGTGCTTTTCAGTGCTATATGAAATGAAGAGTGTACTACATCTTTGAGGAACACCATCTACACTGGCTGAGAGAACTAATTAGAAACTGGTCTTTAAGCACACCAGAAAATGCCTTCAGATTATCAGCCAACATTTGCATTTTTCATCGGTAAACAATGCAAAAAATAAACAATGAACAATATGTAACAATTCAAACGGATGACTTCATTGCTTAGGACAAAACATTGAAAAACTTCTTAATAATGAAAATAAATAATTTTTGAAGTATCAGAGTTTATGCTAACTCTTTTTGAGGCCATGTTGATAGAAAATATATGCGCAGGAGATCTCACATACTCTCATAAAAAGTCTGTGGCTCTCTGGACACTTCTAGCACAAACTTAAAATATTTCCTATCACTAATATCAAGCTGAATTCCCTTTACACTTGAACTACTCATTCTGTAATGTGCACTCCCAGTATACAATAAATTCTTTTAAAACTCACTATGTTGTGTAGTATATCCTCTATATTAACACAATGAATACAGCATTATGTACTAAATTATATTATTAAAAGTGTGGCCTGTTTAATATGATTTTCTTAATGAGAAGTGCAATGCAAAATGTGCTAAATTACAAAAAAATATGTCAAAATATGTTATTCTTTTTGGAATAATCCACTTTCAGTGTCATCACTATGAAGAGCCCCTGTAATATGCAAAACAAAAGTGAATTAAAGGTTCTCCTAACCAATTACAATCTTGTTTAAAAAAAAAAAACCAGAACACATACACAGAGAAATGGTCAATGTAATACAGTTGGAGGGAATGGAATAGAAGATTAAGAAATGCAGCAGGCATTCTCCTGCAAACCAGCATCTATTTCCTATTCATCACAGCCTACACCTATTACAGCTCAACAAGACAAGCCTAGTGCAAAATCTTTTATGCTACAGCTAATGAAAGAAATATGCACCATGGGTAAATTACAGACTCCATTCAGATCAGAGTGGGAAAATACAGTGTAGATTCATTTTGGCAAAGCTGTGCAGGTCCTCCCTGATAAATTGCATATTTGTTTTAATATTGCGTAAAAACTGCTTTTTCTATTCTCTTTGCAAGTTTCCCACTCTGGTGCTATAGACTAGCTTGCATTCCCTAACTTCAAGTATGGGCATTAGCTCCATTTACATTATATAACTGCTTGAAAATGATTCTTGCTGAAAGCAAAGCAAAACAAAACAAAAAACCAAAACCCAAACAAAAAAAAAAAACCCAGGAAAAAATAAAGACCTTTAAAAGTATTTGTAGTCCAAGTACCTGATTCTTACAGATACCTTATCTGCAACAGTGTGATTAATGGAAAATATATCAAGCATAAAAAAGAATATAAATAATATTATATAATATACACTCTACTAATAACCCAAGATGCAGCTCTAAAACTGGGAACATGGACTTACTAAACTGCTGAGGATATGCTAAGAAAGTGCCAAGATTTTCTCCTACGGAATTTCAGAGGATCACATATGATCCCAGGGATGTTAAGACATCTGTCACTTGATTAAGTATGTACTTCCCTAAAAGAATGAACATAAGCAAACCAGCTCGTCTTCATGGAAGGTGGACAGAGTTAGGAGAGTGTGTACGTGGAGGGAGCAGCCTGGGAGGAATCTGGTAACATCTGACAATGAAGAGTGAACAGTGAACAGTGATTCAGGGTTACTACCGCTAGAAAGTTTGTTTCTAATATCCAAGAGATGTTACTGTTTGGACTGGAAATGCCACATCTACAACCTAAGGACATCTCATTCTCCTGAGAAACAGCAGTATTAAAGTGTCAGTCTACCTGCTTTATCCTAGAGGAGTGGGGAGAGATGTGTTGAGGGCCAAGTCTAAGGCACATTACCTATGCCTGCCAGTTTCAGAGCTTGGCCTTTGCCCGAAGCGTTACCTCAGATGGGAAGAGCGTAGATTTATGCCCAGCAAAAGCACCAGGACAAATATGTACTTACTGCAGTAAGCGATTAGGAGGCTAGCCAGGATCATGATAGCCCAGAAAGTTGAGGACATGCTTGGCAAGGCGTTGGCATCTTTCCTACTGCTTCTCCTGGGAGATGGAGCCATTGAAGCCACTTCCCCGGTGGGGGGAAAGTCAGACAGTTTCACCAGCCAGCTCTCCCGTTGACTGATGGCCTTTCTCCACATGTAATCCTCAAGGAAGGCATCTTCCAACCTCTCTGCTGTTCATCATCAGCAACATGGTCCTGCTGCAGGAATCATCTTCCAGCCAGAAAGCCAAGGCGACTCTAACGCATGCAGGGCTCGGGCACAGTGGCCACAGCCAGCTTCCCTCCTGTCACTGTGGTGGGATTCACTAGCCTGGAGGGTTTCACTGCGGCTTGGATGCCTCGCGTGGTACTGAGCTTCA
>VWZW01004863.1:161269-301661 GCA_013397115.1 Edolisoma coerulescens | reverse complement strand
GCTGGACGGGGCGGAGGCGCGAGAGGCGGCCGGGACACTTTATGCGGAAGGTCGGCAGCGGGTCTCCTCCTCTCCGTGCGCCGCCCGCTCCGCTCTCAGGCTCTGCCGCTACAGCGGCGCCGGCCCTTCAAGTAAAGGGAAGCGGGAGGAGGAGGAGGGGGCCGGCGGTCACGCCCACAGGTGCACAGCGCTCCGAGCAGAGCGCTCCTTCCCCCGCGCCGCTCCGCTCGCGCGGCCCCGCCGGAGGAGCGCGCCCGCCCCGGGGCTCGCATCGCCCCCCGGCCCCCGCCGCTCCCCTCTCCCGCTCCCGGGGCGGTGCCCGGCGGGTTTAGGGAGGGAGGAGCCGCGGGGCGACTGTCCCTGTCCCCGCAGAGGCTGCTGCCGGCCCTGCGGGGCCGGCGGTGGGTGCGGGCTGTGCGCTGGGCACGGGCCGAGGGACGAGCCCTGTGCCTCGGCGGGGCAGAGCCGGCTCCGGCCCCCAGCGTCTGCCCACGGCCGCGGGGCGGGGAACGGAGCAGAGGGGAAGGGAGCGCAGGCGGTGCCCGCCCCGAGCCCCCTCTGGGAATCTTTGCTCTCGGCTGAGAAGGGGTCTCGACAGAAGGAGAAGTGGCCCAGGGAATTGTCTCTCCCCGTCCCCTCACCTGCACGGTGCGGCTCGAAATCTCCACGGTGTATTGCGCCTCGACACGACCATAGATGCTAAACGAAACAATTCTTCATTGTGTATCCATCTGCGGTCCTTATGGGGGCTGCTGTTGGCACGCGGTTTCTGTCGCTGAAATGGCAGCGACACATCGGTATGAAACCCACTTTAGAGGGCTTGAGTTCACATGTGTGCCAGTATCCCTTATGATAAAAAGCTTAAATGTTTTAAGAGGGACCAGGTAGTTGAGCTTTTCCATTCGGAGTCTCCATAGCAATGTCTTCAAATTAATATTTTAAGTTCTGCAGAAGGTAGTCACATTCCAAGTACAGGCAGGATCAGCAGACTAGAAGAGGAGCTCGGTCACAAAATGTCCCCATTATCTCCTCCTGTGTTTTACTTGCATAATGAAAATGCCATGAAAAGGCTGATCCATATTCCTTCAGAAGCCTCAGGTTTGTCTGGTTGTTTACCATTTAAACATCTGGACTTAAAATTGCATATGAATGATGCAATATTCTCAAGACAGGACTGTAAGGACTTTTTTAGTACAGCTGCACTTGACTAGATACTTGTAACTAAGTCCAGTTTGCACCATGAGGATATTGCCAATGTAATGTTGATTTTGAGAAGATTTTCTACCAGAGAAGTTTCATCCTGAACTGGTAGGGCAATAGATTAATGTGTTCAAATAAGCTTGAGAGATGAAATTTAACTATTATTTGGGTACAACTACATTTGGGTACCAGAATATCTCCTTTCAAGATGTGACTTTCTTTTCCCTTATTTTCATAGGAATTTCTTTTCTAGTATATTTGAAAAGTAGAATAGCACAACTCAAGCGTTAAGACAGCATTCTAAGCTGTATTCTCCTTCCCCATATCTTCTTCCCCATTCTCCCCCCCAATCTTTGCATCACCTTCCATCCCTGACTTAGACACTATATTTTCCTTCTAAGTCAATATAAATTCGTCACCCCCCTTGGAAGCCTGAAGTATTACTTCAATTTGATGTTGTAAAGTTGTACAGCTTCATGAGTTTTTTTAAAAACTAGGATTTTCAAAATTCCTCTTCTCAGACTAGATGTAGATAAGTATTAAGCAACAAAAATGGATCTGCATGACATGCTGATATTTATTGCAATTCCAGGACTAACATGTAAATTAAGCAGTTTTCTGTATTTATGAAAAAAATGTATTTCCATTATAGTTGTGAGTAATGAGTGTCCAGTTAAATTCCATATTTTAAAAATTACTATAAAGAAAAAGCACAAGTATCTTGAAATGAGATATATACAGTATGACGTATGTAGCATGATATATAGATTAAAAGACTCTAAAGCCATAAGGGACAGCTGCAGCAGCATATAGGCCACTATACCTTTCAGTAGAATCCACAAAATTTAATATAGTAAATCTTGCAGTTTACCCAAGAAATTGTGGTTAGACAAGAGGATTTCCCTTGGAAATACATCCAGCTTCCAGTCTGAGGAGTGGGAATCATGATTACTTTTCACCTAAATAGAGCTTGAAGGTTGATGCAGAAGCTAAAGTCTTGCTTTGATAATTCCGAGAACTGACATTCTTCACTTGAGACCAGGTTAATTCCCGCCCTGGAGAACTACTCAGTCAGAAAGTAAGGCACCACTCGCTGAATACAGGAACCACAGAGCTGGGGCCTTTGTATTTCTATACAACTACCTGTAATAGTTTTACAAAGAAATTTTAGATTAGGAAAGATTTTCAAACATTACATTCTCATTTGATTGTCAAAGACAAGACTTAAAACCACTCTTAAAATGTAATTTTAAGTCACTGCTGATTTGTTTTTTGGGTGCATGTTGATCTCCAGTAATGGCCTGGCTGTTCTGCACGGTCTTGTGTTGAAAAGTACTTCCCGCTACAGTGACATTATTCACAATGTAAAGTCTTATTCAAGGAAAAAGTGGCAGAATGTGATCTCAAATTAATTTGCTTGCCCCTTTCTTGCTATGTTCCTCTCACGCTGATTTTCAAGGAAAATGGGTGAGGTCTGTTTTTATAGCCTCTCTAATCTCCCAAGAAATTCCCAGTATCCAGACTTGTGTGTACAGAAATGTAAGAAACAGTGATTAAAGTCATGGACAGATGTCTGAAAGCTGAAAAGAAAATAGAAACCCAAGTTAAAGGCTGTATATCAAAGTGAAATAACCTTTTCAGAAATCAGATTTGTTCCCATACAGTCAAAGACACAGATCTCTCATTCTGCCATTGATGTTGGAAGAGTTAATATTTACAAGGAAATTAAAATAATGTTTAAGCTCTTTATTAAGATAGGCTGTGCCATTGCTCCAGCTGAAATGATAAGCAAAATGCATCAATTGACTAGAAAAGGCATAGTTTGAAGCCTGTTGTAGGCTGTACCTATGTGTCAGAGTTTTTCCATGATGTGTGTATGCACCACTGCTTTCTGCTAGCATGTCAGACCTGTGAAGCCTGTGTAGTGATGTTGGCCTCTATTACAGGTGAGAGGATAACCTACAGAGGATAAATCTTAGCATTCATTTAGCATCAGCATGTACATGGTAGAAGGTAGATAATGTTCTTCAGGTCTTTACAGACATCTTCTCTTCTTTTTGAATTTGCTTATTTACTTTGAAAATAGAAGGTTTAAATAAATAGTGGGTAAATTATATAGCATTGCACTGATTCAGTATACTTCAGAGAGAATTACCAATCAATAATATTCAAGCCAACGACTAAGTTTTTGCTTGGGATAAAATAAAATTATTCAGCTGATTCTAAATGTTGATTTCAAGGAAAGAACAGACTGTCTGGCTGGACGTTATTGATTAGATTCGTTAATTTTGAGATAAATATTAGCAAAGTTGATGTAAAACAATAGCAGCATTTAAAACTTCTTTTTTACAATGTTAAAAACATGAATTACGTACAAGAGCAGTGTAATATAAGCTTGTTGTTTTAGCTCAAAAGAATTTTCAAAGGAAGAGCAGTAGAGCTTAATACTAAGAAAGTAAGCTCCTCAACTTTATTTAACCATTTATATTTTCAACAAATTAGTTAAACAGCTCTGTATGTCTCTTTATAAAAATCCATAGCACCCCTTTAACAACCATAGAAAATACTAAAAAAAAAGAAAAATGCAAGAGAATTTCAAAATTTCAATTATCTTCATCTTCCTTGAGATGGAGACCAGTCAGGGGATATAGATTCATGGTTGAAGAAAAATAATAGTTTTAGTTAGGTTTTATAAGAAATCTAACTTTACTATCTTTGTATTTACTGATCTTAAGCCATCTCTGGAAAACATGTTTTAACTAGACACATGCCTCAACAATTTATTTTTTTAATAACTTTTTAGTACCTAGAATATTGACCATCTATTTAGTAGGGAAGCTTTTGCTATTGATTTACATGAAGCAGAAAATTGTCGTATTTGTAAACAAAGAAAGAGTAAGGAAGAGACAGTGTATAGTTACATGCTTATTTCATTGTGACACTATAATTTAGAGAGTTCAGTCCTTCAATAACAGAAATAATATTTGAATCTAAATGGCAGCACACTGCATACTTCTGAAACTGTGAGATAAGAAACTTTGTTCTCACCCACTAGTTCAGTAAAAGTCTTTATTTTCAGAGTACTTTAAAATTTGTAGAGAGATATTTTGATACATGTACATGAAATAGGCTTGTTTATGGTCAGTAACAGTAAGGTTCTTAAGAACAATTCTGTTAATGCATAGTCAAATTATAGTTAGAGGGAAGCTGTTGGCCAAATCTCAGTCATGTTACTTTATTGCATTGTATTGTCTACATGTCAGGTGTTCTCAGTGATGAGTGCTTTTTTTGATTTTTACAAATGCAAAATTACAACCTTGTTACTTGTAAACTGTGCCTTTTACAGATCTTCTTTCTTTTACAGATTCAAGGTACCAGTTAGTAGTGTTCTTTATTTTTTTCTAGCCATTATTAATTTAGCTGGGTTTGGTTTTTTTCCCCTAACTTTAATTATCTGTCAGTGATATTATAGATATCATGTGATATAGGTACAGTTTGACAAGCTGTATGTGGTTTTGATTTAGCATGAAAGCTTTCATAAGTTATGGGAGATCCTCACCCTGTAAAACAAAGTCTGTGAAGTTGCTCACTGACAGCTATGTTAACCTGTCCAATTATGTGCAAAGCCAAACATTTTAAAAAAGCAAGAAAGTGACAGTGAGAATACGTTGCCAAAACAAAACATTTTTATACCTGTCTGTATAGCTGATGTGTTGTCACAACATCTACGTTATCATCCTGACTGAATTTTATTCGTAGTCTTTACACTAAAATGCAGAAAAGCAACGAAGGAGAAATACTTAAAGGTGTATTTTAATTCCACTTTGTGTCAAAGAGAAGTCTGCAGTTTTTATTAAAAAATGACACCAATATTATATCCTTTCAAAATGTGTCTGCCATTTTTAAAAAGAAATACTAGTTGTAGATGACCAAGAGATTAAATGAACTTTTTGTAAAATTACTGCATTCTCACTTAGATCCTAAAAATATAGAGATTGAAAAAAAACCACTTTACTGTTGTCATTCAAGAAGTCCAAATATCACATCTAAAGCTGCATTAAAATAAACTGCATCTCTTTATAGCATGTACTAATAAAATGTTTATTTTTTATGCTGTGGGTGTGTAAAATTGTTTCTTTGCATTGAAATGCCTACAACTGATGTGGCAGATAAGTACATTCCTGTCACTTAGCAACCTTCACTAGTTCAGAAAAAAAAAATTGTGGGTATCTTAAATGCTATTATAAAAGTGTCTGGAATTTAGCAAATTACCAAATCATTCAGAAGTGAGTCATTACCTGAGCTACAGTGATGTAATATACTGGATTTGACAGCAAGAACAAAAATAACTAACTTGCATACATGGATAATTTAGGAAGGTGAGTTATTTAAAAAAATATAGAAAGAAATCAGAACATGAAACAGCAAACAAACCTGAAATAAATCCAAATATGTTAAATTGCTTTTATAACAGCAAATAGATAGAAAATGAGACAGATATGAAATCATAACGATGAGCAAATTTCCATCTTGGAAACTACATAAATTATTAATCGGATCTGTTGTGAGTTAGGTCTAGTTTAATTTGTGCAATCAAGCAAAAGGGACACTGAATTCAGAGCCTGTTCCAAAGTGTCCAGAAAAATCTACTTTTGATTACATGACAAATAACACACATAATTCTTTTACAATATATTTAAAATGAGGAAAGAGTACATTACTTTCTTGGGAATTTATTCCGTTTTGTCTTTTTTTTTTCCCTCTAGTTTCCCTCTACTTTTTTTTCCTTCAGTGACGCACCACAATTTGATAATTTACACCCTTGACATTTACACATGTGTTAAGAAGTGTACAGTCACAAAGATCTAATTTTTTTATGTCAGTCCTGTATTTTTTTCTGTCCTGTATCTGTTAGCTTCCCTGCACCGTAATCTGTAGGAGAGAGAAATCAAAGTATCCTATACTTGTCTGTATATACAATCAGCAAGTACCCATTCAAGAGAAAAAAGCATCACTGCAGATCCGGCAACTGCGTGATTCTGTTTTTCAGGGAGTGTGCTCTGAAGCCACCTATGGATTTGCTATGTAAACCCTTATTTCCTTGGACATTTTAACACACACACACCAGAGAGGTAAGGGCATATGAGGCTATGTCTTCTTGCCTTTTTCTGGAAATCTTGCCCTTTCTTCACAAACCATGCTATAGGAGAAGAAAGAGGTGGTATTGTCTGGAGGTGGAATACAGGGATATGTTTGAGAGCTGAATTCTGTTGATAATGAAGCAAATACATTTCCTGAGCAGCTCTTCGACAATGGTTTAAATGTCTCTTGTTGCCTTAGCTGCTGCTGGAATAATGAAATGTTAATGTTTTTTGATTAGGTTTTTTTTTTTCTGTAAAAGCTTAGAGAATTTAGATAAAATATTGTTAAGTGTTCTGTTTGAAGGTGAGATAATGAACAAACATTTAAAAAATGTATTTTTAAGAACTCATCTCTAGGATAGGGCAGTGAGTTCAGATGTGTAAGCTGGTACTTGAGTAGTTAAATTCACCATGCAGCAATATGTTTGATTAGTGAATAGTAGGAAATTTTCTCAGGAAAATAAATCGTGACAAACCAAGCAAAGCTGCAGATTTAAAAGCTGGAATTTTCATCTAGTGCTGATAAGACTTACAGAGAATGAGGTTCCTTTGCATTCTCTCATTTCAACTATTTGCTCTTTAGAACAGGATGAAATGGTGTTTCTGGTATCAGTATCCTGTCTTTCAAAAATCAGCTAACTTTCTGTAAACAAGAAATCCCTCAAAAAAATCATTGCCTTTCTGAGTGGAAATTAGAAACTATTGGTTTACTCAAAACTGTAGCGTACAAACTGCAACCTGTGAACCTGATGGACTTATTTTGAGAAGCAGACAAGCTGTCTCTTGAATGATATTGCTGAGGAGCGGACAAGGGTTGAAATTGCCAATGTTTTTTCTGGTCAGCTGAAATGCTCAGTTCATCATCAAACACAATCTGTTTCTATCATCTAAAATATGATTTTCAATCTAGGGTTAGAAAAGAAAGGGTACAAGAAGTTGGAATGGACAACAGTAAATTACAAATAGAAATTTGCTAGAGATCTTGCTGGTAAAATAATTTTTAGTTGGGGATTTTTGACTTTGGGTGGGATTTTTATGGGGGGCAGTGGAAGGGAGAACAAGAGGTGGTGAGATGGCAGTAAATGCTGAATTAGAGAAGGGTATTTGTTCATTAGGCAGTGGACATATTTGATTCTAAAATTGTCCCTTCCATGTGTATCCTGCAAAATTTTGTCGATGCTGAATCATGACTTCAGATAAAATGTTTGGCTTTCACAGAGCACTAAGCTCCTGAAGTTCAAAACTGGGAAATGCAAAGTCCTGCACCTGCAGAGGATTAACTCTGCACCACTATGGGCTGAGGTCCACCATGTGGAAAGTAGCTTTGCAGAAGATGACCTGAGAGTCCTGGTGGACATCAAGGTGACCAGAAGTCAGCAACGTGCTCCTGCAGCAAGGAAAGCCAGCAGCCTCCTGGGCTTCATTAAGCAGAGTGTTGCCAGCAGGTCGAGGAAGGTGATCCTTCTCCTCTAGTTAGCACTAGTGAGACACATCTGGAGTGCTTTGCCCTGTACTGAACTCTCAAAAGAGGTAGTACAGGAGAGCACAGCAAAGGTATGTCCATCTCTCTCTCTAGTGCAGCACAGAGCTGAGAGAGTGGTTAAGGAATCAGAGCCCTGTTGTACAAGGGCAGGCTGAGGGAGCTGAGATTGTTATCACCGAAAAGAGAAGGGGGTTTGTGTGTGTTTGTTTTTGTGTGTGTCTATGTGCATGTCTTAATAATGGATCCTGATGGGGCAAGACAGACTCTTCTTATCCAATGAAAGAAAAAGAGACAATAGGTAAAAATTGAAACAGAGGAAATTCCACCTAATTATAAGAAAAAATATTTTACTTTGAGGGTGATTGTACACTGGAACAGGTTGTGCAGTGACGTTGTGCAGTTACATTGTGCAGTCTCATCCTTGGGAATACACAAAACCTGTCTGGATAATGTCCTAAACTGTAGTCCGGTGTAACTGAGCCTGCTTTGAGCAAGGAGGTAGGACTAGACAAATTCCAAAGGTCTTTACCACCTTCAAAACTGCTCTTTAAAAAGAAATTGAATACTGCTAAATAAAAATAAATAAATAAATTTATATTTTTAAAATTGTAATTACTTATTCTTGCCTCTCTTCAAGGTATTTGATTCTTATCTAAGACGCTGAGTAACATTTGTGCTTTCAGACAGCTTGGTGAGGGCTGGGTACCTCAGCACAAGATCTGACCAATGACAAATGGTGAAGCTTAAGAAATGACTTGGAGATAGCCATTTTAAAAAGTTGAGGACAAGGGTAAGTTCTGTCCTCTTATTAGGACTCTAAGTGCTTTTCTATCCACCGGGGCAACCTACTCCTGAAGGCTGTTACCTATAATCCTTCCTTCTAACCAAGTCCTGTGTTTAGAGGAGAATGAAGTGGTGGCAGTAGGACAGGTGTCACACCACGTCCTCAAGGCCTCCTAGTCATTACAACATTTGTTCAGGATGTATGGGAGCTCAGTTCTCGTCTCTGCCGTGGGCAAATCTGCATCAATCAATGGTTCTATAATGGGGCACTTACAATCCCCTTGTTGAAACAATGTCGCTGTACATGTTATAAATCAAGATTTACAGGGCAGAAGGAGAAAGTATAAAAGTGAAACTGATTTTGTTGCTAACTATTTATGTGGGTACTCACCTTGAGAGGAGACCAATCTTTTCCTGCCAGATCCCAGGACAGTTCATATAATTTTAACAATGACTGTATAATGTGCTTAATTATGGAAAAGACAGGCCATTGAAAAAGACTGATATATGAAAACTTTATTTACTAGGTGTTAACGTCCATGCTTTGTCTGCAAATTGAATAATACCCAGTGTAGGTATGTAGATTTCATGGCAAATTTCTGAATAGTTACATCTAGGACAGGTTTCATTAAACAAGCAAACAAACAAAATTTTTACATTAGTATTCATAACAATGTTTTCTGACAAGATCAAACAAGTATTATAATTAATACACTGTTATTCACTCCACTGAACAGTTTCTTTCGTTAGGCTCACATTCTTCTTCTTCCTACCCAGACTATTTTTTTTCCTCTTTTATTAAAGCAAACACTTCATTAGGTTACTAGAAACAATACTTTCCATTAAAAAAAATATTTTTAAGCTGTCCAAAACTTGTTTGCCTTCTCCTCTACAGCTTTATTTTTTACCCTTTAAAATCTACAAGTTGCAAAATGAGAAGCAAGATGCTTCTTCACCATGTTTGGGATTATTGCAATCCAATTTGAGCAGTATTATATACTTCTGCATATAAACTACACTTGCTGTTTGCACAGAACCCATACCTAACACTGGAGCCTCTGTGGTGGGCAGGGATATTTGGACATGCTTTCCTCTGCCACACTTGTGGTACTGCACCACTGGTGTCAGCTCTGATGGGGTTACCCGATCTCTGCCCTCACTTTTGTGGGGTCCTGGGTTTTCAGAGCAGGATTTGATGCAGCTGAGGGGTGGACACCTGGCATGGCAAGAAAAAGGGGTGTCAGAGTCAATTGCCTGTGGATCTGGTGTGAGCTCTGATTGCAGCTGGCTGGATAGATGCAGGAAGCTGGGGAAGTCTACCCTTTGTGAAACTTGCCCAGAGGGAAAGATAACAGCATTATCTTTCTTCATTATAGAAAAGTATATAATATTCAAACCTGTGGAGTATCCAGCATTATAAGTAGGAAGACAGAATGGCTCAGCTGTGCATGTTAACCTGGCATAAACACATTTCATAGAATCACACAGTAGTGTGGTCTGCAAGGGACACTTAAAGGTTGTCTAGTCCAACCCTCCTACAATAAGGAGGGCCATCTTCAACTAAGTCAGGTTGCTCAAATCCCTGTCACACCTGACCTTGAATGCTTTCAAGGCTGGGTCATCTTCCTCTCTGGGAAATCTGTTCCAGTGTTTCACCACCCTCACTGTAAAAGAAATTTATTCCTTAAATCTAGTCTAAATCTACCCTCCTTAAGTTTAAAACCTTTAGCCCTTGTCCTGTTACAAGAGGTCCTCCTAAAATGTTTGACCCTATATTTCTTACAAGCCCCCTTTAGGTACTGAAAGGTCACATTAAGGTCTCTGCAGAACCCTCTCTTCTCCAGGCTGAACAGGCCCAAATCCCTTAGACTTTCCTCATGGGAGAGATGCTCCAGCACTCTGGTCTTTTTTGTGGCCCTCTTCTGGACCCTCTCCATTTGGTTCATGTCTTTCCTGTGCTGAAGACCCCAAAGCTGGATGCTGTACTCATTTGATTCACAAGACTGATAAGTGGTAATTTGCCACATGTTCAGCTTATTAGAACTGGTTCATTGGCACCCTAGAAAGGCATCTTGGTTCTTTCTCCTGTTGGGCACACTAATGAATGGCTGGGAATATTGATTTTGTGTGTCTCTTTGAGACATTGCTTTGCTGCTCCCCTATGGAGCTTCATTTCTTCCATCATGCCAATATCCTGCAATATTATCTCCAGTTGAATAGAACTGCTTTGTGTTTGGAATAGGGTGAGCCACAGAATCTGTTCATACAATTTTAGGTACTGGACTGAAAAAAAGGTATACAAATTTTTAAAAATAATTTAGCTTAAAATGAGGAAACAACATACTTATTTACAAGACCACTGATGAATATTTTAATTCACTTCTATTCTTGTGCTGAGGGTAACAGGACAATAAAAATGGAACCCAAACACATTTCTGTGTCATCACGAATTAAGGCAATCAGAAAAATTTCTTGACAAGTTGCCAGCCTTCATCATTAGGGACTTCTCTGACGCTCCTTCCACAATGAAGTTTTAAATCTCATCAGCTGTGTGAACCATCTTTGTCAGGCAGGAAGGACCTTAACAATGTCTTTGTTTATTATCTGGACCTCACATGAAACTAACATGACACTTCAAGTCTGATGTGAACGTCTCTATGTCCATAGGCTCTCCTTCAAACATGCTAAGTGTTGATATGTGGTATGACAGAAACTTCCAGTTATCTGTGTTGCTTAAAAGTGTACTGCACTGCTCCCCTGTGCACCCCCAAAATCACCTACTATAATCAAAATGCCCTGTCTCACACAAAGATCTCTGCACTATGTCAGATCTGGATAATATTTTAAGCATTTAAGTCATAGAAAGAATTGGCTTCAAGAAAAGATTGAGTAAAATCCTTTTACATTTTAAAATACTATTTTGAGAAATTCTGAGGATGAAAACTGTGCAGATTTTGACTGATCTGCATGTTCTTCAAAATTCAGAAATGATAAAAATTGAAGATAAAGGATTTTTTTTTTTACACAGGACATTTCAATTATGTCCTCAGAGGTCATTTCTCCTGCCTTATGATTAACTGTGGTGCTGGATGAAGTTTTTTTATACAATATTCTTTTCTTTTTGTCTTGTCACTTCTAGTTCCAATATAATTTTAAGAGATAGCTTTTGAATCATTAGACTTTTCACCTAATTGCAAAGCCATTACAGGCAAAATATGGCAAGAGCTGAGCCTGTCAATGCACTCATTTCTTTCAGTTTAACTGTTGTCCATCCAGCTTAGCTTCTTTCTGAGCTACTTTTAAACTTAGATAACATTCTTCATGAGATTTCCTATAAACTAAAATGTCATTCTGGGAAACTGATACTTTCCAAATGCTGCAGAATCATGCACATTTTTCTAAGGTTATTCTGATGCCAAATGAGAAGCAAAATAGTAGATATGTTTTAAATAATATCAGAAAGTTGTTGTCTTGTCTCTTTAAGGAAAATCTGGTGCAAGTAATTTTGACAAAATATTTTTCATAAGAAAATGTCGTCTTGATGAAACCAGAGCTTTTCACAGAAATCTATATCTTTTTAATAAAAGTTTCATCATGAAGAATTTTTTTCCAGGTCCGGGGTACAATTTCTAACCGAATTCTGACAAACTGAGATTCACTCTGTGGTCAGGGCAAATTAGGAGATCTGGGTTTAAACTGTTTACTTTGAGCTGCAGAAGGTAACTGAGCCTCGGCCTACCGCTCTAAAAGTGACTGTCCTCAGTGCTTGAATGCTGTTTTTTGGAGGTAAATCTATTGCAGTCTCCCTTAAGATCTCTTCAGAGCTTTTTATATGTCTAGTTTTTCCCCCACATGGAGGTAAAACAGAAGAGAAAATATCAGCTATGATGAATAAAATAAAATTCTTTTGTTCTCAGGTCAAGCTATTTGTCAGAGTGCAAAAGAAAATGCTGTTTGAATGCATTTAGTTAGGAAGTCTCATATTTTAAGGTGTAAGGTATATTTTAAGTTCCACTTAGAGTTTCAAGTCACAGTTCTGTGTTGATTCATAACACGATTCTCCTTGATTTAAGTGAAATTATCTCTATAGGTGCAGGTAGACAGCTTGAGAGTTTCTGTTTATAAACTTTCACAAAGAAAAAAACCCTGTAATTTTAATACTAAAAAAAAATTTTTATGTGTCGCTTGAGTAAACAGTTTTATGCACATTTTATATAGCAATAAAATTCCCTGCTTACAATACCATGCTAGTCTTTCATGGGGTAGATTAATAATAACATAAAATAATTTAGATCAGTCAAGGAATTAACCAAATAGTTGAGGACATAGGTTCTAAATAATCAAAAGCGTTAACATTGCTGATAGCCACTATCAGAACAGTCAGGACTAAGAATACAAGTGACATAATGTAATATCTTCTGTATTAATCTGAGGTGCTCAAAATTGTGGGAGATAATTAGAACTGTCAAGTGGGAAAATGTACATATAAAAACATCAGAAGATACTTTTTTGACTTCAACATAAGATTTGTGAAACACCTTGGCTATTGGGAATGAATTACTGAAATGTATCTGTTTAAATGAAAAGAACTGTGTGAAAGCCAAATTATATATGGTTTTACGACAATGAAAATAAGCTGTTTATGATAATAATAAATAGTGCTACTGAACAGACTTACATGGGCATATTTAAAGGCAGTCTTTATTTTTATAAGATTTTAAAAAGTATAAATTGCCTTTTAAACTGGACTAGACATTATGTAGACCATGAGCAAAATGCTATTTTTCATGTACCAAAATAAGTAGAGTTTCTTGACCATGAATGGGAATTGTCAGGCAGTAATTGAGGTCTGTACATTCTGAAGTCTCGGCTACTGAAATAAGGAAAAAGGTGATTTACTGTAATACTGCAGCCTTGTTAATTACTGGTTAGCAGCCATCCATCCCAGGATCACTCAATTACAGTAGGCAAATCCTTGTTTAGCCTGCCCCAAATTTTCACTGAAGCTTTAGAGTTCTGCTTTTGCACATGACCTGAATTGCCTTTGGTGAGGTACCTATCTTCTGCCTGTTACCTGCTGAATCTGTGACACAGACATGGCAGGGTTCAGATCTGCTAAGTACTCTCAGGGCGTATCAAATGTACATTATCAAAAGAGCAATGATAAAGTGTAATCATGGCTGCATTCTTTCTAAAACCTGTTACCAAGATATAGAAGGGTAAGCTGTTAGCTCTCACCTTTCAATATTAAACAAAGAATTATGACCATTCAGTCATGAAACCTGAGACAGCTTATACTCTAAGCCTTTCTCCAGAAGAGCATCTTCAAATTCACCTTTCTTGCTTCCATCAAAAATGAGCAAGTTTTACTGCACAGAAAACATTTTAAACTGAAGAGCAACTTTTTTTCTTCCTTTCTTTTTCTTCCTTGCTTCCTTCCCTTTCTTTCTCATTAATGGTTACTTAGAAGAAAATTTGGATGCAGTCCAAGGGGCAAGTACTGCTTCACTTAATTCATTTAGTGACTCCATCTTTTAATTTCTCAGTTATAAAATAGCTAAAATATTTATGCTCCTACCCAAGCATTTTGATTATTGTTGATGAAAGGCACAATTTGAAAATGCATACATCAAAAGTGTCCAAGCATCACAGTAGTTGATGGCATTTTTTTTTCCAAAATTAATTATGATAATTTTTGTAAGTGTTGACCATATTGCCATAGAAAAGATTCATTTTTTCACTTTTCTCCACGAGGCAGACAAAAAGTGATACACTGCTTGATTCTTGCTGGATATACTGGTTTTGGCTGGGATAGTTAAATTTTTTCATATCAACTTGTGTGGGGCTATGTTTTGGAATTGTGCTGAAAATCCAGTGATGCTGTTGATAACCCACTCCTATTTTCACTTTTGCTGAGCAGTCCTCACACAGTGTCAGGGAATGTTCTGCTGCTCACTCGATCCCACTAGCAAGGAGGCTGGGGTTGCACAAGAGGTTGGGAGGGGACACAACAGGACAGCTGACCCAAGTGGCCCAAGGGATATTCCATACCATATGACATTCTCCTCAGCAATAAAACTGGGATGGCTGGTTATGAGACAAGGCTGCTTTTTTTCTGGGACTGACTGAGCATTAATCAGCTGGTGGGGAATAATTGTTTTCTTTCGCATAATTTTTTTCCTAATTTTGATTTTCTTCCCTCTTTTTTGTGTTTTTTTGCCTTACCTTTTTTTTTCCTTAAAATTATTAAACTCTCTGTCTTANGGGGGAAGAAGGAGTGGCTGCATGGGGTTTAGTTGTCAACTGGACTTAAACCATGACAGTGGGCCAGACACTGCCTCTCAGTCTACTCCCTTCATTCATGACTGTATGGGAAGGAAGGAGGCAAGAGGGAAGG
This sequence comes from Edolisoma coerulescens, assembly GCA_013397115.1. NCBI lineage: Eukaryota > Metazoa > Chordata > Aves > Passeriformes > Campephagidae > Edolisoma > Edolisoma coerulescens. The sequence continues at coordinate 286,657 of VWZW01004863.1, read as the reverse complement.
AGAAAAAACAGGAAAGAAGAACGAACAAAGTGGAAACGTTTTGTTCTAAGAGTTTGGCAGCAGCATGGTTCTGCTGAGACTCTAAGATGAATTTATATGAAGTTATGAATTCAACTGTAGTTTTTTGAATCCTTAGTAGATCCAAGTGCAGAGTACTAGGTGACAAAAAAAATAAAACTGAAAGAGGTGTTCCCTTAAGGAAAGGAGGACATTCTTCTAAAACCATGTCACTCGAACCAGATTCAAAGGGCTTGGCTGAGACCCCTTTTCAAGACTTACAGCATGAAGAGCAGAATAGCATTTCTGCTTTTAGGATCCCATTAGTTTATTTTGTAGCTTGTTGGCAATGAATAAGTGTAAAGCGTTCATTGATAAGAAAAACTGTTGACAAACCTCACCAAAGAGCTAAAGCTTACTCTAGCCCAGTGTCTCATGGCAGACAGAAACTCAGAACATCTCTGAGGAACTGGGAAGAATTGGTATGAGTGAACAACTCATTAGGTCAGAAACAAGGTCCATGCACCTTCAGAGCTCAGAACTCAGAACACTGGGAAGTTAATTTTCAGATCAAGAGACATTAAAGCAAGTGGAAGAACATTGTTGGCTCCAGTCAAAACAGATGTGCATTCAGTAAGTGGAACTGGAACACCTTCTAAAAGAATGTGATGTTTGCTTTTAAAAAGGTTGCTTTGATTTACTGTGGAGCCTCATAAATCCATCTCTGTAGGGATTTCACTTTTCAGTAGTTTTTGCTGTTCTAATGCTCACTTCATGCTTCTGACTCAAAAGTTAGAAAGTGAGTGTTTGACTTCGACTTTTTGTATGATACCAAGCGTGGCAGAAATGGCCCACTGTTTTTATACAATCAATTGAATGGGTAGCTGCAGGGTGTTGGCATACCACAGCTTGTGGCAATGCTGACACGAAACAATGCACACAGTGACCGCCTTAGAAAATGTACAAATGAGTAAGAAATGACCCAGAAGAGAATATAATATTTACTTTGTAAATAGCATCTTACAGTACGGGTTATATTGTGTGACACTTATTCTCTTGTACAATATAATTTGAGACACTGTGAAAACCTGCCCTGATATTCTTGTTCTGAGGTGTTCCATTCCAGAGATCAACCATTTTTCAGGCTGAAGGTCCAAAAAAGTGTGTTCTGCACGTTGTTCACATGTATATATGCTTGTTAATGAACACACAGGCATAAAAACTGGCTGGCTTTCTGCCAGAGCCCAAGTAAAAGAATAGTTAGTGCACTAGCTATCAAACAGCACACCTTAGGGATATACAAAGTGATTATTATGTGACATTGGCTTCTGGCTCCTCCTTTGTCATGCCAAACACCTTTAACTGGTGTCCAGGCTCTTCATTGCAGAAAGGGAGCCTGGATGAATATAATCATCTATGGCATAGTTTTACATATAACTTTTTGATTATATTTTGTTTGCTTAAACCCAGTACTGAAGTTGCTATGACAAGGCTCAAGAACCTTAATTTTCTGATTAATAATCAGATCACAAGGTAATTGGCAGGAGAGAAAGAAAATAGAAATAAAATTAGCACAAAATTTGGTACACTTTCTTTGTGGTTTAACCCCATCTGGCAGCTAAGCCACATGCAGCCACTCACTTACTTCCCCTTAGTGGGATGGGGGAGAGATTTGGAAGAATAAAAGTCAAAAAAACTTATGAGTCTAATAGAGATGGCAAAATCTGCACAAGTAAAACAAAACAAGGAATTTATTCACCTCTCCCCATGGGTAGGCAGATGTTCAGCCATCCCAGGAAAGCAGAGCTTCATCACACCCAATGGTCACTGGAGAAGACAAACACCATCTGAACCTCCCCCTCTTCCTTATTTTTCCCCCAGGTCTATAGGCTGAACATGATGCCATATGGTCTGGAATATCCCTTGGGTCAGCTGGCGTCAGCTATACCACCTCTGTCCCCTCCCAACTCCTTGTGCACCCCCAACCTCCTTGCTGGTGGGGTGGTGAGAGGAGCAGAGAAGGCCTTGACTCTATGTAAACACTGCTCAACAGTAATAAAAATGTCCCTGCATTATCAACACTGTTTTCAGGACAAACCCCAAACTAGTACAAGGAAAAGCTCATATGCAACTATTCCAGTTCAACATCCATTTCAGCCCAAGCCAATAGACTGGGTTAAGCTGGGAAGGTCAAATATGTGACAAAGAGAAAGAAAGAAATGGAAAGCAGGGGCATAGCTCTTCACATAATGAATAAATTTGCTTAAACTCCATTAAGTTTTGTTTCCCTGAAAGGGAAACTATCCTGGGGAAAATGTTGCTTCCATCAACAGCAAGAGCTCTGAGAAAAAAAATCAGATTACAATTTAAAACCTATGAGTATAACATATAAATATATACATATTATCACTTCCAATAATTGAGTAGTTGTAGCTCCATAGCAAAGAAAATCACCAGGATGCATAAGTATTCTCAGAGCATGTAGACTGATGTCCTAGTTTGAAAGCAAACAAATGAGAGACTCGAAATCAGAAGTACAATTTAATAGGAAAACTAAAAATAAATGCAATAGTACAAAAACACTGACAGAGTCAGGATACGACCTGAACACCCTGTTGGGCAGAGTGGTTGTAGCAATCCAATTAAATGGTGGCTGCAGTTCTCTTGAGGTGATAGATATGGCTCTGTTGAAGCAGTGATCCTGTAGAAGGGTCTGGTCCTCCTCTGAAGGTCCAGCAGTGGTTATAGAGCTCTTGTCCTCTGGGAATCCAGTAGGTAAGGACTGAGTGTCAGGTTCGAAACCTCAGATTATATCCAGGTGGGAATGCTTCGTTCCTCCCCCTGGGCGGAGCATCTCACAATGGGATGATGTAATTCTATGAGTCATGCAGTGAGGCTTGATAGCCCATTAACAGAAAAATGTCTTTCTGGAGGGAGTTATCAGATAAAGAACACTGCCCCACCTGGTTTTAACAGCTGGCTCATTAACAGAAGATACCTCCCAAAGGGAGTTACCAGGGATGTGTCATCAGAAGAGATAAAGAGCACTGCCGCACCTGGTTTTAACAGATGGTGATAGAATACATACTTTTGGTTACATCTTACATTGTAACCTAAGACAACTGAACAGTTCAGTGGAAGGCAATATTTTTCTCTGTTTTTATTTACTTAATATTGGTTTATATTCTCAGACCTAAGTACAAATAACTTCCTGAGAATGAAACTAGACAATCAAGAGAAATGACTGAGAGCATATTCATTTGCATCCTTCTCTCAAATGTTCTTCAGAAGAACATGATGCCCTCTATTGATTCTAAAGACCAGCAAAGTTAAAGTTAGTTTTGTAGGAGTCCCTCTAAGGCAATTTCCTTTCTTGGCACTCCACAGTCCATTATTCCATTGAGATTCATGCCCAAGAAACTGTCATTTACTCATTTTTTTACATGTTGCTATTTTCTGGTCCCTGTGTGGCTACTTCAGCTACTTTGGCACAAATCAGAGCAGCTACATTAGGAGCAGAGGTTTGTTATGTAGTCAACAGAGAGCACTAGGCACTGCTTGGGGCCAGTTCAGAATGCTTAAAATTAATTGAATTGGTATTCAACTAGTCACTATAATCAATGGAGATTAGCACCCAGGTTTTATCATGCTTATAACAATGGTGAGTTCAGCTGGGAACTAAATATTCTTTCTATTGATTGCAAAGCTAGCCAACCTGTGACTAGAGCAGACATTACAGGCATTTAAACTTAGATGAGGTGGACTTTTAAGTCTGTCTCTTTCCTCAGCTCAGACAATTCATAGTCAATACATTAGCACTGGACTTTGCAGCTGGGGATTCCACATTAATATACCCAAGCCAGACTACATGGATCAGAGAAGGTGACAGCTTTGACCTGTCTGCAGCTATTCCTCTCTGAGGAGTTTTAATTTCTCCTTTGCAAAGGCTTTGATTGCTACCCGGTCGCACAATACACACCCATTCTGGTCATCATTTATCACATAAGCACAAAGAGATTTAGGAAATCCAGGTCGAAGAAGAGCCAAAATAATAATTGCACCGGGGAAGTGGTATTTGTGAGGACATGATAACCATGTTCTGCAGATCTATTTGAGAATTTCAGTGTGTCTCTTCTCTAAATTCTCAGAGACTTACTATTTTTCTGATCCAGTTTGAATAATGCAGGCTTGGTCCATACCAGCAGTTAAACAATCACTTGAACTTTGTATGTAATTCAAGCATTTTAATTAATTTAAATTTATTGGAAGTAAAAATAGAGTGATTATTCACATATCAGCAGAATCTATCAGAAATTATTGTCCTCGAAAACTTTGTTCATGTCTTATCTCTTCTGGGGATCATCCAAAACCTATAAAGTTCCTAGTGAAGTACCAACATTAGTCCCACTTGGAATTACTAACCATGGAAAGAAAATGACAAAGCTTCTACCATATTGTACTGTTTTCTTGAATTTATTTAAAAAATAGTTCCATGAACATGTCTATCACATTTTTTTTTTCACTGGAAAACTGTTTCAGAACCTCATCTGAATTTAATTTGCAATCTCCATATATTAATAGCCTATATTTATAGAGGCATATCTAGGTGTATAAATCTATATTAATCTGTTTATACCTGAGCAGTTTAAAAGAGATTGGTTTTCCTCATTGTTTACCTCCACTTCATATTTACAAAGGGTAGGATTATCTCATCTCAGCCTTAAATGAACCATGTGTGTATGTAATGCCATTTTGACTCTCTCCAGCTAGGATGTTTCACTCATTGAGATCAAAGTGATGTGAAATATTTTAAAAGTTTTTGCTTCCATTAATGCCGATCTATTTATAGGCTTGTGGTATGTTCAGAGCAAAATGATAGGTCAATTAATCATTTGCCAATGAAAAAAACACTCTCAACTTTAGTGTACTTTAAATCCTAAACTTTATTTTTAGCAGGAAGTAAAAATGTTGGAAGCAAAGTTCAGAACTGAGGTACACTAGTTTGGAATATAAGAGAAATTATCTGATTGAGAAAGGCACTTATGAACTAGAATAAATCTGGAAAGGGAATAAGTCTGATTTGCTGGAAGTCCAATCAAGTCATTTCAGGCATCTTCCTGTTCTAGTGTGAGTTTTGCAGGGCTGTTATCCTGTTTCCCTACAAAGTCAATGTTGATGGAAGTGCCACTTAAGAAGGTTTACCCTTTTACAAACACACTTATCATGCTTCTGTCTACTCCGCTGATGTGTACAAGAATTCTGAGTGGTTGTAACATACAGGCCAACAGAACACTAGGTTTGAGTCAAGTGCAGCAGAGCCTCAATAGCACATTCACACTCTAGTCTGTAAAAAATGAGATGTTGAATCTGACCTGTATTGCAAAGCACCTTGAAGTGTAAGTGTTTTTAGCTCTTGTGTGGTACTCAGATCTCCTGAAGATTTGACAACAACATTGCTTTATTGAGGTCTGTTTTGAGGTGACAAACCACTATACACAGTTCCTCCTCATATACTGATTTTGTTCTGTTATTCCATGAAATGAAAATAACTGGGGGTAAGCACACTGTTGTGGATGAGTTGTTTGAAATCTTTGCTTTGAGAACTTTCCCCCTGTGGAGAAAGGAGGAATACAAACCCTCCCAAGGTTAGTGATGACACACATGGATTGGGCTGTGCCATGAGCACTGACAGACAGGTACAGGTACCAGGAGACGTAAGGGGATCCCTATGAGCCTCACCAGCCAGGCCTCATTCCATCCTTAGACAGGGAGCAGGGCAGGCCAGGAAGGCAGCTGGGGCATCCAGGCACCCCCGTGGAAATGGCAACAACAGGCTGTGGGTTGGCCCGGCTGTGGTGGGGCTGGAGAGGAGACCCTTACAGCACCACGAGGACAGACTGACAGCTCTGGGCTGGGCTGAAACAGGGCCCTGGGCCATGGAACGGGGGTGTGGGAGCCCCAGGGAAGCTGGATAGAACTGTTGAGGGCCATTGTTGCCCTCAGTGCCCTGACATTTAATGACCCATATGTGAAACATAAAAGGTCAGTTTGTCTTTGTCAGAAAGAATGGTTACATATATCTTGATCTTCTGGGCTGATGACCTTTCTGTTCACATTGTTTTCACAAAGATAAAAGAATCTGGCAAGGAAAAACAAAGAAACATTAATGTGAAGAGCCATTTTTTGACATTTCCTACCTTCACTAGGGAGAAAAAAAAAAAAGATGGCAATATACTAATCATTTTTTAAAAATAAACAAGCTAATTTCAAATTAAAGCACTATGGATTCTAGTAAATTAAAAAGCCAGAATATTGCACTTCTTATTTTTCTCTTGGTGTTCAGGAATACAATAACCCCTTGTTTTATTTAACATGGAGATCTGTTGCTCATGGATTGCATTGCAGACAGCTTGAAGAAACGAGCCATCATTATCTATTTCTTACCTTTGCTTTCAGAAGTTCTCTGCTGTGCAGAAACACCTTTTCCTTTTAAGCAATAGAATATCAAAGTGTCATAAGTGACCTATATATGCACAGTATGACTGCTATAAGAGCATGTATTTAAAATCTCAGTCATGAAAACCTTATTACTTATTCATGGCATTAGTTGGTCACAAATATAATAAATCAGTATTTTTCATTTACTATCTACAAGGCTTTTTCATTTCTGACTTAATTTCACAGCTGCATAAACAACATCAAAAATCAACACACTTAAAGCACTCAGGTAAAATAAGGGACAACTTGCTACAATGAAATGGCAAAGTATATGAAAATAGATGAATTTGAATTGTGAGTTGAACAGTAAAAATCTTTCTTAACAAGGAATTACATATCTTTAGAGTTTAATTACAATAAGAACTGTCACTATAAGATTAATGATGAGCAGTTTTTCACTTCAAACAATTTCAATTGAGTTAACATAGTGTCATTATTCTTAGACTGATAAGGTCAAGCAAATGAGGCAAAAGTGGGCAAAAAATGGAAAACCAAACTGTACTGAGAGAATATTCTGTGCTATTCTATGCTATTTAAAATATTGCAGCAAGATGATAAAATACTAAAAATTTTATATGTTTTTTTGTTAACCATGCAAAACCATAGGATCTAATACAATTTTCAGAACTGTGAATCAGAAATAATTTGTACATTGGCATCTCTCACTCTTTTCTGGAAATGTGATAAACTTTTCTAGAACATGTATGTTACTTTCTCAGATATCTCATACCAATACTCATGTGCAGGAAGGCCATCTCACTGTATGGTAGGGATAAACTGAATCGGTGATTGTGAGGTGATATCTTAATGCACGGGGTAATGTGACCTCAGGAGTTACTTTAGTTTCTGCCCTTATACCTTGATAAACAAAGGCTGTAGCCCTCTTCCTTTGGGAAGATACATTTAAAGAAAGAAAGGGTTGTTGTTACTTCTCTTATGTCAGAATCTGAGAAGAGGAAGTAGGTCCATAATCTTCATTTTCAGCCTCCATTCTGGGGACTTTGAGCATTTTTTGCCTTCTCGAAATTTTTCATAATATTTATTTGAATCAGGAAAAATAATTTTCACATGCTGCACCATAAACTCTGGTCCAGAAAATTAGGCCACCTGAGGACACATATAGGGGAAGTGGAAATGACATGCTCAGTCCACTAACCCCACTAACGGAGAACATTCCATCAGGCAGAGACTGGTTTACCTAAGATATGTGTCTTTATTAAGTGTTAAAATACAATGTAACAAGGCCCTAGTAAAAGTGGTTAAAGTACCCTGATCTATGATCACAAATTATATTTCACTTTTCCGTGTTTGATATCATCAGAGATCATCCTCTTCTACTCTTCTTGCAAATCCCAGTATCCTGGTCTTTCCTTTTTCCTTTTTTTGTTTTTTTGGGGTTTTTTTTTAAATAATTTTTGTTTATTATTATATTGTCTAAGGAAATGTGTATTTCTATTTGCTTTGTGTGTACTTTTTGTCAACTTTTGGCCATTATTGGTCTGATCTCTTTCAATATGTTTAGGGATCTCTATTATATTCATTAATGTTCAAAACCTACCAAAATATGTGATGAAATAGAAATCACATCAAAGGTCTTTGAGAAGCAATGAAGTTCTGCAACTCATGAGGATAACTTGAAGAATAACAGTGATAGTGATAAATATAAAGAAATTCATTTTCTGTATTTATTTAACTGCCTTTCTAAGAAAACCTCTAGGGAGAGTGCAGAATCTGGCTTACACTTAGCTCTAGCTATATCAAGAAGCAGGCATAAGTAATGTATTAGCAATTTACCTTGTTTACTCTCTTAATTCAGTACATAATCTCACATTGCTTTCAGCCTGTGAACTAAAGAAGGTACTCAATCTTCCTGACTGACGACAGAATAAATTAATCAATAAACATGATTTTCTGTTTTAATTAAATTAATATAATTTGGTGTAATCTTCAGGAGGACAATAGTGCTAGTTTTTCAGCCCGCTTCGTTAATAAATTAGTTTGTCTGAGAGTTCTAAGCCCTTCTGAATGTGAATCACTTAAATAGAAATTAAAAACAGAATCATCTTTCAAATTCTCATTACTTGGGAACAGATGTTTCACACTCTTGTTGAAAATAATGCATACACCTTTTTACTTGTGACTCCATATTAGGAAAACATAAACAAATCCTTCTTGTTTGCTATGTAATCTCCATGAATGTACTGTATCTCTCATCAATCATTATGTATAATATATTTCCTTTTAGGTCAGAAAAATAAAGAACAACTAATCCTTGAAGTGAGAAAAAGCCAAAAACTAAATCTCAAAGTATGCTTAGATCTGAAGATGTTATTGACTCAAAGACCAGTGTCAGGATAGCACAGAGATCACAGCTCAAAGATCCAGCTAATAGACTAATAATTATATTTAAAAAATCAATATTTTTTTGTATATCATAAGCATTTTCTCCAGAATCCAGAAATGTAAGGATCCAGACAGGAATTTTATAATATAACTTGGTGCAGAGTCAAATTTGAGTTTATTACCTTTGAAACCGACCTATAATGTGAGAATATAAATGGGATTCCTCTATAACTTGCACAGTCTACATGCAACTGGTGTTCATCAGAGTAGCCCTGAAGCCTAAGAGAGGAATCAGTCAATTTGTTCACTCAGACTTCAAAGTCTTGACAGGACTACTGCTACTTGACAGGACCTCACTGCTACTGAGGACACCACAGTCATAACCTGCATGGTCTCAGACCATCTGCGCAAAACACGTGGAATTCCTGATCTCTTCAAATAGGCTGAACTGTGTTTATGCTTAGATGATATTTGAACTAGATTTTTTTGTTCATATTGCTGCTTATTTCTGTAAGTGCATATAATGCTATATATTTCTGCATATAATACTACATATTAAGTGGCCTTACACACTCGTTTTACTTGTATTATTTCGAAGGCAAAAACAGATGACAAAATCCCAGTAACCTTATACAATCGACAATAGCAACTAATACTAGTGCATGATAGGTGACCATTTACTGATACGAAGAAAGCATTAATCACAGTGTCTTGAAAAGAAGAAAAAAAGAAGAAAGTGCAACAGCATATTATTTATAAGTCAGCAAACTTCATTTACTAATTTATACAGAAATGTTTTTACTACATACATTGCATTGCTAATGCATAGAAACCATATATTTTCCTTGCTCAGGGTGGTGTTAGCTCTGAAGACAATAAATCTGGATATACAGTTAGTACTGCTCCCTCTTGCCCATAAATTTAGTAAAAAGCAGAGTTTCCAAAAATATATATTGCATGTATAGAACTCCCTCTAGACAGAAAAGCAATATAGTAAAAATAAGTTCTCCTTTTTCACAGTCCTTTTATGAGAAGGTATATAGCTTCTCTCATTCAATATATTCAAAACTGAGTCTTTCACTCTAAATCATCTTATGTGGTATGACCAATATAAGTTATATTATTCTGAGATTATAACAAACGAAATGCAAACCATAAGATTATCATTATTTTAATATCACTTAGGTTTTGAGCGTCAAAATAAAACTCAGAAATTGAATCCCCAGCTTGACCATTTATATTGCGTAAACTATAATTTGTAAGCTTATAAACAGTAAAGCAAAAAATATAGATCTAAACAAAGTTGTTTTAAAATACCCTGAAAGAAGAATATACCACTAACATAGCAAATCTTCAACATGTTTCTTTTGCTTCTCATGTGATATAATTGATGCAAAATGCCCTCTGAATTCAAGCAGTCCAATTACCATTCTTTTCCCTGCCTTGCCCCAAGTCAAACCCATTAAAAAAATCCAAACACAAAACATGGACTAGAATTTTGATGAATTATGTTTTTCTGCACTGTAAAATAAGATCTGTGTTATATAGAATACCTTCAGCATTTTTTTTTCTCCACTCAGCTCCTCCTTTTTTCCTTTTTCTTTTATGGAAATACACCGAGAAGCAGGTCAATAATATAGCAAACAGTTTTTCACAGTTATGTACATACAGTGCTTCATTATAACTAATATTAGAGGTCAGCCTTTCACATCTGGCTGGCTTCCACATCTGCCATGCTTCTGTAACTCCAAGCAGTAGAACAGGTTGCCCAGTGAGATTGTGCCATCAGTCTCCATAGCTGGAGGTTTTCAAGACCTAACTGGATAAAGCCCTGAGCAACCTGGATTGATGTTACAGCTGACCCTGCTTTGAGCAGAACATTGAACTAAAGACCTCCTAAGCCCTTCCTAGCCTTAATTATCCCACGATACTGTGATTTTGAGTGATATTTAGAATTTCAGGAGTAAATTCACATGTACACATAGAGTACTGCAGTGTCCTGCACAGAAACTATAGAAAGGCATGTCTTCAGAGCACTGTATTATGCCAAGTATGTGTGCCATAATGTGCCACTTCTGAGGATATTGCAATTGTTATATTTTTAATCCAATGAGAAATGACTTCATAATTTCTGAATGAAGTTTATGGTTTTAGTTGCCTTTCTCAAAGAGACTTGTAACACTCAAAACATCCCACTGCTCATGAAAATCTGATTTTCTTTCTTATGGAAGTAACATAGTAGCAGCAACCACAGCTATGGTTGAAGGAGCTGCTCTAAACCCCTGAGGTGCAATCAAATTTTGTTTAAAGGTTCCAGTGTTTGATTTTTTGCTTACAGGTTTAGTTTAAATTACTTTAAGTTTTATTTCAGTTGCAATGCAAGTAATTTTGCATTTCACAGGAGTCTTCATTAAATAAATAAGCATTTGCGTTTACTCCTGCTTTGATATCTATGGATTACAAGTTACTGTACCTGCTAATGACATTTGCGTATTCCACCATTTTTCAACTTCTTTTCTTCTTCCTTTCAAGTCCACTGAAGCAGTGCCTTTGCCCACAATCCATCTCCATTCTTCATGCATAACTAAACAAGCTTTTTTTTTTTTTTTTGTACTACTGCTATGGATCATTTCTTTTGTTCCATTGTTTTTATTTAGCTTCTGACTACATTCTTAAAAGAATTAAAATGAATTACTCTGCTTTTTAACTCAAAACAGAATGGGTATTTATTTTAGATTATAGATACAGTTCAACAGTGCTGAAAAGACCTTAAGTAACCAAATTTGGTTGCCATTGCACTTGTTGACAAAATTATCTTCTGAACTACCGAACCGTATTCACAAAGGTTTCAGTGATGAAAGCAAGTCAAGAAAAATCTGTTATCACATTATAAAGCTGGAGCAACACCTGTTTTAAGGGTTTGGCCTCTAAATACTGATTATTATTTTACTGAAAGCCATGGCAGTTTAGAGTACTGTGACAGTGATAGGATCTATTGTCACATGCTGTTCAGAGATTGCTTATGTTAAAATGAAAATCTCTTTTTCATAGCATCTTTTGTCTCATCTTGTGGGCTTTTGGGTTTTTTTGTCAGAATTTTCAAGCAAAACAGGATTGAATATGGTAGACTTCCCATGAAATCCTGGGCTGTTGTACTGTGTGGTATGGGCCATAGAATCATAGAAAGACTTGGGTTGGAAAGGATCTTAAATGTCATGTACTTCCAATGCTGTTGCCATGTGCAGAAACATCCTCCACTAAACCACATTGCTCAGGGCCCCACCCAACCTGACCTTGAACACTTCCAGAGACAGGGCATACACAACTTTTCTGAGCAACCTGTTCCAGTGCCTCACAACTCTCACAGTCTTTTTCCTAATGCCTAATCTAAATCTCTCCTCTTTTAGTTTAAAACTGTGCCTGCTTATCCTATCCTTATCTACCTGGGCAAAAATTCTCTATCCCTCTTTTTTATAAGCCATCTTTAAGGGCTGAAAGGCCACAAAGAGATCTCCCTGGTGCCTTCTTTTCTCCAAGCCAGACAACTCTAACTCTCTCAAGTTTGTCGTCATAGGAGAGTTGTTCCAATCCTCTGATCATCTTTATGGCCTCCTCTGGACTCAGCCTAACAGGTCCATGCCTTTCTTGTGCTAAGAACCCCAGACCTGGATGCCGCAGGTGGATGCAGATGTGGTCTCATGAGGGAAGAGTAGAGAGGAATTCCACTTCTGGCTTTAACTCATCATTGAAGCAGTGCAGTAATCTGGTGATAAACTGCTTTTTGTTGGGGAAAAAAAGGCAAAGCCAGGCTCCTGTTTATGCAGGGGCACTGAGAGATACTTCATAAAATACAGCCTCCATGAAACAAATATTTCATCTGAAAGTAATTTTTAAATAAATTTGTGTAAAAAATTGTATACAATGTTAAAATTTACAGTGACAACATTCATTTTAATATGTAAATTTGGAGTTGATATAAGCTATATTTCAGATATAGCATGTCAGACAAACATGTCAGACTGTGGATACACAAAAACACCAGAGCTTTCAAAGAGTTTCATATTTTTAGAGCAAGCTTCTCAAGTCAGTGGAAATAGCTGCCACTGTGGAACTCTTGTTGACTTTATTGCTTATATGTCCCAGTAAAGAGATGATTGCCTTAGCATAATTCAAATTAGCTAAAGGCAGTGCATAATCTATTAAAAAGACACCCTACATTTAACCAACTGGCACTAGCCTAAATAAAATAAGTCTTAGCTTTCATTACATGACCCTATCCATTTTATTTCTAATCAAGAAGTGTTCGCTTTCTTACTTTACTTTCCCTATAGCATTGTGATTTCTAAATGGAAAATAACTATAGTATTTCAGGGCTGGGGTTTTTTTCCCCATCACTTTTCCTTTAAATGCATGTTATGGGCCCAATTTCAGCTGAGTATTTAACACTGCTTGCAAAAATGAGTTTGCACATAACATTATCAACATGGGTGTCCTGCAATTGCATTTGTAGGTATACATTTTCTTCGTTATAGGTTTAACTGGTCTTGACTGCATTGCCAACGCCATATTTCAAGGAAAACATTCCATGAAACCTGACACAAAAAGAAGCATGAAATGCAGGGCTTTTTTCCATCTCAGTGAGTACTATCATTTTTGTCCTGGTTGGACTGGGACAGAGCTCATTTTCTCCTTAATATCTGCTGTAGTTTGGATTTGGCATGACAGTAATGCTGATAATGCACCAATGTTTTGGTCTTTATTAAGCAGTGCTGATCCTAAGTCAAAGACTTATTCAGGGTTTCACACTCTGTCAGCAAGCAGGTGCACAAAAACTGTGAGGGACATGGCCAGGAGAGCTGCCCCAAAATGAATGAAAGGATATTCCATATCATAGAATGTCATGTCCAGTGTATAAACTGGGAAGCTGTACAGAAGGGACCAGTGGTGTTCAGGGATAGGCTGGTTATCCCTCAGGAGGTGGTGAGCAACTTCATTGTGCATCACTTGTTTCTCTTGGATTCTGTTACTATCTCTTTCTCCTTACTACTATTATTATTATTGTCAGCATATTATTATTATTATTGCTCTTTTTATTGTTATGATAATATTTTATTTAGTTCATTAAATTGTTCTTATCCCAATGCATGAGGTTTAGCTTTTCTTTCTGATTCTCCCCCACGCTGGGTAGGTTGGAGCAGTGAGTGATGAGCAGCTGCATGGTACACACTTGCTGGCTGGGGTTAAACCATGACAGTTCTCTCCTGAAAATTCAATAATAATCCACTGTTCTCCTAGAAAGATTTGTCCAGTGCTAATTTGTTACCATAAATTCTACTGTGATCATGTGTGAAGCATCAGACTTCAAGCCTACATCAGAATCCTTGCTAAATTGATTGTATTTTTTTCTCTTTTAGATTTTTTAAAAAATTGTTTTATTTACTTTTTATTACTGAAAATGGTTATTCTTATAAAATTATGGCTGACAAACAATTTCTGACTCATAATTTTATGAAGGCCTAAAAAAATATCTCAAAGTCTATAGAAGAACCAAATGAACAAGAAATATTTGCTACCTTCTTCAATAAAAGCCTAAAGCTGAAAGATGAATAGCCAAGTATTGTACCTGGCCCTATGAGCACAGAAGTCCTTATCTAATTTGCTACTTAGGTATTGACTAAGAAGTGTAAACGAAACAGATGCTAAGGGCAGTTTCATATGTCATCAATTACCACTTTGAAACCAGACACATTTTCTAAATGATAAACACACAGATCATAAATGATATTTCAGTACTAATCCTTAAGTAATCATGAACTTAAAACCTTGAGGGAGGATCAGACAGATTCAGGAGTAGAGTAGGTTAAAACACGCTCTTGATTTAATTACCTAACTGATCTTGGAAGAATAAACCAGAATGAGGTGAAAAAGTTTTTTCATCATTGATGGAGAAAATAGGTAATAGAGTTGCCTGTACATTGCTTTTAATTTACTTAATATCCTGAAAATGTAACTTAATAGATGAAGGACAGTAAAGGAAACAGATCTCTGAAACAGCCTGAAGCCCATTCTCACAGAATCTCAAGAGCTGGAGCCTACACTGTGGTAAGAGATGTTACATGAAATCCTTGGGGACATTGGTAGAGGACAGTTTGTCTTCTGGCTTCCAATTAGTCCTAAGCTCAAGCTCCACTATACTGTCAAGACATTGACATTTATATTTTTATTGATTTTAGAGTGAATGGTTTTTAGGTTATTTTTTTAACAAGGTCTACCCCTCCCATCAATATAAATCCTTCATTTCAGCTACAACCTGATATTTTGCAAGAATTGTCACTTGGTTTTCCTGACTTCAAACAGTATGGCAATTAGCAGAATGGAGTAAAATTTCATATTACCAGTCAAACTTCAGCCAAGAGATGTAATAACTGTCCAGGTTCCAAAATCTGAATGTGACTAATTTCCTTCTTATATAATTACATTGTTACACATTGCTCAATTTGCTAATTGACTACATAATTTGCCTGACATGCATATATATATTAATCAGTAGTCTTGCTGTGCTTTGGTCATGGGCATACCTGCAGTGTTTGGTAACATCTTGACTTGAAAGGATATTTTGAACTGTAATTGTGTGTGCACATTTGTGTACATATGTATGTACATATGGCTTTCATCAAGTACAGATAATTCCTTTGAAATTTTGTTTTCACTAATGTGTTAGTGCCAGCATAACATTATTTAGCACTCCTCAGTACAAGAAAATTCCCAGCAACTTCCCTGCTTGTTGCCATATAACACTTTTATGACCACCTACAGCACAAGATATGTCCCAGAAAAACAGGAAAGTAAGATAATAAAGTCCCTTTGCATTTTAGGTTTCTCCCAGTTTTAGACTGAAGCTTTCAGAATTTGAATCAGGCACTTAAATGCCCTCTAAATCCCGATTTTTGTACATCTTACTGCTCAAGCCACAGTAAATTTGGTCTGAGAATTGGTCAGTAAATTAGAATATTAATAAAAATACCTATAAGTATTGTTGTGTGCAAGACAGGAAGCAGAGAAGGAAAAAGCAGAAGAAAGAGTTTTGAGAGGCTGAGCTCAAATAGTCCACAGGGAATGGATGAGCATGGAGACAAATGGTGAAGGGGAGCAAGACCTGAGTCACACAACAGAAGAGGAGATTTGCAACAGGACAGGGGAGACTGTTGCCTATACAGTGTCCTGCTTTGTTTATTGCAAAAGCTGAAGTACATGAAGGTTGATGTTATATTTGCAGAAGCTGAATGTCTGTATGGAAACTAGATTCTGTCTATGCCTCTGTTACTGATTTTCACTGTATTTGATAAATCACTTCTACAATACTTTCTAAAGGTGTGTGTTCATAATAGCCAGAACATATTGCACCTCAGTAACAGCAATATTGACTGTTCACGGATGTAATTAAAGTTGATTTGCTATGCTGTGAATATATGAAGGTCCATTAATGCAAATAATATGAAAAATAAGGTCATAGGTATTCAGACCGGAGATTTTTCAATCTTAGTCCTTTGGTGTTTCAGTTCTCTCTCTCTAAAATGGTGACAGTGCCTATTTCTGAAATTCAATTTATTAATGTTTATGAAACAGTAACATATTCTCTGATAATGTTGTAGAAACACTTCTGGGGAAATTAAGAATTCCTTCTCCAGACCAGGCTTTCTGTTTTATGGAGAAAATAAGGAAGAGGGCCAGTGGGAGGAGACCAGGCAGTGGTCATTGAAGAGAATGTGAATTATTGAACAGATCTGGGAAACACACTGTGATATGGTGGAGACAAGAGTTCTAAGGAGAACAGAGGTAATTAGATGATACATCACAAGACATATCTACAACATTAACTTTACAGTGAGTACCTCTAATCTAGTCAAAGATTTTCCATGGCTTGATTTTTCAATTAAGAATGTTGCTGAATGGAATGGAATGGAATAGAATAGAATAGAACAGAATAGTTCCAGCTAGAAGGGCTTACAGCAATCATCAGGTCCAACTGCCTGACCAAAAGTTATATTAAGGGCATTGTCCAAATGACTCTTAAACACTGACAGGAATGGGGTATTTACCATATTCTAGGAAGGCTGTTTGGCTGTTTGATCACTCTCTTGGTAAAGAAATACTTCCTGAACTCCAGCCTAAAATCCCCCTGATGCAGCTTTGAACTCTTCCCAAGCATCCTATCACTGGTTACCAGAGACAAGAAATCAGTACTTCTCTCTCTACTTCCCCTTCTCAAGAAGCTATGGTGAGCAACAAGGTTGCCCTTCAGATTCCTTTTCTCCAAACAAGTTAAATCCAGAGTCTTCAGCTGCTCCTCACAGGACATGCCTTCCAGCCCTGTTGCCAGCTTTTTTGCCCTCCTCTAGATATATTCAAGTACCTTCATGTCCTTCTTAAATCGTCAGGCCCAGAACTGCACACTGTGCTCAAGGTGATGCTGCACCAACACTGAATACAGTGGGAAAATCAACTCTTTTGACCAGCTGGTGATGCTGTGTTTGATGCACCCCAGGATGGGATTTGCCCTCCTGGCTGCCAGGGCACACTGCTGGGTCATACTGAGCTGAGCACCCCCAGCACCCTTTCTGCTGGGCTGTTCTCCAGCCACACCTCTCCCAGTCTATACTTTTATCTGACCATACGCCATCCCAGGTGCAGAATTTAGCATTTGCTCCTGTTAAATTTCAGACCATTGATAATTGCTCAATGCTCCAATACACCTAGATCCCTCTGCAAGGCATCTCGTCCCTCAAAATAGTCAACAGCACCTCCCAGTTTAATATTGTCAACAAACTTGCTAGTGGTGCACACACCTCCTTCATGCAAGTCAGCCCTTTCAGCCCTTCCATTCAGCCAGTTCTTCACCCAATGCACTGTATACTCATTCATCTCACAGCTGAACAACTTGTCCAGAAGGATACTGTTAGGGTCAGTATCAAAAACGTTAATAAATCCAGTAAAGCCACAGCTGCTTTCTTCCCTTCATCACTAGGGAGGTGACCTTACATTGAAGGATATCAGATTACTGAAACAGGATTTTCCCTTTGTGAACCCATGGTGACTATGCTTGATGATTGAATTCTCCTTTAAATTTCTCTCAGTAGCACCCAGTATTGTCTACTCCATAATTTTTCCAGTTACTGAAGTTAAACAAAGAGGTCTGTAGTTTCCTGGGTCTTCCCTTATGCCCTTCTTTTAAATTGGAAGAATGTTGGCAAGCTTTCAGTCAGCAGGGACTTTCCCAGACCCCCAAGACTTTTCATAGTTAAAGGGTGCTCCCGTTGTAACATTGCTAACTCTTCAAGTACTTTGGTATGAATCACCATCAGGCCCTACAGACTTACGACCATACAACTGGTCCCTTAGAATTTTAGTGTCCACAAATGGAAAGCCACTGTTTCCATTGTCATAGATTCATAGAATCATAGAATATCTCAAGTTGGAATAGACCCACAAGGATCATTGAGCCCAACTCCCTGCTCCTTGCAAAACTACCTAAATGTAAACCATATCACTAAGACACAGGTTTGATGCTACAACCACTAGCAACTGATACCACTTGGTATCAGCCCAATATTTTCCTTAGACTCCCTCTTGATTTTAACATACTTTATAAAGCCTCTTCTTTTCTGACACAACACTTGCCAGTTTCAACTGTACTTGAACTTTTTCAATATTATGAATTTATCTTCAATTTGTCAGTTGAAAAAAAAAAAGTCCTTATTCTTCTCCTTCCCGTGTAGTCTATTTTCAAAGACCATATCAGATATGCAGGGAGTTGTGGACACATGGATTTTGATTATATTTACTAATACAATGATATCTGAAACCAGTGGTTACATTGATGAGCTGATAAGTGGTAACAAAATGGATTTATATTCTGTTACCAGCTACTGGGTAACTGATGTCTAGTAAATCACTGATCATCATTTAGCCTCAACTTTCCTTTCTGATAGTTGGATAAAATTATGACTTTCTTTGTAAAATACTATAAGAAAAACTGTATGAACTAAATAACTAAATATAGTAACTAAACTGTTAACCTACATCCTATTAAATAAATGTTGCTTCCTAAATTCATACTGATATCAAATGTTAATTCATATATTGTTTTGTTTTTACTCTAATGCAAAAAAAACATTAATTGCTAATTTCCTAAACTCAGTTTGGTTTGCTTTTGCCACAGATTACACTCAATCCTACATAGTTCCTTTGGGGAGGCGATGCTTGGCATTCTTAAATATGTTTGAGTAGCAGCACTAGATTCTCCTTGGGCTATCATCATATTTGGCAGGTGATGGTTCATTTAGGTCCATTTCAGAGCAGTTCCTAGTTCATTCCACATGGGTCACCCTCCAGCAACCACCACCAAGACCCTGATAGGTATGACCACAGGACAGACACTCATATAAATGTGTTATTTTTTGAACAATACACCTAGAGAACTTAGAACTAAAGGAGATTATAAGAATCATTTTTCTCACCTCACTGGCCCACTTTGTGATGTCTTTTCTGAGGAACTGTATTATTTCTATTTGACCGCTGATTGACAGGTTGGACAGTTTGTCCACACCTTCATAAAATACAATAATTAAATGTCTGAATGAATTGTCTCTTTTTCCAGGTTTCATTTCACTTCTTCCTAACATTGCTGTGTTTTTCTCATTTATGATTATTGGAAATTAAATTGAAAATACAAGGTTAAAAAGAAATAGTAAATTGCACATACAATGATCTGCCATCTAAAAAAATAATACAGTACCAAATTTCTACAATTATGAGAAGGGTACTAGACTATTTTTTTCTGGAAAAATTGGTCCAGAATTAAGAAAATCTCCATTGTACAAATTCAAGAAGGATATGTATTATTGGACAGGAAAAAAAACCCCAATAAATTAAGGTATAACGTGGTGTATTCACAATGAAGAATCAATTCCTTGTTCCCACACCATACGGTATATATAATTATATATAATGTAGTCATGGGGACAAAATAGAAGGTAGTTAGCCATATTCTGCAGTTTCTCTCAGACTGAGCATTCAAAGAATGTCACATTCATTCTACTTACAGTGTACAAAATTAATTTTTTTAGAAGTTTTTACTTAGTAATTAATCTTCATGTAACTAATAAGCCTTGAATCATTCATAAATAATTAGTAAATTAGATCAAGCTCCCCCTCATACAGTTACTTATTTCCCTCTTTTTATTGGTGTTTTGATCTTAGGCATCTAGGGGAATTTCAAGCTATGATTGTTTGTTTCCTCAAAAGGGTCCCAGTCATGTCTGTGCTACATGCCATGACATCAGAAGGCGCAAATTAAAGTACGATAAACTTAACCATCTTCATTTTCAGTTTGAATGTCTTAAGTCATCAAATTGACCGTCATGTTGAGATAAGATGAAAAACAGTTTTTCTGCCAAGACAGTTTGAGTAACAGCTGTGTTCAGATAAATTGACATTACATGAAGGAAAGAGTAATAACAAGAAAAAACTAAAAGCACATGTCACAACAGAACTTAAACATTATTGGATTTTACTTTTTTTTAAGAACAACAAGGACTGGAAGCACAGATCACAGCCCGTGATCTCTTTTTTCCACAGCAAGGGCTATAACTAGTGCACTATAGAGTAAAACTCACTTTTTCAAGTCCAATAAATCTTAAATTGTTTTCTGCAAAGAAACTGCCTTCAGCACACTAACTTGATAATCCTACAATAAGAGAGCAACTCAAGAGCACATTTTTAAGAGTTGGGAGATGTGAATGTTGAGTCCTAAAAAGAAGAAAACAGTACTTTGGAATCTGTAATACTAGAGAGGCATGCTCAGGGAATGATTCTGCTTCTCCGCTGTGCTTTCTTGTTCTGTTTTGAATATTTATGCTGTTGTTACTACTCCTAAACATCAAAGTGGGTCTTTCATTGAAAACTAAAGTTTCCTGGCAACATGGTATTCTGTCTTATAACTACAGTCATAAGTGTGTCATAAGTGTGTTGTTTTGTTTCTAGATTTCTTGATTTTTTTTATTTTTTTTTTTAAACACAGATTCAGTTCAGTTTTTGTGGAGGCATACAATGACCTGGCCAAAGCATATCGTATTATGAAATGCAAATTATGGAAGCCATAGATTTAATAATTGCTTGTGTGGTGTATTTGGGTAACTTCATATAGAGTAAAAACTAAAATATATTGTTTAAAATATTTAAAAATTCACAAAACATGAGGTTTTAAAAATACTATGTGTCAATATCATGCCCTTCTAAACAGAACTCTAAGGTATTGGGTTGAACTGAGTATCTGTGCTTTTTTCCTCTGCAATCACTAGAATGAAGACATGAATTCAACTGGGTAAGTACTGTGAAAGTGGCAAGCAATTAACAAATTGACAAATGAACAAATTGAGAAACAAAACCTGACAAATAAACCAATTGGCAAACTGGAAAACTGACAAATTGGCAAACAGCTTGGTAAGATGGAGACATGCTTGAAGTTTATTAGAAAAGTCAATTTAGGTAGTACAGGTTGGGAAATTTGATTCAAGGTCCTTTCTGGCACCGGCTAGTAGTTTTCCACTGAGATATTATGGATGAGAACAGGAGTAAAGTGTAAGACTAGGAATGTGGGCTTAGACATTGTAAAATCAAGTTGTGTGAGGATTAAATATTACCTGAGAACTGGTAATCTTTGGACTACAAGCTAATTTGTCTTTACTACACATAGGATTTTGATGAATAAGCGTCCCACAGTTCAGAATGCAATAATATCTAAATGGTAAACTGGATATCATGAGTAGCTCCTATGTGAAGTATGCAATGGCATTAGTAAACAACTGCTTGATAAGAAGAGCTGGTCCACTTCCAGACATCCTTGGGCACAGTCCTGAACCCACATGGTAGAGTTTGGAGACAATGTGATTCACATCACCTCTTATTTTAGCTAGCAAGTTTTAAATTGTTTGATTATTTGCTCATGTGGTGGGTTGACCTTGGCTAATGACCAGACACCATCCACCCACTCTCTCCCCGCCTCCTCAACAGGGCAAAGAGAGAAAATGAGATGAACAACCTCATGGATTAAGATAAGGACAGGGAGATTGCTTACCAGTTATAGTCTCTGGTAAAAAATTACTTGACTGGGAGGAAATTAATCTAATTTGTTTGAAAAAAATAGTAATGTAAGATGGTGAGAAATAATGACAAAACTAAAACCACCTCACACAGACACAGACACACGCTGTTCCCAGGCTCAATTTCACTCCTTAATTCATGGGTCCTCTACCCTCTTCCCCCTGCTCTAAGCAATGCAAGGGGGATAGGGAATGGAGGTTGCAATCAGGTGCTAGGAATTCCTCTCTGCTGCTCCTTTCTCCTTACACTATCTATTGCTGAAGCCCAGGCTCCTTCCCACAGGATACAGTTCTTCTTAAATGTCTCCAAAATGGGCCCTTCCCATGGGCTGCAGTTCTTAAAGACCTGCTCCAGCATGGGTCCTTTCTATATGGTACTGTCCTTCAGGAACAGTCTGCTGTAGCGTGGATCCCCTACAGGCCACAGTTCCCACCAGAAAATCTCCTGCGTGGGCTCCTCTCCAAGGGCCACAGCTCTTGCTAAAATTCTGCTGCATGGGCTCTCCGTGGGCTGCAGCTTCTCTCGGGGCATCTCCACCTGCTGTAGCATGGGGTTCTCCACAGACTGCAGTGTGAATTATTCTGCTCCAGCATAGGCCTCAAAGCAAGTAGCCAACCTGTGTTGCTGTGGTCTTTTCCAAAGGCTGCAGAGGCACCTCTGCTCCTGTACATGGAGCATTTTCTCCTCCTCCTCCTTCACTGACCAATCGGTGTCTGCAGGGTTGTTTCTCTCACATTCTTCTCACAGCTGCTACACATTGTTTTTCACCCTTTCTCAGGTATGCTGTCACAGAGACACCACCAGCACTTGGCCAGTGGCAGGTTGATTTTGTAGCTGGCTGGAGCTGTCTGGTATGGGGGCAGCCACTGGCCTCTTCTCAGAATAACTCCTGCAGCTTCCCCACCACCAAAATCTTACCATGTAAAATCAACACAGTTGAAATTCACCCAGCAATCCTGCCATAGCTGGGAATGTAGCACATGACTCCCAATGCAAGTGTTTGCTTGCTCCAGGTACTGTATCACACCATAGGCTATGGGGTTTAAAGGCATTAATTATCCTGGCTCTAGAAACTTCAGAAACTGTATATCCCCATAAGCAAACTGAAAAATCTGTCTTGAAAAATATGTACTTTCTAAGATATGATCTGCAGTTAATACAGATGACCAGGTTCAGTTTAATGAGACAGAGATTGTTTGAAAATTGGCCAAAATTACCTACAATCATCACTTCATATATTACTTTTTCCTGTTTAAAAAAAATATAATTTCATTTATGCATTTTCAGAAAAAAAGTAATCATGAAGTTTTAACAAGAAAAGAGAATTAAAATATAAAATATGCTGAGAAAAAAGTCACCACAAGCCATGTAGTAAAAAATGAATGGTAGATATTTAGAGGGAGAAAGTACACCTAAAAGTTATCCTTTCTCTGCCACAACTTTCTTAGAAGACTAAACTAGAAAAAAAAGAAACACCTCAGAAGGATATAGATCTTATTTATTTGGAAAAAAAAAAATTATTTATTCTTGAAATAAGGGAAGAGACTTTTTATCACCTCCTGCTAGTGTCACAGTGGCACAAAAAGAAGCAAAAGGAACAACTGTGTAACTCAGCATGTAAGGTGACCTCCAGGGCAGTTCTGAGAGATACAGCAGATCTGGACTCACACTTACTAATGTCTGATGTATGTTTGGGTGACTGCAGTAGTTTCTGTGTAGAACACATCGAAAAATCATGCAGCAAAACTCAGGAATATTATAAAACAGAAAACACAAAAAGAAAAAAAATACATTGATATTAAAAAAAAAAATCTGAAAACATAACTCCCAAACACTATTTCCAGTTTCATGGTTTTTCATACCTTGATAAAAATTCTCTAAACTAGATGGAAATGGGGATACCTAGAGTCCTGCACAGTAACAAAATACTTTACTTTCTCCTGCTCTTAAGCCTTTTATTGAAAGCATTAGGAGAATAAGACTCTTCCAAAAGCAGAGGCAAAAATGCTGAACTAGGAGATGTTTTAGCTTGCTGGTAAGAAAAGCTGAACATAATGGATAAACCCAGTTGACAGAGCAAGGCAAGCTCTGTGAATGCTTTTCCTTCATTGCCTATGCAAGAGAACTTATATTTAGGTCCCAAAGGCATGAATGGGCTTTAGTGGTACTGAGCAGGCTCTCCTGGGAGCCCCACACCTATAGGCTCAGGAGTCTCATTTCATCTTGGTCTGTGAGTGCATGCAGGAAATAGGCTACGGACTTACCAGCTTTCAGCTCCATTTGCCTGGGCCAGGACTTCTGCACTGCTGATCCTGACCCCGTATCTGAGCCTGGCCATCCTGGTGCTATGTCTGACACTGGGTACCCTCTCTGGTACTGTCCTGACTGCCACCCAGGGGAGGAGGCTTCACCTCGAATCCTGTGTTAACTTTTCGATCCTTCACTACAAGAAAGACATTGAGGTAGTGGAGCACGTCCAGAGAAAACAACAAAGGTGGTGAAGGATCTGGAACACAAGACATGTTGAGGAGCTGCTGAGGGAGCTTTTGGGCCATGCTGCCACAATGACTATGTGCCTGAGGCTACTGTGCTGTGTCTAAACTAAAGAAACCTTAACTGCTTCTCTGCTTCACAGTAAGTATGGATTGTGTCACGACCTTTGCAAGCATCATCCTTCTTCCAGCATAGAAACATGAGGAAAAGTGGAAGCAGAAGTCAAAAGGACGTAAGATGAATTTCAACTATTTTCTATTTTGGTACCTGTCTTTCAATAAAAGCATAGTAAGTAACAAAGAGCAGATTCCTGGCTTATCTGGGCCAACAAAATTATCCTAGATATTAAATGATCAGAAAGTTCAACACAATAAAAAGATAGGGACAGACTCCAATAGTATATAGTTGCCTTCAACACTGTTTTAAAGGTATGGCTACAACATATAAACCTGGTGAGAACTAAAGAAGAATCTCACCTATAAAACAGTCTGGGAGAAGACTGTTTCAGGTTTGCTTTAATGAGTTCTGTCTGTATCAACTATGAACTCTGACTTGGCATTGCTATCCAACCTCTCTCTTCAAAAGCACACATATTTGAAATAAATTTAGACTAGAAAAAAATACACTGTCTTCCTGTCAAGCACTTTATCTCCCAATAAGAAAGTAACATAATTGTGAAGTATAAATGTTCAGCTAGCTCAAAAAGTATGGCAGCTGAGACAGGGAGGGAAAAAGTATGATTATTGTTTCATTATTGCACAACAGAGTGCTGAAAACTGGGACTTTGTCTCTGTATAGGTGCCTCATTGTAATATTTGAGTATTTTAGAGTCATAGTTGTTTACAACACATTATCCTAAATAAATGCTTCTCCTGAGAGCCAGAAACTTATTTTAATTGCTCTAACAGGTATTCACATTAATTATTTTAAAATAAATGAAATAATTTTTTTCATTCCTTGTCTAATTGAAGTATCGTTCTTCCCTAAGAAACAAGGCATAGATAAAGAAAAATTATTATATGAAAAAAGGGCATTTTATTCTTAAAGACACCTAGAGAATAAGCTTCTATAAATGTTTATCATAGTGTTGTCATAACACAAACCATAACCATATTGAAAAATTAACCACCAGCTTATACACTATTGGAATAGAGATACCCCCCTTTCCTGCTTTTTCAAAATCATTTCACCCAGCAGGGAGAAAACCATCAAATTTAGTGAGCTAAGAACAGTGGAAACAAGAGTACATTGACAGAATAGTAACCTACATTTTCTTTTGGTACAGAATCTTCATACTTATTTCACTCCCCATCAACTTTATAAACATTTCTTCAAGAAGTGAAATTCCTGGAATATTTCGTTCACTTCAGTGGGAGATGGATGTTTTTGGTTGCAGTCATATCAAGAATTAAGTAGAACACTTTACCTTTCAGTCAAATTGTTTCTTTGGGAGATGTTCTAATTAAGCAAATACTCCAATGAATTGGAGCATTTACATGGAGATGGAAGTACTTAATCCTTCATAGAGTATAAGAGTAACAGATGCAATAGAGAAATAATGTCAAAGAAACTGTTTACTTTTCTAGATTAATACATTAGCTTTATTATCTTATTCAATTATCTTTTAATAGTTAGTTGGTTCAGAACTGAACATGCATTCCTGAGAGAAACGTGCATATTTTCAAGTGTTTGCTTGACTGCAAGACCATGCTATTTGCCCTTTCTGCTAACTCTTTTGTGTTAACTGCCAAGCAGTTATTGATGACTTTTTTGAAGCTGCCATTGCAAGAACTGTAATGAATTGCTCTTTTGCAAAGTTGTATATCAACTCAAAGATCTCCAGGTATAAAGACTGTTTAAATCTACCATTAACATCCTAGGTTGCCTAAGAATCATGCCCTCAGTGCATTTTTACCCTCGGTCCTTTAACTTATAGGCTTTCATTATTGTAAAAAAGCATAGGAAAACACATTTTGAAAAATCAGCCTTGATAACTCCTGCTGATAAAAAAAGATGAACAGGCCACAGAAGAAAAGCATATGGAAACCCCAATTTGCATTATCGACTGCCACTATCTCAGAAGATTCACTTCAAAGGGACCAAGAGCTTTTTTCCTGATAGTAGTATGTAAATGAGCAGAGTATTGAGGTTATGCACTAGTTTCACACAGTCAGATGTCATTTTACTGGATCTCAGGAAGAGCAGACAGGTACAAGTTGTCCTTTTCATCTATATACAGTCCTTGAGGATTAATAATTAAAGTGACTCTAGAGCTTGCCAATGGCTACTATTGCACGTACAAGATTTTCCTTTTGATAGGCTTCAAGAGGAAGAGTACTAGATTTTATTATCACTTTCATCTAGAGCTTCTCTGATTTAAGAAATAAACAAAATCAAACAAAAAAGACCTTCAAAACTCTATCAGAAAGGGGACATTAAAGTACTTTGAGAAATTACTCGTTTTGTTGCTTCAGTGGTGACTCAAGGAAGAAACTATAGAAAAATCATAGAATAAAGCCTTTTTACTTTCCCACATTACTGCTGACTACTCTGAAAGAAAAAAGGATGCCAGGATGAAAGAGGCTGTGGCAGGGAAGTAAACAGAACAAGCAGAAACATTTTAAGGATGAAGGGAAAGAAGTTTGGACTTTTAGATTTCTGGTTTGAATGGGTAGCAAACTGTCATTCATATTGGCAGAAGCAGATTGTTGTAATGCTGATCCCATCCCTGGTGGCCTATGTACAGTAGGCTCTCCTTTGTTAATGAAAAAAAATTCTCTCCTTTGTCTCTCTTAAAAAAATATGAAACACATGTTTTCTCATGGCTATGAATGGTGAATGAAAGAAGAGAGAAAAGTGATGTGAGTATAACAGAAAAAAAGGCTTTTAGAATAGCTGCAAATTTCCTGGCCCTTGAGACACTGTATGACTAAATGTTGTAACTGGACACAGTGTCTCGCCACAGGCATATGATTAGAAAATAATATTTCCCTACATTAGGAGTCAAAACCCTGTGTGCTTATGGCTCATACATCCTGTCCATTCACACTTGGCATGCTTTAATCCTAAACTGTCAGAACACAGCTTAGAAGCCAAGCTCTTCATGCCAGCCTGATGTGCCCGTCCACAGTAGCTCATACACACTGGTTGTATTCCAACAGTCCATCTTCTAATTATGTTTACTCTGAAAGAAATCCTACTTATATCTTTTGAAGTTGTTTCTTGCTGTGAACCTGGTAAGGGAGGTTGGGAAATTCACTTCAAAAATGCATCTAAATCACTGAATCCTTAGAAGTTGAAATCTAAAACAAGGGAATATAGTTAGTATTCTAAGTTATACTGCCTTAAAACAAGTACTTCTCAGACTGGAGAACTGAACAACTGCAGAACTGTCTGCAGCTCATTATGTAGGTCTGCAATGAGTAGGGGTAGGATTTAGTCTAGCTGAGCTTCCTATACCTACATTTATAAAAATACATTCTCTCTTTGGACATTTGTATCCTGCTTGAATTGCTTTCATCTGGCCCACTGAATAATGTTTATTAGGAGAGCTGAGTATTTATGCCTAATAGTTGATACAGCTTGATCCCCAGTTGCAAAATGGTGTGAAATAAATACTGCTTCCTGAGACACCCAAATAAGGGCTTGATTGCAAACATCTCAGGTTAACCTGCAACAACATTTGATTTCAATTCATGCTTTGTTCTGAACAGATGCTGTGTTCTATTCTCCCCAAATTAACCTCTGTTATCACACATAGCACCAGCTAAATTTACAGAAGAAGTCTATTCCAAGTGTATAATTAACTTTTTTTTTTTACAAAATTAGAACGACTCTTACCACAAGCAGTAGTAAAGACCTACAGTGCTTCTTTACTTGGTCCAGTGACTTAACTAGCTTTGAGGGGAATTGCTACTTGAGTTCTAGGGGGGTCAGATTTCCAAGGACAAATCATCCCTCCTTCTGTGTTTTAGAGAACTTCTCTAACTTACCTGTTTTTATTTTAACCCAGTTGATTCAGTTAAATGTAGAAGATAGGGCATTTTTTTCTCCCAGAAGGCTTTTTTGACACATGATCCTTTTATTTATGTACTTCACTTAGTACATTCTTCAGAGCCTAACTGGGCTTGCCATTCACCTTTTCAAGAGTGACACAGCATTTTATACATAATATAACATAGAGAAAGTATTTATTTTGCACACATATGATAAGGCTAACAGGCTGGTTTTTGACATGACACTTTTGGCAGCAGTACCATCTTCCCATCTATTCTTTCCCTCACTACCACCCTTGTCAATTCATTACTTTCTATATTGTGTTTGCTTTAGGGTAGGAACCAAAATGGAACAAAATACAAACAACCCTGCCCCCTATCAAACTGTAACAAAATTATTTTTCTGCCTGTCTAAATTTTTCACAGAATGCTGCCTACCTTTTTCTGAACAACAATTTAAAGAAGTTTTCCTGTGCATTTTTTTCTACCCCATCTCCGAATCAAGCAATTTGGAGTTTCTGCTGTGATTTGTGCACTGTGATTCAGTTCTGCAAAAACAAACTGTTTTTCTGTAGTAAAAACAAAATAAAAACCCATTATCAATATGAAGTGCATTGAATAAAAAGATGATTTTTTAAATCAGAAATAAAAAAGAAGATAAAGTTTATAGAAACTGGATGTGGAAGTAGAGGGGTCAAGTCCCATGTACATAGGGTTGATAAAGTCTCATCAGTTTATAAATATGAATATATATAATAACAATGATAGAGTCTACGACTTCATTAAAATCTGGTGATGTACTTAAACAAAAGCACCACCTATACTTATGAGGACATGAATAAATATAAACTTACTTTTCAAAAGACACTCCTATTTCTATCAAGCAGAGTAAAAATAACTGCTGAATGTGCTAGATGTTGTGAGCTCTCCAATTTTTAAACTTTTAATGAAACTAAACCGTGATCATTCCTTAAGATTTCCTGTAGTCACTTATCTTTTGAGTGAATAAAGTGCTATTAATTGCATTTATATGCTTTAAATGAAGTACATCTGATATTTTTTACTGATGCTTTGCCAGCCAATTTACATTATAATGAACAAAATCCCAAGCATTTTACATATAATGGAGAATTAATGTGGTCAATATAAAAACATATATATGGTCTGAGACATTGCATAATCATACTGCAAGAGACAAACAGTGAATTAAAAAAAAAAACCTAAATAAATTAAAATTCTAGGAAATCCAACATCAGTTGGTATATTCCACACCGCAAAAGGTTTACTTTTATTTGGCTTTACTCAGCCATTTAAATGGAGGGTCACCACACAACAAAATAACAAGCAGTTTGAAAAATGGGCACACATTTTCAGGCAGGTGCATTATGCCATAGCATAGCTTGTTCTTTGTTATATAATTTTGTTATGTAACTTGTAACCAATTTTTGTGATAAACTTGACATCGAAGTCAATGATTCAAAAGCATCCTTATAGTACCCAAAATGGTGCAGCTTCAAGGCCGCTATACAAGCTGCTACTACATTAAAAATGGATGGTACCATAAACTGTTGGATGTCTCAGATAATATTTGCTATGTAAAGGAAAACACTGTTTAAACACCAATTGCCTGTGAAGAAAAGCAATGCTGTGTTGCTAAATGTCTGAATCCCATATTTGCTATGAACAGATGTTAACAGGAACAGTCATTATATTAAGCTGCATTAATTAAATATTGACAGAACAACCTTAGTAGATGAATTTATTAAAACAGCGGGGGGGCTGATTAGCAATTAGTAGATTGATGTATTCATGATTATTTGCATGTGACAGCAAACAATCAGACTGTAGAGAGAATATTTTCCATATTATAATCCATGTTATCCTGTCCTGCCATTTGAACCAGGAAATTTCCCACTGGATTAGCAAACAGATTTAATGACTACCTTAAATTGTTCACAAGTTTGTGTTAATTCTTACGACATTTTATTGTCACTGATTCTGTTAACAACTTCCCCAACAAAAACCCCCCATGTAACAGTCCTAAATGATATGTTGGTAGGAAATGAAAACAATATTTTGAAGAGCTTTTTTCCATCTACAAAGCAGGTAGAAAAGTTAGTCAAAGCAAACTAATGTTCCTTTATTATAGGAAGAAGAAAGTTAGCATATCCTTGCAGTTCTTTTTCTTTTTAATAACTTTAACCTTTCACCATGAGGTTGGGAAGCTCCTAAACGGTGTTGACTGTGATTCTAATGAAAATAATTGAATATTAGATGTTGCATTGATTTAAAGGAGGTAGGTAGACTTAGCTCATTATTTCTTTGAAATAAACTGTTTCTTTCATTTAGAATGTCTTTGGAAGGTGAAAAATTATCTACTGTTAGTTTAAATTTATTTTTATGAATTCCAAATTTAATAGATTGAATTATTAAAATTAGGTCATAGAAACATACAGTATAAGCCTGTGATTATATTTTAAAGCAAAACTTTTAAATACCCTTCTTTATTGCTATATTCATGCACATGCACAGTTAAGCTCACATCTTCATTATCCTCCACAAGAGCCTGTTCAGTGGCAAGCAAAACAGTCAATGCCTACTGTCAATGTGCTCCTAAAAGTGCCAATCCTCAGTCTAGTGCTGTCTACTACAGTCTTCCTATGGTGGCTGACAAAGTCAAAAGAAAGGTTGATTGGTGTCATGCCAACAAGCCCCCCACATCCACTCCCGGTGCAATGGGGAGCAAATTAGAAGGGTAATAGTGAAAAAACTTTTCTGTTGAGATAGTAACAGTTTAATAGGGAAAGCAAAAGCTTTGCACACAAGCAAAGCAAAACTAGGAATTAATTCATCATTTTCCATGGGCAGGCAGGTGTTCAGCTGTCCTCAGGAAAGCAGGATTCCATTATATATCATGATTACTTGGGAAGACAAACATCTCCACTCCAAACACTGGCTCTTTCCTTTTTCTTCCCCCATCATTACAGGCTGTGTGATGCCACATGCTCTGGAATATCCCTTGGGTCAGTAGGGGTCAGCTGTCCCAGCTGTGTCCTTTCCCAACTCCTTCTGCATCCCCAGTCACCTCACTGGTGGGGTGGAGTAAGAAGCAGAAAAGGCCTTAACTCTGTGTTAGCCCAGCTCAGCAGCAAAGAAAACATCTCTCTTATCAACACTTGCCAGCACAAATCCAGAACACAGCCCCATACCAGCTACCCCACACTGTGAGGAAAATTAACTCTACCCCAGCCAAAATTAGTAGAGTGCTAAAAAGCATCTGATAGAGAGAATCTTCTCATTTAATTTATTCTTGCAGAACTTTAGCTAGAGCACGCTAAAATGGAAATGCTCTGTTACAATTGGACATGGTTAAGAGACTTGCTAAAATCTTGTGCTATTGCTACAAACTGAATTGTTAATGTAGTTGCAGTGTTATTAGTACAAAAAAAGGCACTTTGGAGAAGCTCCTTTCCCGTACCCTATTAATCATTATTCAAAACAGCTACTCCAGGAGGATTTATGAGAGTCAGGAATAACCAAATGTTTGTCTGTACCCTATGCAGTAGCACAGTGTGATAACAGTGGAGCTCTGAGACCATCCTTCCATGTCAAGGCCTTGAACAAACTCTACTTAATTTGAATAGATTTTCTGGGTTTTCCTTTAGTTTTCTGACTGCTTAAATATGATGAGACAAATCGTCAGTTTCTGACCTTGATTAATTTTTTTTTTGAGGTAGCTGTTCTATGAAAATGAATAAATCAGAAGGTTAGCCATGAAAAGGTCTTTAAATATCATATTTAATATGTATGTGTGTGTTTTTCTGGAAGTGATGATTTCATAAAGGTCAATAAAGTATTTAATAGTTATACTAGATGATCCTAAGATTTAGACAATGACCACTGATTGCAATCAACACATTATCATAAGTTACAAGGACTTCAAAGTCTCATTTGAGATACAGGAATTCTGAAGATTCAGTACCTAAAAATTGGCACACCAGATTTCACAAGAATGAGGTTAAAAGCAATTTCTAATATATTTCCGTATATCTACTTCAGGCTACAGGGCTTGTCCATCTACTTGGGATCTGCAAACAAGGCAGGCTTTCAAGGAGACGAGAAAAATCCAGTGTTTTCTGATAAAATAAAGTCAAAGGAGGAGATTTTCTGCTTGTATAATAACATTTTTTTATACACACATTTAGACAGAAGCCACTTCACTTCAGGCTCTACCCTGCTAAAGTAAGTGCAAATCTATTTCTCAAACCCCAACAGTACCTGCTTGCTTGCATTGGCACTTCCCTTATTCACCTCCTACCCAGTTAGAAAAGAGTTCAAGACATACCACTTTGGAGACCAAGTTCCAGACTGAACCTGTGTCACCAGCAATGCCACTTAGTCACTTCAAGAAGACAGAGACCTGGCTTCTCTGCTCCAGTGTCTTAACATTAATTAACTGGGAGGGGACTTCATTGAATCTAAATTATGCCTGAATCACAGAATAGATGCACTTTAATGAAGTGAACATTAGAGATAAATTTTGCTTAGATCTTTGAACGGCAGAGCTATACAGAGATTTCTTTAAATGTAATGTAGCGTATTTTTTCTGTGAGTCTTTACAGCAGAGCTTTTGTTCTGCTACATCAGAGCCAAGCATTTCATTTCCATCTCTGTCTGAAATCACCTTCTTAATCTCTGAGATTAGATTCATACTTTTAACAGGTCTAAGAGGAACTATGAAAACTGCAGGCATAATAAAAATTAACAAGATTTCCAGGGGTGGAGCTCTTGGTCTTCCTATTTAGAGGCTTCCATGTCTTTATGCCTCTAGAAGTTTTGAATTCCACTAGACTAATGAGTATTACATGAAGAAAAAGAAACTTGCTTCAGTCTGGTTTTGTTTTTCAATAACTGTCTGAAGGCTGGAATTCTTTGTGTTTCTGTGAAATTATCTGTCATAGTGAAAGAAATTAAAGTAAGTTTGTAACTCGGCACCAGTAAATACAGATGTGTAATTTTAGTATTTCCAAGTAGCAGTACAAATTTATTTAAGCCTACACAGGATTAATCACTATTCTCTAGAGGAAACATTGTCTCACAGGTGCATACCAAGAAAACAGATAAGAAGTGACATGATTTAATTTTAAATTATAATTCTAAAAAATCATTGAATACATAGCCTGGTCTGGTGAATATTCATATAGTTCCCCTACCAGAAAAAAGGAATATAATTTGATTTAGTAAGTTTTCAGCGATGATAATTTTAGGGTTCTTTAAATGAACGATTGTGTGGGTTTTTAGATAAACAACTGACTTTCAAAATTCTGATTTTAAATGGAACAGTAATATAGTTCCATTCTTACATAAAATTTAAAATGATAAATACTGTAGAACAATATAGGTAACTCCTAACTATGAATATGATCCAACACTCAGTACAATTGAATTTCACTTTTCCCTTTATTATCTACTTTTAAGGAGGTAATTTAACTGTCTTCTGCTTTATATTGGTTCTACTTAGAAAAACCTCTGATTCACTTAAGTAAGATTTTCGCTAAAGAGCTCTTAAGCTTAGCAATTTGCAGAAAGATGCAAGCAAATTTTACAAATACTTGTGGTTTAGGAGCTTTTCTTTGGGGTTTGCTTTGTGTTGTTTTCAGGTTTATTTTGTTTTATTGTGGTGTTTATTTGTTTGTGTTTTTCTTAACTCATTAATATAGTAAGAGTATATCTTTAAGTCATTTGTCAATCCAGAAAGTCAGTGCATCTATTGTGCTGTGGGATACATGTTCAGAGAATTTCTTTTGATGTTATAGCTTCTCATCTTGAATTGACACTGCATAAAACTTTTCACCATCAGTGCCAAAATCTATATGTGTAGAAACCATACCATCATGTTTTGGAAAGCACATAGTCAATTTTTACTCATAAGTTCAAGTGTGTAAACCTACTCATAGGGTGAAATGTAAAATTCTGCAGAAATTTTTAAAAAAAATCTGGCAAAGCTTGGGAATCCCCCCCTCATTTTTTCCTATTGATCTATCTCTTACAACTTAACTAAGGGTTTATTCTAATTGTGGAAAACATTGGAAGAAAATTCCTATAAACATCAGTTACATTCTAAAAATGATTTTTGTAGGGTAAAAATATCACTAATCCCATAAAGTCCATTTTCAGAAGCATGCACCAAACCCCAAGATGAACGAATCTGTTAAGTGGTACTTTGGTATTGTCAGGCATGCTTTCCTCCATTATACAAGCCTTTTTTCAGTACAAAGCAGTCTAACTATGAGCAGCCTGAGATAAATGTTTGCTGCAGGTGCATAAGCCATCTGTGATGCACTCATCTCATTCAAGAACAATAGCTATTACCAAGTTCCACAGCCTGTGAAATATGTAGTATAAAAGGGCCACTAATGCTGGGGAAGCTTCTAGGAATTTAGCAGCTGATGTATTAAATATTCTGTTGGAATAAATTTAAAATCTGTTCAGGAAAACGGTAGAAACAAAAGAAACCCAAGATTTAAAAGAGTAGAAAGCTGAAGTTGATATAGTAATATCTAGCTAGAGGTGCTTTCAGCATGTTAAAACAGCTACTGCTGCTTATCTGGGATACCACTACATTTGTGCAGCTGCACATTGCAGTCTGAAATCTTATGACATCAAAATTCATTATGTGAAAGATTATTTCTATTACTGTAATAATTAATTGCAGCGATACGCTAATTCCCATGTTGAAAGCATCTTAGTTGTAATGAATACACAAAATAACTGTGTTTTTATTGCTTCTGCCAGTAAGACAGCGGCCATCTGAAATGAGAGTACAAATTAGAAGTAGGGTAGCTCAAACGTAAAAGCTGAACATCTATTTTTGTTAATGAAATGTAGCAGAGTTCTAAACACGGGAGGCAATGTGTCCAAATCTGAAAAGGTCAGATGTTGAACAATGCAAAACCTGTATCTTCTAAAATTATAATTAATTCAGTCTATGCCTTCAAATGGAAACTGCAAGCTTCTCTCAGAGTAAACTCACCAAAAGAATGTAGGTAGATCAAGAAAGAGTTAAACTGCCAAGAAAAACTTCCCTCCGTCCAGAATTAAATTGAAAAAGAAAATACAGCTGCTTATATTTTAATAATACCAGCATATATCTATTTATAATCTGAAGTTACTGATTTCCCAGAATTAAATTTAGTTTTGAATGGAAAGGTTGCAAAAGCTATTTATGCATTTCTTAAAAAATGTTTTGAATAGTGTCTTTTAAAAATGTAAAAGAATATCTACATTCTTGATCATTCACCAAACAATGATTTTGGTGGAAATTGTTGTTTGTAAAAATCTTAGTGCTCTACTTTTCTTTAAACCACTGTTCCCAGTGCAGCAATCATGACTTAGCGAAAGACTGATTTCAAGTCTTCTAAAGTACAAACTGAAGGATTTAAGCAAAACCTGTGGACATTACTAGTGGTAATTTTAATTATTTATATTTTTAAAATATACAAATTTTTCACTTTATAAAGTGGAGAAAAACGAGGTGCTTAAACATCAGTTTCTTTCACTTATAAATGAAATCTATACACCATTGTCTGATGATATTTGTTTGAAATTCAACATCAATTTTCCAGACATAAGCCAATTGTTTTAAAACTCTTACATCAAACTTATTCATTTTTTGTTGATCAAGAGATGTCCAGCTTCAATAGTTGCTATTCAATATGTTCCTAATTACTGCCACATTGAAATTAATCCGAAGTCCTTATAACATATACATACACATACATATGTATAATCTATCTTTTCCTCAGCTACAGAAAAGAAGTATTTATTGAATGATATTATTGTATTCTCTTGCCTATTTCTATCTGGTAATTAGCCATTGGCAATGATTTATTTAAAAGTCTAACCATCCTCTCTTACTCTGCTGGCCATACAGTTGTCTATATTTTTTTCCTTATGAGCTTTCTGAAGTTTTTATCTAACGGTTTATACTAAGTATTGCCAGTTTTCTCTTTATTGAAGTTTATTGGGTTTTTTTCTCTTTGTTTTTAGAAAAAGCTGATTTATACCAGAAAAGAAAAATGAAGCTTTTGGGGTATCTATTAAAATCTTTTAAGCAGCTCCCAAATATTAATTGCATTGGCGGTTTATATCTTCTTTCTCAGTTTGACTGGCTTATAACTTTTTTCCACTTTGTGAAACTGTCACCGTGTCCTGGAGTATAAAGCAAACAAACTGGCACACTTTCCCCAGAGTATAAAACAGGTATATATTTCTGCTTTGGACTTCAGGCTCTTTGCAAAGGTAGACAAGTTACAGCCACTTGGAACTCATCAACAACTTACTTATAGTTCTGTGATTTGCATCCCTGTGTTTCTTGGAATGAAGTTTGTGGTAAAATTCAAGTCACAGAGTATGTAGATCCTTGATTCACCTTAGATGTAGCAACTGTTTGAGGTAAGCATTTACAAATGGCAAAGAACAGCTTTGAACCAGTAACCCCAGGCTTTTACCATAGACTGAAGTTCCTCGTGGCTTTTTTACTGTACTTCATCAAGAGTATTTAATGAGCACATCTCTTTCGTAATGTGATGCTGTGGTCTTTAGCACACATCTCCTTTAGTACAGCTTGAGTTTTATCCACTAGAGTACCAATTTGTAAGTACCCAAGAATATTTGGAACTGAGTTTTTATCGAGGTGAAGATATACTACACTAGACTAGACCAGACCAGACCACAATCATCAAGGTTGGTGAAGACCTCTAAGATCATCAAGTCCAACTGTTGACAAGTTAAAGCCTTCCATTTGTTTCATTTCTCATTTTGTTGCTTTAAGCTTTCCTAAGTGATTTCTAATTTGTGATTTTGATATTCTAATCATATGATTCTATCTACTACTTTTCCATAATATCAACACAATTGAATTTATGCTCATAAATGAGCAATTTATGAGCTCAAATTCTCACTGTTTAGAAGCCAGTCTTTTGGCAGATATATATAGGAGATTAACTACTGTATTATTGTCATGTGAAATAGTGGAATAGTGAATTTCTTCTTGACATTTTGATTCAGTGATAAATGAGTTACTATTTTTTCTCTTTTATGTTTAGTTTAGTGCTACATTTACTCAGCCAACTGGGCAGTCATCTTGAAGGTTTTCCCCTTTTCACTCCAATAAAGCTTATTCAAACTTATATGCTACTGTCTTAAAACAAAATGTGGGTCATTTGCCAAAGCTTTCTGTCTTGTTCTACTCACTTACAGATGTTTGCTATCAGAATCTTCAGGGAGTGAAGATTTCAGGACACAGTGCTTCCAAGTGAAGAGGAAAACTCATTAGTTAATTTCAATACGTTTTGATTTCTTTTGATTACATCTGTAGAGAAGTCTTTACTGCACCATCACATGTTCCTTTATAGTATTACAAAGAGTTAAAGACAGGATGTAGCTTGTTTAACGCAAAAGGAGAACATATTTAGTGTTCCGTAGTCAGCTCCAGATTTTAAATAACAGAAATGTAAGATGTATTTATCCTCTGTTCCCTTGATCAAAATTTCAGTTTAGAGCAGTTAAGAGCAGAGTTGCCAGAAAAGATGGAGACAGCTATTATCTGTTCAGGGATCACTTGTGTTTTACAGAAGCAATCTCAGAGATATTCATTACTTAGTCTGTAACTACCATCAACTTTATTGTTTATACGTATAGGTTGAATGTGAATCAATGTAATCACCCTAGTTATTACTGAAATCCAGGGTACATTCTTCTCAAGACATTACTTTTCACCTTTGGATCAATATCGAGTTCTATAGGACTAAATCCAGGAAGCTGCATGACACCCCATACTAATCTGTGGGATCATGACAGTGAGTCTGACAAGACATACCTTTTCAGACCTTTCTGAGTGAGAAACAGCTTTCAACAATTACGATGCTCCAGTGAAATTCTTCCATTTAAAAGGAAGAGATCACTTTTCACTTCCTGTTCTATTTATGCTGCATTTATTTCTAATATCTCAAAATTGAGAAAAGCAGAGATTTGGTTTTGTAGCTGTATGGGCTTTTTCTCACTTTTTCTTTCTGTTCCCTGTTCCCCCCCTACACCCCTGAGTTTTACTTGCATACCTCCTGAGAAGTTAGGAAACTGAAATATTTGTTCAAGATCTCTTTGTAGGTAAAGCTCCTTTGTTAACTTTGATATCAAAAGATAAAAATCTTAAGTCCGACCTGTAAATGAACTCAGGCACCTTATTTCAAACTGTGATCTGAAAACTCCTTTCCAGGTTCCGAGGTTGAATGAGACTAAGCACATGAAGTCACATCTTTTTCACATCCACTACTAACCAAATCTTGAATATTCTGAGGAGCCCTGCACTCAGTTCACGGCCAAGAAACATACTAAAATCTTCCTCAGTCCCAAAAGGCTTGTTACACGTAGAATACTGTGCAAACACCTACACCACCACTAGCTTTGTAGTACACCACAGATGCTAATGGGATACCATTGCAACTTTCCATGCAAACTACAGGGAATCTAAGAAAAAAAATAAGGGGTTTGGATCTCATTAAGGTGTTACAGTCCTTATATCTTCTATTAAATCTGACATTTAGAAGTCAGCACTGCTATTAAATGTATTTTGAAAATCTCTCCGATTGTAAAAGTCTAAATATATGCTAAGTTGAAATATGGGGACTTCACTTCAAAGAAAACTCAAATGAAAATAGAATGATACTGTTCCAAAAGAGTTAGGTTTGAGTGCCATTATTTTCTCTACTTGATTTCTGTTGTACCATTTAAGCTGTTTAAGGCAACACATTACTTTATTTACAACGCTTCACTACAATATTTATTGTACTAATCAAATCAGCAGCTGCTTTTCTTAAATGGAGATTCAGTACTGGCTCCTTCATGAACAGCACTGAATCTCCTTAAATTTAAATATAGTGCTCAAGACAATATGTTCATCAGAAAAAAAAAAGAACCAAAAAACATTCTGTTCATTCTGTTTCCATTTTAAGAGATGTGTTTGATGCATGTTAATGTTGAGCTCTGTAATGTTTTCCCTTGAAATACTGTATAGACTGTATTTTGCTAGAATATATGTCATAATGTTTTCTGATATTTTCAGATGAGCTAAAGTGTATATCTGTTCTTAATCTATTCCCTCTGCTGAGGCAATGTGCATCTTCAGCAGCATATTTAACGAAATAGATTTTTTTCCTTAGCAGATCAAACTGAGTTCTGCTGCAGGCACAGAACTTCCTATTTAAATGACAAATGTCTCTGCTTGCAGATTTGAAAACTCACTTATTGAATCTTTCATCTTGTGTAAACAAATAGTCAGCCCATCACCAGTATGGGGGGGAAAGTAGAAGAATTAAAGGGAAAAGGAATTTTTGGGAGTACTGCCAAATATTGCATTATTTGGAATAATAAACTACTTGTTTGCTGTTAATGTTGCCATTAAACATAAATAGTAGACAGCAATGCTGAGAAAAAACAAAGAAAAGTCTACAAAGTTGCTGCAATATCAAATACTTCTTCATACTTAGAAGGCAGTGAGGTTTCGGGGTTTTTTTCTATAATGACAGCAGAGAAGTCCTGACTTCGAACAAAATAATTAAAGCTTCTTTTGCAATTAAATTCTGAGAATGCTATTTATGTAAGAAACTTTCAATTTAATTTTCAAGTGTCCAAAGAGTTTAAATGTAACATCATCTAGTCATCCTTTGAAAAGTTTGAAGTTAACCTGTTTCTAAATGTTGTTTCATTGTTTTGTTTTGTTTTGTTTTTTTAGGAAAAGCATACATATGTATCTGATATATATACAAAGCTTATATGTGAGATATATATATGTAAAGGTAATGAATGTAAGGCATCTCATATGCTTTGCTGCTCCTGTTATTTTATTTGCTTTCTTAGCAAACTGTTACAAGAAAAATGAGAAATCAGGGGTTCCTGAAGAAAACGACATCTGAGCGGTTTTTTTTTTCATGTAATGATGCTTTGAAATGTATTATTGCTGAACAGATTCACAGGGTAAATAAAAGCAGTGGAGTTGCTCAAGAGATAAGGGGCTAGCCACTGTAGGTGAGGCAGTCTTGGGGTGAGGTAAATCCATAAGGAAGAAAACATATACTGCAGGATTTAGACCTAATCTGCAGCTTCTATGCTTACAAAAAACACCTGCCTATATTGAAGAAAAAGCATTTCTGTGTTAGATCCTTGGAATGGCATTGGGAAATATTGATTTTGGATCTGGACAAGTAAAATACTCCTTCTCAAAGTAGGATTTGTTTTCTTGCAAATGTTTTATGACGCCCCTAAATTAAAACAGGACATTTCACGAAAGCAGATGGAAGCGACATGTTACACCAAAGTCTCTGAGAACTGCATTCAGTGAAATTGCTGTTCTGGATTCAGCTATTCCAGCTGTACAAAACAGTACAGATTTGCAGTTGTAGATGATCTTTGTGCCTGTCTAATATTAAAATCTGCATTCTTCATACTTAAAGTTTACATATACAAACATAAAGTCTTAAAAATGTAAATCTTTCACAACTAAACTGTTTTGCAATGGAAACAGTAGGTTAATAGAATGGATGCCTGCCATTAATTAATGAAATTTTAATGAATAAAAATTAGTGATATGAAGTAGTTTGTTTACAATGCACTGGAAAACAAACATAGCAGAAAGTAAATAATATTTTTGCTCTAAATCTTATAGCAAATAATTTTTCAAGGAGGCAGCAATTTGTTATTGATAGATACTATTGCTCCATCTGTATTGGTGGTTTTTTTCGCTGTGTATGAATCACTTAGGGTAAGTCACCTGCATTATTAAACATAATAGAAAGCTGCAAACTCATACTACAGGTGAGTGATATAAAACTCACAGTGCAAAAAATTCACAACAACATAATAAATTAACATTTTGAATCGATCTAGAAGGTGAAAATATATGTACATAGAAGACCTCCTAGCATTTATCTAAAGAGCAATTAAATGAATACTGCCAGAATATACTGTGTTGTTTCTCTTTTGATGTCTTCATTTAAAAGTAGATTCTGAGCTTTACTTCATCACTAATGTATATTAATTACACTGAGTGTTGGAATAATCTCACACAGATATATGTAAAAGGGACATTTTACTTCTAGTTGAAAAAAATCTTCCCATATTCCCCCCAATAACTTTTTTGTTCACTAAAGAAACTTCTTAAATCCTCAACATTAATTATCTTTTGCATTTTCTTTCCTAAGCCTAATAGTGTTTTTTCTCAATATTTACAGATCAATTACTGCTCCTACTGGACATTTGTGCGGAGTGATACAGGGACTAAGATGAGAAGAAAAAAAAAGAAAAGTTATTTATTATTATTTATTGTAACTAAAAAGAAATGTAGCATCCTAACAAATGAAATTTACTAAATAAAATCATATTATATCTTTAAATGGTCTCAGATAATGTTGTACTTGCCTCTTCAGGATCAACAGGGATTTTTTCCCTCTTTCAGTGAGAGAGAAAGAAGTTAACTCAAAGGGAAAGCAAATAAAATAAATTAATGATAAAATATAACCCATGGGGGAACTTTTTCTGTCAGATGAACTGATATAAAATCGTTATCTCATTAGCTTCTTTCTTTACACCATATTTATCTTGGGATAGTTAGAGTAATATTTAGCCCATAAGACTTGTAACAGCAATATAGCTCAATTGATTGAAATGAGAATGATCTATCATGCTAGCATAAATTAGATCTGGAATATAGTCTTTGTTTTCAGTCTTCTGTAGATACTTCTCATAAGGCTAAAGAGGCTAGAAAGAAAGTTATTTTGGTGTGTTTTGTAGTTTCTGCAAAAAAACACGGTTAAACCAACCCAAAGAGTTTTGCACACAGTCATCCACAATCATGACTATCATATCAGGGAGCCACCACCTCAGTT
The DNA here is from genome assembly GCA_013397115.1 of Edolisoma coerulescens. Lineage (NCBI taxonomy): Eukaryota > Metazoa > Chordata > Aves > Passeriformes > Campephagidae > Edolisoma > Edolisoma coerulescens. The sequence goes on along the minus strand of VWZW01004863.1, from coordinate 244,230 downwards.
TAAAATTCACTCATTATTTATAAAACTGTTAGCTTGCTTTCTTCTGTTCGCTGGATGAGGAAGCTAATCAAAATCTCACAGATTTTGCCATCAGTCAAGGACTCCTGGATGGAAAGCAATCTAAAGCTTTGGAATGTTAGAAGCCAAAAGCTGGACAGCTCAGATATCATTTCACAAAGTATGGAACCTATCTCCCTCTGAATCACATGGGTTATTATATATATGACAGGTCAAATCTTCCATTTATTCAGAAAACCAGACCATTAATGTGGAAGTTCAAAAGAGTAAAAGCATCAGCTAACTTCAGCAAGTATTTTTCTTCAAGAGGACCTTTCAACATGATGTGCCTCTAATGGCTGTGAGTACATTTGAATCAGGAAAGTTCTCCTCATAAATCTCAATTAGATGGCTTGCATGATTGAAGACTACTCATGCAAGTATCTACCAGGCTGCAAAGCATGGGGTGGAATTTGAAGTGTAGAATAAATAAGCGCATCTTCTCCACTAAGTGTTCAGTATGTGTATTCTAACAGTTTATTCTTAATCTTGCCTTTAAATAAATAAAATTTAAACCTGGAGAAGGATTTTTAATTTTACATCCTGGCCTAGTCAGTCCATCAGTCACCAGGCACAATTTGCATATTATATGCCTGCTTGAATAAGCTGTGCATTAGTCATGTTAATTTTTCATGGGCATTTTGGCCATAAGTAAGAACGACAAGCTGTAGGGAAAGCAAAGAAAGAAATAGCTGAAAGTGAAGGTTTTTGTTTACCATTTCCTTCACTGCAGAACTGAAAGTATTCTGCACGAATAAAAAGTACCCAATGCATTCAGACTCTGAAAACTGTGGTGCTGAATAGAATAGAATAGAATGGAATTTCTGTGTGAGATTTTAGAAACAGTTAAAAAGGATGGAAGTTTAGGAATAATGAAGTGCCTAACTTACTCCTCTACACTTCTTCGTAAATAATTTGCCTTAAGGTAAATATCAAGCTTGAAATCACATTGAGGGCTTAAGTTACACTTTCCTCAGCAGGTATCTACAATGAAAAAGGCAGTTTGAGATGGCTGCAAAAGTTGGATGGATCAAAATATTTCCGGTATCACTACTATATAATTTTAACAAGAGTTCAGAGAAATTATAGTGTGCTATTAAAAGTTCTTCACCATTGTTTTTTATTCCAATATGCCACGAGTGGTGTTAACATTACTAGGATATTAGTATAACCCCTTTCAGCATACCTTCTGGCAAGATGAGCTTGATAGTTCTGTATGCATATTTGATATGTATACAATCAAACTAAAATATAGAAATTAAATAATTTCTACAGTTTGCAGGGCTCTCAGAATATTACAGAGGATTTTGTTTCACTTTATTAGTAGAAATAAAATAATTCAAAACCTCTGAATGCTAGGTCATGATCAAAATATATAAATTAATATTAAACTGAAATTGAAGCCAAAATATGGATGTCTCCCTACAGTAATTGCCTGGTCACAAAGAGAGAAGAACAACTAGTCCATCTTTCTGAAAAAAACACCAAGACAGAACTTTCAAAAAAGGATGCCTTCTAAAAATGCCAAAGATCTGCAAGCGGAAGAATCACTCTTCTGTGGCTACTGATGAATATTTGAAATATTAAATTCTCTTTTTCTAACAGTTCCAAAGATTAGTTTATCCGTAACCAAAACCCAGGTCTCTGTTGTGTTTTGCCCTTTTGGATCTGTTCCGAATGAGTGTCCAAGATTGCTTTAAAAATCAAGGGTGCGAGCAAAAACCAGATTTAATACTAAGTGACAGCACGACAAATTTTGTTGGCAAGATTCACTCTACTACTTACAAGGCAGTCAAGACACACCAAGGAAAAACAAGCAACAATACCAAGCAAAATCCAGACAATCAAAACAGAAATGAACCGAGAACTATTTAGGGGGTGCACCTGTGTGTGTGTGTGTTTAGGTGTGTGAGACGAAAGGACTGTGAGGTCAAGGATGAAAAGGAATATGGCCTTAAAGTTTAACAATACTCAAACTTAACAGTGTTTTCACTTAACTTACACCTTAAACCTAATAATTTAACAAAGGAACAACACTTAATTTATATCTAACTTAACTTATAACTTAATTTATAACTTAACTGTAGCAATTTAACAGATAAATAACACTTAATAGCATTTAACTTATTTTATAACTTTGAAGTTATACTTAGCAACTTAGCAAAAGAACAATACTTAGCAGCATTTAAGTAAGGTTAAGTCATAAGTCACAAGCTTACTTACAGGCCTAACTTACTCAGGCATCTAAGGTACTTAAACATCTAAGAAAGCAGCATTTCTCCAGATTTGCTGTAGCATATGCTCATGTGCATGTACAGAGACATAAAGAGTCAGTGTAAGAAAGATACCTGTGAAAATTCCTCTGAAAGTTAGTGAAATACTCACTTTGGATCTCCCAAAAGGTGAAGGGTTGGGCCTCGAGGAGTCAGGCTATCAGCCCAGGACTAATCATCGTTCGGCGATCCTCCAAGCATAGCAAATGTGAGAGTTTCCTGGCTCTAGGAGGTGTCCCTGGAGGCTGCTGGTCACAGGCCCACTGCAGCCCAGGAGAGCTCAAAGAGCCCCATTTTGTACCGCTGTTTATAGGGTCACAAGAGAGGCTTTAGTCATAACATTGTATCATCCTGGCCACGGGTTGGGTTGGCACTTCCTTTGAAAGTGTGAGAACAGGAACATCATGCCGTTTAGGTAAGGGGAATATTTTCCAAGGCTGTTCATAAGGAGAACAGGAGCCCCTGGGACAGCAGTTCCTGGGAGCAGACAGTGTTTCTGACAAGCTCGGGAAGAGCCGGGCCCAGGTGCTGTTTGTCAAGGCCAAGGCCTAACGAGCATTTCCCAGATCGCAATGTGGCCTGGAAAGGGTGTTGGGGGGGAATGCACCACCACAGAATCTTTTAGTATTATTTATTACTGTAAGTTTTAACCAAAACACTTACTGCTCCCTTATTTGCTTGTGTGTTTTTTATTAAAATCCTTCAGTGTGAAAAAATACACTTAGTGACATGATTTTTGAACGCAGAATTGCATATGACTTGAGCATATAATTATCTCCAATTGCTGTGAGCTCACCAGGTACACTTGTTTTTCAAACACCTGGTGAGGCACTGACGTGTTTTGTTACTGAGTATTTGTTTTTTACTGCCACTTCTATTAATGGTCAGTCATTTCACTATGACTGGCAGCACTGCAATTAGGGATTACTGTCTCTTGAGTGCTGATATTGTGCTTCTTGAGTCTCAATGTCTTCTACACAGAAATGTATTACTTGTGGTATCTGTTATCCCATTCCTTCCCTTTTCTTTTGTTTCTGTCTCTTTGACTGTCTTTCTTTGGAGCTGCTTCCATAATGTGCATAACCATGATGTCCATGACCTTTACTAACATTAATGCATTTTCATTTACTGTAAGACTTTCCTGAGCAAAGTGAGTCATACTAGTAGCCACATAAGGGAGGGAGGGAGGTAGTAAAAATCATTGCGTAAATCCTGAATTTGCCCCACTGAAGGAGGACAGATTGAAATTCCAGTGTGATGAATGTTCCTTATGTTTCTATGTAGTTGGAACTCATGTCTATGTGCCAAATGGCTGAACTATTAAAAAATCTCTCTTTTTGGACAGATCTTGTTTTGAGTTTGTTTGTTTGTTTGTCTGTTTGTTTGTTTTCCAGGACCTTATTGCCAATTCCTGCTTCCTTATTTTTAACCAGCATCCAAACTAATAGTTTTACAACACAGAGAGTTTACTGTGTTAGATGACAGTTCTCACAGTTCTGCATAAGACTTGTGAGATTCAGAAAAGCTTTTTTCTTTGCATACCTTTCCTTTTATTTCAGATGATTTTTCTAACAAATATATGAATTGCTTCCAAAATAAGACTCTCAAATTTTATTTTCTGGCTGGAAAAGAAAGCTTTAAAGACATACCCCGAAAGCAAACACACAGAATTTTTTTAAAAGTCAGACTTATAGTCAGTATGGCAGAAAATTAGTTTTGTTTTGTTTTGTTTTCCTATGCTTTTAAGTCTCACATGGAAATAAAGTGACCCAAATCTTCTGGAGGAGAATTGAAGGCAACACACAGAGAAGAAATCCAGTTTATATTGCACTGTAATTGTTTCCTACCTTTCTGTGATTGCTTTGAGGTAGCTACAGGCTTGAATTTTAAAGACTTAGGTAAATCTCATGTTACATTCTCAGCATAGTATTAGCTCTCCTGTCAGTCACTAACATTCACCCAGAATGTGTTACCAGTACATAGAGGTTGTGAGAACAGATTAGGAGCAATGAGACTTATCTCTTATTAGTGAGACAATGAAATATAATGGTTCCATAGACATTTTATGGGTTTTCTTTGCGTTCAATTTTTCTTATACAGTTATATTCTTAAATTTTAGGACATTGCCACTTGTGGCAATAGACTTGACCAAAGAAACTTGAATAACAGAATGACACCCTTTAGGATACCTTGACATATTAGAATAATGTTCCTTCTAGTAAAATTTTATGTTCTAGTACCCAGACACTGCTTTCTTCAGAGTATAACATTTTTTTGAATAAGTTAATTATTTCTATTTTTTTTACATACTGCCAAATAATTTTAGGGAGCAAATATTACAGAACAGGAAATTTAAATAGTTCTTATCTTAAAATGCTAACATTTAATTGACTAGAAGTTTTGGATAATTTTGAGAAACAAACATCTACTCTGGCGCACCAAGGCTGTTTTTTTTAGAGAACTGGGTAATATGGTCAAGCTGCCAGCAGATTTCACAGGTTATGAGTAGAGAGGATCAGGTAATTCTTCTCTTTGTGTTTGTTTTGAAAGTGAACATCCTCTTTGTGTCTTGTCAAATGCAACTGGCCCTCACAATAGCTGATATAGCCTTCACACATACATGGAAATGAGATGTACACGGAAACATTGTGCAGCATTATCCACCATAACAGCAATAAAGAAATAGAGATTAATGATATAAAATGCTTTATTTTATCCTGTTCCCAGAATTCAGAATGTTCAAAATCACAAATATATGCCCACCTGAAATTTAATTGGATACAGGATTCAAAGGAAATTCAGGAGTGAGTAAAAGAGGCACACAATAAATAAGCCTAGCAAAATCCTCACTAATATATACTGCGTGGGAGAACTGTTACATACTTTCTGTGTTTTGTGTTGTCCAGACCGCTGCAAAATTTTTTGCATGACCCTCCAGAAAAAAATTGTTATTCCAAGGCTCACAGAAACAGGGAAACATAGGCCAGAAAGTTACAAAGTCCTTGACCAGGTATTGGCCATTTTGCTGTTTTTCAGTGAGCAACAAGCCCATAGTCTTCTGCTGTTAGTCTTATATCAACAATCAATAATTCATGCTCTTATTTTGTATAATATTTTTTGCTTAAACCTCCACTGCACTGCGCTGCCCTTTCATGTCATTATAAAAACAGGACAAAGATTTTAATGAGATTTTTAAAGTTCAGGTGGGAGTGTACACCCATTCTTCCTAGGGTAAGAACTTCTCCTGGATTTGCCTTAAACACATATATCAAGATACCGCTGTTCATTAAGGAAGCTCAGTGAAGAACACTCTTTTGGCTAGAAGTATTTGTATTGAACAGAACAGAGACGACCAGCTTTGTTCAGGCTTAGGAACTTGCTCAGCTGGTAAAAAAAAAAAAAAAAGCAATGCAATGATTTGGCTTTGGCACAGTGTGGTGGTGCAGGCGGCTGGAGCTGCTCCGGCCACTCAGGCCAACCCTAAATTGTGGTGGTCGAGAGCCCAAACCTGATCCCTCACCTTCGCTTAGGGCGAGAACCCACAATCCCCCAGTTTCATTATTTGCATAGTTCGGTGTTATTGGTTTATGTTTCTCCCTCCCAGTTTTATCCATGTTGCCATGAATATTCATTCCCCTTTGTTAATACGTATGAATTCTAGAAAGTTCTGTTGGGTTTGACACCCCATTGGTTCTTCCTCTGAGTCCCTCCCATGTGTTGTTCCTATTGGTTCAGTTTCCATAAACCCCGCCTTTCATCCCTCTCCTTATGGGCTGTGTCCCTTGTCCCCGCCTTCCCTAACCCCGGTATAAAACCCACTGTTCCCCCTTCAGACCTGGCTCTTCGTCCCTGCCCCTTCACGACAATAAACCCTTCCGCAGATCATCAAATGAGGAGTCCTCTCTCAGCTTCTTTACTTCCACCTGCGCACCTTTCCAGCTGCTCCTGAGAAAGCCCCCTCGGGTGAGGGGCTCGATTTCTGCCTACCTTTATCGTGTGCTACCCTGAGAAAATCGCAGCAGCCAACCTCCGGGCTTTTGTTTGTGGGCTTGCGTGTGATAGCGCAGGACTAATGTCAAGCTGCTAAAGCGGAAGAGCATGTAGAACATTCAGAATTAATACCTTAAAGTTGAATTCATTATAAAATTACTAGGTATGTGTACCCTTGACTTTCTTTAGTATTCTGTTTCAATGATGATAGGTACCTTTTTAGAAATTCATGCAATAGTCTTCTTTGCTATCTTTTATGCTTTGATTGTCCTTTCATAATTATTGTCAGTGTTATAGTGAAAGTTCTTAAGTGGGCATGGCACTGCATTTATAAAAAAAATGCAAAGTCATGTGTTTGGACATCCAAATATACATTTGAAAGCTTATTTCGTTCATACAACAATATCAACTTTGCTGCAATATTGATGTGCTCTTCATTTTAAATGTTTTGATCCAAGTTTCACAGGTATGCTGCATATTTTAAAATTAAAAAAAGGATTCCTGAGATGACTGTCAAAAATGGATTCAGTAACAGAAAAGAAGAAAATTTACCAACTGGTTTGTGCAGCAATTCTTTTTGTGTTAGACTGATGAGATTTCTGAAGGAATAAAGAGATGAGAAAGAGCCACATGGGTCATTGGGATAACTTAGGATGGTTGTTTGAGCAGTATCTTACACTCTATTAGAATGTGATGATATGGGTAATGCTCTATATCTTACCTCCCAAAGTGCTATTCTGGCATCAACATCAAAGACTAAATTATTATTTGATGAAATGAGATGTTACAGGAATTTTTTCTGAATAAATGTCACACATATTCTTTTTTCCAGGACATACTGGAGTATGAAAAATGCCAGAATTTCCAAGGATATGAGTCTTTTTATTCTATTCTCTAAAAAACCCAAATCTCATGGATTTTTTTCAATATTGCAATATTTTAATTATAACAGCTTATAGACCACTAAATAGAAATGTTACACTACACAATTTTTTTTGAAATCTAAAAGTACCCAGTTTTTTAGAACATGAAATTAAAACATGCTACTTCAAGATAGGCCTATTCTGAGTTTTTCCAATATATGCCCTGATGACAATTAATAAGGAACAAGCTCAAAATTTTCTTTGATGAAGAGTATGTTTTTAAAGTCTCTTAGACAATTTGCTCACATCTTCCAGTCAGATAAACTACCATATTTTATAATGCTAAATAAATAATATAGCCATGAAACTCCTTAAAAAAAATCTTTAAGGACAAACTCTTGTAATATAAGTGAGACGAAAAAAGGAATCCAACAGTCATGATAACTTTCAACAGATCACAAGCTATATTTTTAGAAATGATTATATGACAAAGTGTAAACTACAGTTAATATTTCAGAAAATACGTACTTATGTTAAAACGGGAAATATTTAATAACTATGTTACATCTTCCATCTGTATTTTCCAACTAAAACAAAGTGTAGACTTCAACTGTGCAGTGGCATCTGAAAATGGAAGTGATTGGTTTTTATTATTATTTTGTGACCAGACTGTCTAATTTATAGTAATGAACTCTGTAGTTTATAACTGCTTCTTAATCTCTCTCACTCCCATATTGAAAGGTGGGAATAAAATTCTCCTTAAGACTCTTCTTTATTTAAGTGAAACTTAAATATGCAAATGTTAATATAAAACTTATAGCTGAAGTCTGAGAAAGCTCAGAGGTGATATGAATAGGTAGCTACACTACTTATATTTCTTTGGTATGCATAGATTTTTCTACCTCCTTTTTTTTAAAGAAAAAAAAGAAGCCATGATATTGTTTCATGCAGAAGAAATAAGTATTTTCAGCTCAAGATGACAGCCATGCAGAACCTGCTAGTTCACATTCACTGGTGCTTCACATGACTTTTATTACTCTGACCTGCATGGACTCTATTCGTAGGTCTTTCCTCATATTTCACTTTGTATTTAGAAGATAATCAAAGAAAATTAGAGTGGAACCCATAGAGATGGATCCTCCACCCTGATGACTTGAATTTATTCAAGTGTAATTTTATAGACACTGTTATGGCAGGACAGGGAGTCGGGTTCACTGATTTCTATTTGGTTTCCATTAGAAACCATAAATCTTTCCCCAGTGCTAGAAAATAAGCCTAGGTATCTCCAAATTCAGTTCCAATCCACTATCACATTTGCAAGTCAGAAAAGCTCTCTGAAATGAATGATGAATGAATTGTTTTCTGTCAATCATATGATAAGCTGGCTGTGAAGCTCACTATATATGTATTTATATCTCAGGCCTTCACAGCTAACTTCTATAAAAGGCAGGAAAAATAAAGAACCCAAGGACTTTTGATAATCTGTGGGACAACCAAAGGAGTGAAGTTATTATAAAATGTTTTTATTTAAAAACATCAATCTAGTTAAGAAGGTAATCATAGTCTTAGCTTCAATACTGAAGAAGCCTTTTGTGATTGAGTCCCAGTGATTTCACAGCAGAGTGGGGACAGGTGTGGGAGCAGAGCAAGGCTTCTCAAGTAACCTTCATTTCCGGAGTTCAGCTGTCTGTGCTCCCACCCCCTTTTTGTTAAAGCATGGTCATATGTCCGTGGCTCAATTTTATTGTCAAAATTGTTTATTGGAAAAAAATATGTAAGAGTACATAAGCTGTACCATGCAGTATAAGAAAAGTAAAACCACAGAAATGCAATTGCTAAGTTGGGAATTGTTAGCAGATGGATTCACAAGGTAAATACTGGCATAGGAAGAAGTAAATTCCTAAGAAGAAAAACAGTGAATCAAAAAAGAGCAAGACAGCAACATGAAAGATCAATCAAGTACAAGGAAAATCAACTCTTCCTATCCTGACTGACAGCTGACAACCCTATCCAGCCTCAGCACCCGTCTCACTGGGTACGTGGAGCTTATTAATGCCTTCCCTACTGGCATGCCGAAGTCTCAGCAAGCTACTGTGTTTACCAAAAATACCAACTATGCTCTCTTGAGTTATTTAGATCCTGCTTGTAGTGTCTTTTTACTAATGTCAGAAGACCCATAACTAAAATGACTTGTCAGGGTGGACCAAAAAGGACTAAGAATTCTCCTCAATCTGTGTTCTGTTAGGAAAGAGTAAGAGAGGGAGGGAGAAGGATGTGGGCAAATTTTTACATGCTTTGAAGCCTGGCCTGGGAAACTGGTATAAATAAAACTCTAGAAGCTGACTGTAAAATGTCCTGCTGCTGCATATTTTTGGTTTTCATGCAGCTTCCTCTTCTATATTGACTGGATGATAGGAAAAGAACTCACTGCTTTGTCTTGGTACCACATTGGCTCAATTTTGTATGTGAGTCTTTTTGTTATCTTTTTTTCCAGGCCCTTTTCATTTTTGTTCCTTTGTTCACAAATAGCCTTTTACTCTCGCTGAACAAAGTATTCTACGCTTTCCTCTCACTCCCCTCCCTTCTGTCATGTAATCAAACAATCTTTGTGTAGCTTTGTTCATAGCAGGGTTTCACAAAATTATTCAAAATTGATGATAGTTTTAAGAAGGCTTGAATGCACTCTACATTTAGTTTCCTTTGTCTGTGTGAAGTCTTGCACAAGTACTATCACTTCCTTTTATCATTTCATCAGAAATACACTCAGTACAAGATAAAATTTCCTCCATTAACAATAACACATGCTCTTTTTTTCTCCCGTATTTCAATATTATACATTATAGTTTGTATTCTTTTTGGTTGAACTTTTCAAGTATTCAATTTTTAGGGGTTTTTTTTGAAAAAAAAAATTAATTTTATTAGATTTCTTGGTTTACAGTTACCACTAGAAGCACAATTATCTTTTCAAGTTCAGTAGCTTTCATGCAGTACTAATAAATAATCACAAAGCCATGTGCTTTTGAAACGTCACATTTTATAAAAAACAATAAGCATAGCCAGTGAGTCACATCCAGCAGTAATTTTTAATTTTATTTTCCTAATCTCTGAACAAATGAATTTATAATGTTCCATGTGTGGAGATTTGTTCTTTCAGCATATGTTTGAAAACTATTACATTATTCTGTATCCCTGTCAAATTGCTGTAATCTATTCCCTTAGATTTTATCACTTCAGATGTTTTATAACTGATTATTTTGCTCTTTCTATGAGACAGTTAACATGTATAAACTTTGATTCTTTTAAAAAAAAATTGAATACGAAACTCCAATTACATCATTCAAATAACAAAAGAAAATTGTACATGGAATAATAATAATGATTTGCTGCATGCCAATTGATATAATCCAGATTTCCCAAAGCAGTGGTTCAGGAAAAATGTGATTTAATAGCAAAAATAAGGGCTAATTTGTAAGTGCATACATTTCCTTTGTGCCTTTTACGGGTAATGGGACATTTAGAGCATGCTCAGTCCAGATAACTCAAAAAAGCTTTTGTTTAGCAGTAGGGGGTTTTAACGTTAATCGAAGAAAAACCCCAAACTATGAAAACAAACTCTACAATTTACCTGCATTACAAATTTCTCATTTGTTTATAATCTTTCCAGGCATAACTGTTAAAAAGAACCCAACATCCCATTCTCACTGTACGACAAAGCATTTTTTTTAGGGGCTTATTCACAGACTTAAGCCACTGGTGTTCCATTTTTCTAGCGTGAATGTGCTTGGAGGGTTCAATGAGAATGCATCACACTGGGGACCGTACCAAAGCTGAGGTGGAAGCCAAATCCCTGGGGTCAGGAGGTCTTTTATGAAGAGCTAGGTTTCCTTTGCATTTGGGTATTTGTGCTGCAGGTTTAGAGACTGGAAGTGCTTCTTTTTTTTAGTATGTTCACTTTAAGTTCTGCTTCAAAGCTATGACCTACCTTCCATTCAGTTTGTAAATACAAATGATAGCATATTTCCTATAACTGTGCTACTTTAAGTAAATTTTATTTTTATTTCTCGTGCCTGTAGATCCATTATTAGCTACGAATTTTAGTAGTTTGTTTTTTGTTCTTTTTCCCTCTCAAAATGCTTTAATAATTGGACTGTCAAATCACAAAAAAATGCTACTGAAGCTTGAAATCTATCACTTGAAAATCTGGAATTTGCACATGTGGGCATTTTAGAAAATGTAATAACTTTTTTATAGTTTAAGTGTTGACAGAAGTGAAACACAAAGGAGGCCTAACCATGGATGACAGGAACATGTTAAAAGTAAACATAATTGTTAATTTTATTAGGCAATTATTTTAAAAGTTCGCAAGAACAAAAAGAAAAATTTACCTAAATTCTTATTTTAGATGAAGGGTAGCAAATGGAGCAATTAACAGGAAATCAGGACAGGAGAAAATATTACTCCATACCCTTTTTTTTTCAGATGAGAAATAACTTTACAAAGAATATATGCAAGACCACAACCAGTCAAATGCAAAAATTACGTTCTAAATGACCCACATGAGTGATGGCTACACTGTTTTTCCATTTTGGAGCAAGATCTTACTTTCCATATCTATGTCGATACTTGACTATCCACATTTTGTTTTGCTTTGTTTTGTAGAAAAAATCAAAGGGTGCAAATTTGATTAGGTCTGAATAGAACTAACTGAAAAATATGCCCCGCTAGTGGACCATAAGGCAACTGGCCTGAATAGCTGAAAAAAAAGCCAATTATCATTAATATATTTCAGGTCACGATAAAAAAACGTGTGCTTGCTAATCTCTTATCTTTCTCTTCTCCCTATCTCTCTGATGGGAAGTACCAGCAGCAGGAAAATGGCAGGTGCCTTGGAAGTCATCATCACCACTCTGGCTTTTGGATGCATTTGTTGAGGCAAATATTGTAGCCTTCCCAAAGATTTTTTTGGCCACCTGATAAAAGTATTTGTTTCTACTTTCCCTATAACTATCTGTGTGTTTTGTTATCTTGACTAGGAAAGAAATAAAACAGAACTTGATGATGGCTGGTTCATTTTCTTTTCTTTCTCTTTCCTCTTCTTTCCTTTTCTCTTCTCTTTCCTCTTTTCTTCTCTAGTGAGAGAGAACATACATTGAGAAGTTTAAATATTTTACAACTATTTGAAGTAGCATCCTCTATTAAAAAAAAAAAAAATCCAAACCACAAACCAAACAAAAAAGCCTTAATGTTTTTACTGATCTTAACTTACAGTGTCAGTGTTTTCAATGCTTAGAGCTAATATGGAAAATTCTTCCTATTGGACAATACTGGTTTAAGGAGTCATGCATTTCAGTAAGTGTTAACGTGCAAAGCAATTTGAACCCTGGAGAGTGGGAAAATGGGTAAATGATGACCTGTCAGGGTGCTCAGGAGCTGTCTTTACCCTTATAATACTCCTCCAGCCAGTCTGTTTCTCCTGTATGATTTAATTGATCTTGCCTACAATCTCTTTTACAGCCCTGTAAATATATATTTTTTGAAAAATGGTAAGTAATTCACAGATAATTCTAGATAGAAACATGTCTGTTGGATGCAAATAAGAAAGAAAACTTGGTCATTTTGGTCTTATCTGGAATCTTAAGGAAAACTAGTGAGTGTATTGATTACAAATAGTAAAACTTCATTTATCATTTAAGACAATAATTCGCTCAAAAAATCCAATAAGCAAATAGCATAAAAAATAAGTAAAAAAGAAACAAAACAGAACAAAAGGCTAATTAATCAAACTACTACTTTTAGGAAATGGTGAGGAAATCATGACGTATATGCTAGGCTGTAGTTACTACGAGTATGTATTTTTCACTCAGGCAAACATTTTTGACCTTCCAAAGGGCATAATTTAAATCCTTCTCAATTAGAGAGTAGATGATTGACTCTTTTAATACAGAAGTGTTTCATGTTTTATCAAGCAGAAACAAAAAAAAAGACAGCATTATACAAAACTTCTAAAAAGTTTGGCCATCTTTCTGATATTATGCATTAGTCTCAAAGCCATCATTTTATGCCTCAAAGGAAGATGCATCCATGTTAAAAATTCATATATTTAAAATTCATAGATTTTATTGGTGTTATGAGCAGTACAAATATTACTAAAGTGTTAAAAAAAGAGGGAGGGCCCTCTAGGTGTCTGTTGGAATTGGTAAAATCCAAATAGGGCAGGACAGAATATTTGCATGTACTGACATTGTCTGATTTCAGTGGGATATTCAAGTAATTCATGGTCCTGTTTGTGATATATTTTGACTGCTAATTACTCTTTAAAACACCCACAAGTGCAGCCACATGCAGTATAGGAAAAAATATTTTCCTAGCCTTTGTGACTTTGCAATATTCTGAAATTTTCCTATTACACAGATGAAGAAAGCCAAGGATTTTAAAAGTGTGGCAGGGTGTTGTTGGGTTTTTTGTTGGTGGGGGTTTTTTGGGTTTTTTTGTTTGTGGGGTTTTTTTGTTTTTTAATAATTCAATTTTCTAAAAGCACAAAAATACAAGGCAAAGAGTGCACATCACTTCACAGCTGCTAGCTGAAATATGACTCTTCTACTCAAAATATTTCAGAGCAGTAGAAAATTAAATATTATGAATGTGTTGGTACAACTCTTGAATATCTAGCAAAATTGTGGAGGAAAAAAGGTGGGACGAAAAAAAGGTGGGACAAAAAAACCTGAGTCGTCTTTGTTATTTTTATGTTTTCTGTGGTTTTTACAAAAAACAATGACTGTTGATTTGATCAATCAGTTATTTTCTTTCACATCTTGTTGTGGAAATCATAATAATTTAGATTTGTTATTATGGTTTGACTATGGCGTCCTTGCACAGAATTGAGTATCTATTATGACCCCAAGCAATTTGTAGGAAGCTTGGACAAGTAGGTTTAGAAGATCTCAATTTCAGTATTTACAGAAGATAGCAAAAATTAGTTTCCCACCAAAAGGAAAAAACCCTATCTACAATCTCCAGAGCATTTGTTTGCTGTGGGCAGTTTTCTTATTGCAAAATTCATTTCCATAGTTTTTTTAGAGAACAAGATGAGATAAAAGAAAAAAAATTTGAAAAGCATTGTGAAAGTTCTCATCTATAAAATACACCTGAAGAAGTTCCTAAAATCTGGGGGACATTCAGCAAGAGAACACATAATCTTCTACTTTGTTTATTTTCTATTTCCTTGAAAATGTGCTTCAGGATGGATGGTCTTTTGTTTTCTTTACCTCAACTATTTTAATAGTCTTCAATAAAGCAGAACTTTCTGCTATTGCAGTTGAATTACAATCACTCATTCATCCTCTGTTTGGAATGCAGGATATGATATCAAATTGCTATTTTTTGAAAACATTAACTTAGAAAAGACAATTTCCAGCTAATTGAAATATCTCTAAGTGCAACTTTCATGTCCTTTTGTAGTCTTTTTGTTTCACAGGCCTTTTTTTGGGGTGTTTCTCTTTCCGTTCCTTTTCTTTTTAACTTTTTTGGTTAGGGATGGGGAAAGGCCAAGAATAACCATAAACACAGTTCAACAGCTGGTAGAAACAAGTTGATAGCAACACTGAGACTGTAGGTAGGTGGATGTTAATCAATAGACCACTACTAGAGGGTTGAGTCTGGTATTACTTGAGTGAAGTCAACCCATATGTTTCCATGAGAAACAACATCCTGACTCCAAGGGTGCTGAGAGAACTTGATGTCCTTTAAAAGGGAAAGAAGGTAAAGATGAAAAAGCCTGTTGAAAGAAATCTAATCTACATAGATGTAAAGGTAATTTTATTTTCTTTCCACTAAGCTTTTGTCCAGAAGCATAGGGCAGATCCTGTATTATAAATGAAGTGCAGGAGAAACCTTCAGACTGAATTTCAGAACTCCATTAAAGATGAAAGTGATGTCAAAATATGGGCAATTTTGAACACTCCTATTTGTTTCCACAAAAGACCAAAATGAAATAGATTTATTGTTGGTTACTGTTATCTTTCTATTTATCCTAGGTACATCTACCATTAAAGGATATTACAAAGACAGAGAAAGGCAGCACTGGTCTCAGGAGAGAGATGCAGAGTGAGTGCTGTATAATACGACATGAAACTAATTAAGTACTCTTGAGAAGCCTGAGAAGCTGGGAACCCAGATAAACAACACCCTAGAACAGCTCCTCTCCCTTTATTGCTGCCAACTGCCACCCAAAACTAGCTCAGGTACCTCTTTGCAGAGCAGAGATACTCCATTGCACAACATTTGCCTTTCATTCCTGATTGATCTAGATAGCATATGTGTAAGCTGTCATGCATTCATACAGTAAATATAAATATAAAATAATTTTCAAACAATTTATCTGTATGTTGGCATTTCCCTGCCTAATTCTCTGCAAAATCTGATTACTAATAACTAATTTATTCATTCCACCAATATGTGTTACGGGAAAACGGGAGGCTGTTATTGGTCAATGTGGCAATTATTTGGAAAACATTAAATGTGTTTCTCGTTGCAGTAGGACAAACTTACTACCAACAGAGGTCTACAGGGGAGCAGATATAAAGCAAAAAGTGGATAGTCTATCAAAGAAATCTTAGCATATATTTTACAGCCTGAATGGAGACCATTTACTGCTTACAAAATCAAACCCCTTTTTTTGAAGAAATCATGAGGCCGTGGGAGTCCAAGTAGTTATAGCAGGAAAAAGGGTCTTTAATAAATGAAATTCAATTGAAACACAGAGCAATAATGTATATTCAGTAAGCATTCCAAAATTAAAATGACAAATGTAGTTTTTATTCACTATTATATTCTCTATATTTAATTAAAAGTTAAATGTGAACTTTTGAGTCTGAGTGAGTGAAAGAACCATGAAAATTGACTTTGAGAATATGATAAATGTGTGCTGTACAGCTACCTGTTAGTCCCGTAAATCTAATTATGGCAGAAGAGGAGATAGTCTAATTTTTTTGAGAACACATCTTCCCTTGATAGAGTGGCACTCTTTCCCTCTCTGCTTTCTCCACTTGCTTTCTACTCTGTCACATAGCAGGGAAATAATTTTAAAACTGAAAAATTTATAGCACAGAACAATATTCATAGAACACAACATTGCTGCATGAATGTGTGGTTAACCTTTGGTATGTAGTCATAAAATAGAAAGCTGATATTATAGAGAATTAAGTTTGGAGCTGATTAAACTCAATGGCAAACATTCTCTTGGTCTTGAAGAATCAAGGTTTTGACTGCGAATTCTATTTGGCATTTTAAGGCCCTGATACAGATTTATAAAATCAGAAACCTTGGCTCTCGCTTAGCATAAATCCCAAATATTGGGCGTGTAAGGGATGAATGAGACCATTTGAAAATCCTTTCATATAAAACCGTTTCAGACTCAAAAGGTCATTGCAGCTTCAAAATGACAACACTGAACCATATATACCAAATGTCTTTTTTTCAGTTAAGAAATTCACTAAAGGTAAAATTGCAATCCATTCTAAACGTTGTGTGGCATATGCCAACAAGCCAAGGCAAATTGTAAATTCCAGTCTCTGAAAAGCAAAGGTAAGATAAAATTTACTTTAATAATCAGGTGGCAGAAACACTGTTTATATTTTGAATCCACTTGGAATACCAGTGGACCTTTTGCAAAACAATTCCATAATTCCATTTCTGTCAGTGCAGCCACATATGTCCTTTTAGATCTTCAGTCATTCACCATTAACACCAGCACCATGTGTTGGCAGTGAATATGACATCTATTTGACACATCAGAGGAGGAAGACAAAAGAAGTTTGCTAATGCTAACCTTTCCCCCCCCCTCAACTGCTACACTTTTCTGGAAGGGACACAGCGGAGCAACAACTTGCGTGCTCTGTGACCTGTCCATCAGCTGATGGTCTTTTGATTTCAAACCTTCTCACTTGTTTGTAAGTCCATGCAAAATCTTTAAAAGGTTGCGTTTTTGGAATGCAGTTGGGAAGAAGAATAGAAGTTACAGTACATTTACAAGGAAGAGGCTGGGGATCAGCAATTTCAACCTTTTTGTTACACAAAATTGACTGACACCAGACATGACTGAAATAAAGTGCACTTTGCATATGAGTAATGTGTTTTAATGTTGGTCTGTGGTTTTAATGTTGGTGCAGACGGAGAAAGAGAGGCCCAATTAAAGATCACTTCCATCAGTTTGTAATGCCAAACAGCCACCAAAGAAAGGGAAGACCTTAACATCAAAAATAAAAAGCTATTTATTAGCAACTGGAGTGCAGGTGTTGGACTTCTGGTACAACAAATTCATCTGTGGAAAAGAAAAGCCTCAGTCTTATGCGAAAGAAAACTTCCATTTTTCCAGAAAGTAGGACTTGTTATTTTTTTGTTTTGTTAGGGGAAAATTAGACCAGGTCTGAAAGCCTGAGAGAGAGACAAGGCTGCCACAGCTCCCTGTACCCATGTTCAAAAGGTAGCAAGGTTGAGCACTCATTCCCAGGATACACATACAGAGGTTTGTGGAGCACAGGTATAAACCACAGGTGTACAGCTCTGGCCACACATATCAACACAACAAACTGAAAGAGTAGTCACTTGAGCAAGATGACATGTATGGCCTCATCCTGCTCCCCTCTCTGCTGAGCAGGATGGAGATCTGCTGCTGGGAGTATGTATGTGTGCATATGTACAGAGTGGGTTGCCCACAGCTGGGCTTAGTCTGCCCAGCCACTGGCACCTGGACACGCAATGCCAAGCTCTAGGTGCTGGAACAAATGCTCTCATGCGCAGAGTGAACTTGGGCTCTCCTGGCCCCCATTAATCCCGCCACGTCCCATCACTGTGGTCTCGCACTTAGAGATCCACTTACCCCCAGGCTCCCAGACCACCGCTCTTACTTGGTGGCTCACCTGGTTTGGTCTTTGCTGGCACTCACACACTCAATTTACACACTTGCTCCAGATGTTGTCACCATGGACATCTGTGTCCCTGCAGCCCAAGGTCCCACTCCAGTTCCTGACATTGACATCCACCCACTGGGGTCTTGGCAACTGCTGCCATCACAGACACACAGGCCCTCCAACCTGGTCTGGCTGCAATCGCATCCCCATGAGAGACCCTCATCCAGGAAAAGAGTAAAAAGGAGTATTAAAGGAATAAAATGAATTTTCAAAGTAGCACTTTTAAGTAAGAAGTTTTCATGCTTTCAAGTTTACCAACCACTACTCTCCAGTACTCAAGTTTCAAAATGAATACTCATATGCTCAAAATGAACACTCAAAATATCAAAATGAACTGGCCAGAACTACAAGTCTAAGTAGTGTTCTACTTGGAACATAGAAAATGTCAACATTTTAGTATTTTCCCTGAATATTCAGAATTCTGAGGAAAAAAAATTCTGAGGAATCTAACTGCCATTTACAAAAGTTCAAGCAGAGATTTGAACCAAATTTATTCCCAGAAGTCTGTACTTGCTTTTCTCCTATCGGTCTTCTGCAGAAGAAATGTCTTGTATGCTCACATTCTCAATTGGAGTGTATTAGTGAGTTTGAGAACCAAGTCTGATGAATCAAATTCTGTATTTGATAAATAAGGAATAACTTAATTTAAAATTGAAAATATAAAAAAAAAAATTATTGCATGAAACATATTGAGATGTCGGTTTCCCATTGTTGGTCCAGAAGGAAATTAAGTGAGATACTCCAGAATATCTACATTTAGGATAGTGACCCAAGCCCTTAGCTTATGCGTGGAAGCCTTTAGATTATGTGTGGTCACCTCATTTTAGGTGATCTCAATTTTCCTCTACACAGATATTTTTGAAATCACTGTAGTTTTAGTGTATTCAGTATTAATCCAGCTTCTCAGGTGAGGTTTGAATCAGTGCTATATTGCCCCAGCTGCTCTGTGATTGGTACTAGAATTATTTTGAAGCTGAGTACATATCCACATAGACTTCTGGCAGGAAAGGACTGTAGTGCTGCCAAACCCAAGTGAAAAAAAATACAGCTATTTTGAAATCATCAATTTGTAAATAGAAATGGTAGTGGGAGAGGAAGTTTACTTTCTTCTTCTATATGACAATTGCAAGAAGGCAGGATGTGGGAGAGAAGATACTGAGTGGAGTGAATCCTTCTCTCAAACCCTGCCTCATCTGAAATTTCCTTGACCATTCTCTTGTGCCTGTTCTCTCCCTACACACCCTGTGATAATTCAGCTCTTGTCTCCAAAATTAAAATGGTGTCTCATGTCCTTGTAAGTTTGCTGTGAGTTTAAAATCCACTAATGTTAAAGGGATAAAGGTGGTAGTGTTTACAAAGACAAAAATATCTGCTGAAAAGTACAGTTGAACAGTGTGATATGTTTATGCCAATAAAATAAGGATGATTATTAATGTTGGCCATGACTAAAGCAAAATCTATTAAAATTAGTTGATTATTTATGAAAATATTTTTATATTCTTATGCTCAGCTTTAATATTGAGAACCTCATTAAGACAAATATTTAAACTCAAAGGAAAATTCCAGACTGGTTGGATAAAATCCACTTTTGGTAAATCAGGATTTATTTTAATAGCTACAGTCAAATAGATGATTTCCTCAATGTACCCTTCTTCTTATATTTTATCAAACCTAAAGTGTTTATAGTTATTTTCCTATAGTGCCTTTCCCACATTTTATTCCTCTCCTTTGGAAATTGCAAATTGCAGAAGAGGAATTGCATATACTGATTTTGCTTTTCTTCAACCGTTAATCACAAAACCTGTTGATAGGTTTAATGGGAATCCATGCTAGTGATCTCAGTTTCATCTGTCAATTATTCAGTATCTCTGATGAAGATTACTCAATCTTCCTGACTCCAACAGTTATCTGAGTTTTACTTCACCTGAGCTATTGTAGTTTTCATTTCTATCTAGTCATTCCCATTAGCCCTCCTGCCTTTGCCACTGTGTTGTAGAGTCCTCTTTATTGAAAACTGAGATGAAGCATTCTTTTAATTATTGAGCCAGATCTATATTATCTTTAGGACAATACCCACTTTTAAAACATTGCTACTCCACTTTCTCCCTATTTACTAGAAAACCTTTCTCACTTGTAATAATTGCTTTTTTAAGGTTTATTTCTACCTGACTTTCGACAATTCTGAATTTATGAATAAGAATTAAGTGAGGTCTATCCTTTCAACAGGCTTTTCCATGTGAGATGTAGCCCTGCCATTTATTTTTCAACAGTAACTTTTCTGTTACGAATATAGTTCACAATGACTCTTTTTACTCAGTAACCTTAATTTTCCACTGCATCTTGCTTATTAACCTCTCAACACCACATACTCCCCATTATATCACAAACAGCAGAATGTCATATTTAACAGAGGCTAACTAGAAAATAGCATGGGAGTCACACGTACCTGGCTGTTGTGAACTGTGAACTTCTCTGTAGAATCAGCATTATTTTCTACACACACACACATTCTGCTGCAGCCTTTCTCCACTGTCTCACTTTGGCTACATCTTGGATGTGCCCATTCACTTCTTAGTTTTGTTTTGCAGAATAAGATTTAAGCAGAATCATAGAATCATAAAGTTTGCAAAAGATTTTAAGATCATTGAGTCCAGCTGTCAACCTAGCACCACTAAATCATGTCCTCAAGTGCTAATGCACATATTTTTAAACACTTCTGGGGACTGGGACTCTACCCCTGGGCAATCTGTTCCAATGATTTACAATCCTTTCTATAAAGAAGTTTTTCATAAAATCTAATCTAAATCTCCCCTGGAAAAACTTGGGGCCGTTTTCTCTTGTCCTGTAATATGTACATAAAATATAAATATAAATATAAATGTATAAAATAGACTGCACCATACTGGAAACAATTCATGCAGAATTTCTGAAACTAATATGTCAAACAAGAAGTTGAGAAGATGTACCCCTTGCTCCTAGATTCCACTGGCTGCAGAAAAGAGTAGTCACTGGAGTTATACCTAGCACAGATTTAGAGAAAGAAGGCAGGCCAAGAGGATTCTAATTCTCTGCAGAGCTTGGGCCTGAGAGTGACGGGGACAACCTGTGGTCTAAGTACTTTCATTCCCAGATCAGATCAAGAACAGAGCCCTGTGACTGAGGTCTAAAAGTATCTCTTACGCTGTTGTACAGCAGGAACAACTTCAATACTGTCAGATCAGGCAGAGAAGCACAAAGCTCTGCAAAGGCTCCTGGCTGGCTGAAATCAAGGGTGCAATAGTGAGGGGCAGACACATGGTGCAGCCTCCTTGGAGGGAAGCTCTGAGCTGAAAATGGGAGCCTGAAACTGGAGGTCTCTGAAGTATAGTTCTCCCCTAGACTGCTCTCCTCAGTATTATAAAACTCTAAGGCAATACCCCAAGGCTGGGCATACTTGATACTTAAAAACTTCCCAGTCCTAGCCAATGGCTAGAACATATTCTTACACAGAAACATGCTCTTATTTTCTTTGCAAAAAGATAAATGCACGTCTCAATGCTGTTAATATTCTTTTATTCCATATAGATGGTAGGTTCTTTAAAATGAAGTTATCATAAGTAGATTATATATACTCTCTTTACTCATGTCGTATACATTGAAGAAAAGGTATAAAGTCTTTGATGCTTTTGCTGCTAAAGGGGACAAAAATGTCTCAATATAACTGCCATTTTCCTAGTATAAATGTCAGACAAATCCCCCTCTGTTTCTTTTTCTCCTTCATTTTCTAATAATACACTGAGGAACTTTTTAAAAGAGCTGCATATTCATCATCACAAATGAAACTTCACTTTTTTTTGTCTGTGGAGGCAGTAATTATAGGTTTGCACTTCTAATTGAAGCATTGATGAACATGCCTCACACTGCAGCAAATATAAAATAATTGTTAGGCAGGCTATATGGTTTTCTGGGGGAAAAAACCTAAAAAAAATTGAAAGCATCAGCATGAATCCTGATAATGACTACCCCAATAGCTTATTTCCTAGTATCACTTACTGTGAGGAGAAACTAAACTAGTGGGGGCAGGATATTTTTTTAGAAAGTGACAGACTTCTGATTCTTCCTCAAATAACAATCACCTGATGCCCCGAAGTCAGATCAACCACCCTATTTGTAGGGCAGTATGGCCACTCCTCAAGGCAAGTCAAAGGGGGCAGAAGCAAATGTTTTCCTCTCTGGACAAAGGATCCCCAAAGAACCAACCAACCAACCAACCAATCAACCAACCAACCAACCAAAAAAATTGAAAAACAAGAAAGCCATATAGAGCAGAATAATAACTTCCTACATCTGTTAGAAGGACGAATCCAAGTCTGCCACTTATGGCACAGAATGGAAACAAAATACTTTGATTCATGCTTGGTTGCTCCTTATCTTCTTGTCTCGTTCATTACTATATAACTTATTTGTACTTGTGCCTCAGCCTGAGGCACTTCTTAGCAGCAAACTTGAAGGTGACAACAACAGAGAGATGGCAAAACAAACCAGCTCCCCTGTGGTTCTCTTGAAGGCAGCACTAGATGCACAATTCAACCAAATAACTGCTTTGCACAGCTTGAACAGAGGCAGTAGAGTCTATTGGTCTCTGAAGTTACTAATATTGGGGGTCTGTCAATCCGTACAACTTAATGAGATCATTCATAGCTGATGCAAACTATGCCAGTTTATTTCACTGGAAACAAGACCTGTAAATTTGAATTTTGTTTAATATAAAGAAAAAGCTAGAAAATTAGGAGCAGTATTTAGCTTGTTAGGCTTTTGTTTGCGTTTCATCAGAGTAGTTTGGATTTTGGATTTCCATCTGTGTTTTCACAATGACATTTCAACCACTTAAATTCACGTCAGGAGTAGAAAATCTTCGTTGTTCTGACTGTTGCTCAGTATCAAACTTTTCTGAAAAGAAATGCAGAACTGAAAGAGTAACAGCCAGAGTGAGTTCTGCTAAAAGATAATAAGAGTTAGATCAGAGAAAGCTCTTAATCCAGATACTCAGCTTATGATTATGGGTAGGGAAAACAAAAAAATATTAAAGCTAATTACAGAGGAAAGAAAAAAAAACAAACCACAGCAAAATGTTTATGGTAAGACAAATTGAAAGTATTTAGAATTATGAGGGGGAAAGTTAGGTACTCTCTTCTTAATTTCTCCTTTGTTCAAAAATAGAATCTTATTTTAAATATTCTTCATATAAAATTATTTAAAAAAAAAAAAAAAGAAGCGTGGTTGTCACACATTGTGACTCTGACAGCCAATTCAGTGAAAAAAAAACCAACCAGCCAACCCAAAAAGCATGGAGCAGGAAATTCCTCTCTTAATGAAGATATGGGACTGAGAGACCTAACATTAAGCATGTTTTAGAGTGTTCCTATTAAAGGCTCGTGTCTCACTGAAGGAAAAGCATTATAAAACTCCAGGTAGCACTTTAAACCACTTAGACTGAACCTCCTGTGCTCAGCTGCTTGGCATTTTGGAGCTAGCAAATTAATGCCAATATTTAGCACAGGAACAGGTGGGAAAACTAATGACTAATGTCTTCTCTCTTCCAACTCAACTACCACCACTGTATTTTAAAAATGCAATTCTTATCACTGCCTGCTGTTTCCATTTCTTGTCAACCTCATTGCTCTGACATGGGGCTGCAATAAACAAGCAGCTGGATGCATCATTCTGCTCAAATGGAACAGCTTCGTTCCTGCAGCAACAACCTTGTCCTAAAGTGTTCACATTTCCTCTCTTGGAAGGGTCAAAAAATCTGAACTCTTCTAACAGGAGGATCAACAGCATGTGTGCTGCAAGTGACACTGATTCAGTTTGACTGCTAAACTAAATGAGCTAAATTAGAAAGGTACCTTTATTTTACTATTTTTCAGGCATATGTGATAAAAGCAAAGGAAAACAGGACAGATCAAAAAGTTTGGGCTTTCTATTCAGCAGCTCAGCAATAAGGGTATACATCCAAGTTGTTGGTGAGTGGATACAAATGTCTGCTCTGAATTAGGTGAAAGAGGAGTTGGTTCAACTGTGCCTGTGTTAAAGAACAACGTTTTCAACTTTTCTCACCTCAGCAACTTCAATCTGTCTCTATTAAGAACATTGCTAGCACTTGTTCTTTTTTCTGGATGGATGACCTTGTCAGTGACCAGGTAAGTTTTTTACCAGGCAGATCTAGGCCTATAGCAACTTCTTCATCTTTAGTTCTCACATGACCCAAGGTTTACATAAACAAGTGAGCTAAGAAAAGTTATTAACATGCTTAGAAGATACATATGATCCTAGATCTTCCTCCAGTGATGCATATAAGAAACACTGATAGGGTGCTACCAATGCTGGCTAAGAGAAGGAGTAGAGGTAGCAAAATCTGAAATGTGGCACTGAAAATGGATAATTGATATTAATTCCTTTGCTACTGAACTTTCAAACTGTGACTCACGCAAACCTCTCTAATTCATTTGTACCTGTAGGTAAATATTGAAAAATACTGTGATATGGGTCCCTTTACAGAATTTTTGTGGTATTAGTTTTGATTTTTTGTGTAGTATCACTTCTGTTTCCTGCTCTGTTCCGCTCCACTGTCATAATTAAATAATTTTAAAATGAATGGCAACCTTTTAGTAGAAAAGTTGCTGTATCTTAAAAAAAAAAGGAAAAAAAGAAGACTAAACCAGTAAAAATTCATGATGATATCTGATGATTAGGTTTCAATAGGATTTTTAAACGTGCAGCCATGAATGACTGATTCCAGAACACTCTTTTGCAGGTAGCTCAGGTTAGTAACCAAAGAACAGCTAAAAAAATTTAAGAGAATAACCACTAACTACTTCAGAAATATAATGGTGGTGTAAATTATGGTACTTATTATATAGTGATTTTAGTAACTGCCCAAGGCGTGAACATAATAAGTGATTACAGGGAAGGATAATGATGTTTCCTTCCTTCCTCTTTCTTAGATACACTGGTACTAATCCACAATAAAGGACAGTTTCATCTACAAAATGAGAATGTGAATCTGGGCTCCAGCATGCAAGCAAAAGACAGAAATACTTATGATGGAATTGACTCTTCAGGCAGAGTCTTTGAATTAGATTAGATTTCATCAGAACATAAACTAAAACATTTGATATTGTAAAATAACAGGAAATTCAAGGAGATCAAATGGAGATAAAATATTTATAGATCAGCACATCTCTATCTCTCACATATCCTTTCAGAACAACTTTCTCCAGGGTTGCACTCAGGTGATGAACAGCTCCCCAGTTCCCTCTAGGACTTCCAGAAGTGTGTTTCTTTGCAACACTTTGGAAGTCTGAACCCTTCTTACTTTCAGGACTCTACGCCACCCTAGGAGCTTCTTCTCCTACTTTCCCAGATTGTGCACCCTCTGCAGAGTGGCCTGGTTACCAAAAAATGTTTAGGATGCATTTACCTTGAGCGCTAATACTATTTATCTCATTTATTTATTTAACATTTATCCCATTTTTCTGTATATAAAATACATGTTTTTCCTGTTTCTATATTATATCCTGTTTACCTTATAAGATTCAATTAGGACATTAAACACAAGCAATTAAATACTACAGTATTTTTATTCATATGATACAGAATGGATTATAACTATAATACTTTTTCAACACGGCTAAGCTTCCTCACATCCAGTCAAATACAGTGAGAAACGGTAGCAAGTCCCAACATGTCACTGTACTTATCAGTCAACAGAGTAATAAAGGATGTTGCCAAATACAAAGCTAAACTGTGTTTGTACTTTTATCAATATACTTAGCTGAAAAAGATAGCATTTATTTTTCGGGTTAAATCACATTCACTGTAATAGGCATATGTATGATTTTATATTATGAGTATTTTATAAATCCTGGACTGTCACTTCTCAGGAAACTGATATACAGTTAAGGGTCTAAACGTGGCTTTTTACTGGGAGATATCTGCAGATAAAGGTATTGGTTCCATACCAGTTCTATGATTATTATTGCCAAACTATTCATCCTCTGCAAATAATTTAAACAGAATACGCCAGATCAGAGCTTTGCAGAAGCTGCCAGTTCTGTCTTGTAGCAACATTTAAGACTTTGACATTTTTTAATTACAGACTGGAATAAAAGCAAGATTTAAAAGACAAATTTAAGTGAAAATTTAATCTCAGTGTATATATTTCCCCATGAGATTTTCAACTCAGTTAAAAAAAAAAGTATATACACTCTTATGCTTAGAGCACAGGATTAAGAGACATGACAGATGCAATATTCCACATTTCAATTTATGCTGACAAGAGTGGTAATGTAAGTCAAAATCTCCCATGTTGCATAACACAACCCTTCCCATGAAGTTGCAGAGCACTTAAGAATTTTTTATTGTTTTAGAAAAGTCAGAATTTCCCGTAAGTGAGAAATCACTGAAACTAGATCCCTTAGTCACTGATGTCACTACACATTTAGATGACATCTTAACAGAAGTGTCTATCAGTTCTCTCATACTATTTCAGCTGGAAGGAAAACACTTATTAGTCACTTGAAAATTAGCTCAAATCCTTGGAATTTCACTAAAACTTTATAAAAAATGTTAATTCTTTTTGGTTTTCCCGTTCAACTATTTTAGGAATGATAACAGCATGGCCCTTCAGTTGATGACTCCTGGTATATACAGCATTTCTTCAGAGTAGCAGGCATCAATAAGAGCGCCATTCCTGTTCATCCAACTTGCAGTGGAAATTTGAGATGACAACAAATCAACCCCATAATTCCTCAAGTAACATCACTGCTAATTTCTTGCAAAGTTCAAGGAGATAAGTTAAAAGCCTTGTGAGTGAAGATGACGGCATTCTGACCTGGAAACACAGCTTAAATTTACCTTTATCAGTAATTTTTTCACATTCTATTTTATTAAACTTACAGTAGCCAAAACTTAGAGGTTATGGAGCAACAATAAACACTTTCATAATACCTTTCTTTAAGAGATAGCTTCTTTTATATTAATCAAATGCTTAAGGTAAGACAACCCCTAGATGGAGCAGAAGGAACTGGTGATAAGATTATGCAAGAATTTGGGTTGTATGGAAGTTTGCCATCAGTGGGGAAACAGGGAACTGAATTACCTTTTAGTGATGTAAAGGAAAACAATTGTGCTAACCAGATTTTATAAATAAACAAAACAGGAAAAAAGCCTTCAGTAACGATTAAAGAAAGATAAAACATATTTTATCTGAGCATTCAACCACAGAGTAGAGAGAAGAACTTTGATTATGATAATAGCAGAAAAAAATTCTAGAGCAAGACCTATCAATAGTAGCTCCTCAAAGCTACAGTATACTTTGCCACATTAAAAGAAAGTACAAGATTTTATGGTGAATATCCTATTGCCACTAATTCTTTTAAAATTCCTGAATAATTTGTCTTTTCTTCTATAAGCCATAAATAAATCACACATTTATGAAGTTAGCAGGAAAATTTCTTTTTGTTAGGTTATTTCAGAACTGAATATTGTGCAGTTCCTTGGAATTTCTACTACTATAAAACAGCCACTGACATAAACAATTGACCATACAACTATATATCTGAAAAAAAAATACTGTATTTTTAATTATTAATAGGTTTCTCTTGGAAGCTGAAGAATGTGAAAGAAAGGTAGGATTTGCTGTCTCTGATAAGAGAGCAGAGCTGTTGAAGCAGTTATTTTGCTTCTCAAGTTACATGATTTAATAAGTTTTACAGGAAAAGTCCCCTTAATATGCACAGAGAGAGTTATGTGCTAGTATTTATGTTGGCAAGTGAAGAAGTTCTGACCCATGCAATAATCAGAGGGGAATTTAGAGCAGAGATAATTCTGTCATTGGATAGTCTTGCTATTGATTAAAAGATCATATATTCCAAAAAGTACAAGAAAGAGGTAAAACCATTGTAAATATACATCAGTGGGAATTGCGTTTCAGGAACAGTAGGTTTTCTAAATGTGTTGTTTATTAGTCTTCTAAGCATTCTTTCTCCATTGTTCACAGTATGCTATCAGACTTAACACGTGGTTTACAAACTAAAACTATATATAAATGTGAGAAAGTAATTTTACTGAGACTATTTGTGCTTAAAGGTTTTGCAGTGCTGAGCCAGACTGAAATCTGCAGTGCCAGGGTTTCTAACTACCTCAGAAAGTCTTAAGTAGAATACAAGCTGACTGCTTCCCTGGAGCATTAGATGGAGTCAGCATGGGATGATTTACAGTGTGAATCATAAGGAAATAGACACAAAAGGACACAAATATTTACTTTGAATAAGATTTTTCTTTAGTCTTAGGGTCCTAATGCTATCATGGTGAATGCCTGAAATGAGTGACAAATTCTGAGTTCCAGGAACTTCTCAGCATATATATGTGTGTGTGTGTACAGGTATACACACACACACACACACATATATAATATATTTGTTAACATGTAGCCAGATAAGGCCTGCAGAGACCCCCTTTTTTTTGAAGTCTCACCTCAGTAGTAATTGGGCTGACCAGAATTTTCTTACCTGCTACATTTCCCATTAACCAAATATTACAACTAAAGTAATGTAGTGGTTGCTACCAAAATACTGCTTTACAGTTGTGCAGAGTCTGCTACACACAAATAAGAGTTAGGGAGATGGAAGTGTGACTGGGATACAGGACAAGAACAGGACTAATAAAAATGCAGATTTCCACCCTGTTTACCATAAACAAATATTTTAAAGTAACTGTGCTGCACTTTTCAACAAGTGCAGTTTTCATAAGAGTAGAAGAGACTCATTTTACATCCCAGTGACCTAGTTTTCCAGGAGGAAGGGCCTCATATCCTTATGCATAACCCAGCAGTTTTGAAACCAGCTGTAGAAGAGAAACACAGAGTAATGAGGGGAAGAAGGACTATAGGGATTCAAGAGTTAGGACACTGGTGAAAATGAAGCCTGCAGGCAGCAGCAGCTCTAATGCTTCTGCAAGAGTGAATTAAAACTCAGAGGCAAAGGATATAAATTTCTGGTGGGGACTAAGCCCATTATTCCTAAATAAAATCTACGCCTGCCTGCAATGCATGAGGAGACAGAAAGAAGAAGTCAAAGCAATGTGAAAAGTACATTTTCATCTCTTAACTAATTTAATAACAGAAGGAAGTGAACAAGGTAACTAAACAGCAATATCAAAGGGTGAAAATATTAGAGCCAGGCCTCAGATTCATGAATATGATTTCCCAAATACCTTTTGACTTCTGAATGTTCCAGCTCCCCTTAAAATGTTTACAGTTATGTCTCTTTGAAAAAACAATCTATAATAGTGCCCCAGTTGTTTAGAAGGAAATTCTATTTACCGTCCCCTTGTAGTTAGAAGATGCAAGTCTTTTCTCTGACTTGCTCTCTTTCTGCTGTCTCACTTTGATCCTCATGTACTGCTCCTGAGCAAGGATTAGGTATGTGGCTGTTCAGTATAAAGCAGTTTTTCTTGATAGGAACCTACTTTTCCAAAAAGAGCTAAGTCACCAAAGAAAATGCAAACCAAGAATGTTTTTAAACTTGAGTCAAGTTAATAACTGCTGGAAAAGCTTAGGCAAAGCCAAGGCTTCTGTAATATAGTAATTAATTAATGCTTTGAATCTAAACCCTTGTTTTGAAACAATCAGTTTCAAAAGAGAAAGGAGGGAGTGGAAGTGTAGACCCAGGGTGAATCCAGTGAGTATCCTTTAAACAGTCAGGAACTGTTTGGAAGAAATTGGATTATTACTCTGTTCCATATTTCTACTCCAGGAAAAAAAACCATATAGGCAATCTTGCCTTGGCTCCTGCTTCCAACCAGGCAGCTCACTGCAGAAAAGCAGCTGATACACTCTGCCCAATGGCTGAGCACAAATGAACTCCACTCTTGACTTTTTAATACCTCATTTTAACACTGACAAGAGGTCAGAGAGAGAAAGGCCAAATGCAGTAGTTTCAGCTCACTCCTTCCTAATAGTTACAATGTCTGTATACTTAACCAGGAGAAATTTAAATTATTTTTGTGTTGTCATACTCTGGAGAGTTGGAGTGTCAAAATTTTTTGATGACTTTGGATTAGCCACATCTTATTCTATCTGAGCCTTACTGCTTACCACTGATGTCAAGGGCTGTGAGTGGGAACTATACGTATGAGAGGCCCAGTGGTATACCCCTTTTCATATAAAAAACCACTGGTTTTTGCCTTTTGGTATGAGAATGCTAATGCTGGGGCAAGAACAAGCCTCATACATTCAATAAACTGCATTCAGATGCTGTCCTAGGTTTGTTCCCTGGGGGCAGAACTTAAAGCCGTGTGGGCAAGGCCAGATTCTATTCTATACCACTTACCTCATAGCCCAGGAGCGTGATTTTGGACACAAGAACAAAGGAATGTGCCCCCAGAAGTGCAGCATTTTATTCGCCCTCTTGATCAGGAAAGGTAACTGTGGTAGTGCTGTGGACTCTCAGGACCAGTGCTGCAGACTCTGTCCCTCCACTGCTGCCGCCCAGCCCTTCCCATTCCTCCGACATGCGGCTCTGAGATGCAGGAAACCCAGCCAAGACACAGCTCCAGGATGCAGCTCCAGAAAAAAACCACAGAGGCAAACCAAGGTGAGAAGAACTGAGCCCAAGCTGAGCCTGAACCCAGCCAAGTACAGCAGTCCAAAGAAGTGGTGTTGTGCCACATGGATGATCCAGCTCTTTGGGGCTTCACCCGTCGTTGTTCTTCACTGTCTGAAGCTTGGGGATGGGAAACGCTAGGCACAGGAGCACCCGTTATCTTATGTTTGTCTCAGCAGCTATGCAGAACTAAGTCAAAGTGGTGGACACCTTTTGTGTGTAAAGCACCTTCTCTTTTGTATACTTTTATTATTAATATTTTTGCTGTTGCAGTGAGTTTCTTATTCCATTGCTGTTGGCTTTCAGAAAATTGTTATCTCAACCAATAGTCTCTGCCTTTGCCCTCTCTCACCAGAATGGGGTGAGGGGAAGGAGACTGGCTTATTTGGAGTTTAAATCCCAGCTGGTGGTAAACCACCACAGATACCATAAAAACATACTGTATATTTAATTTAAATATATTATAACATTGTAAGCTCTCTCTGCAGCCTTAAAATTCCAATTTTTCACTCATTTTCTTTCTTACTTTGATTCAATATCCAGGGGAGCTCTTACTTTCTTAGTAGATTGCCACAGGTTGCTAGATTTGTATGTAACATCTCAGATGATTCACACAGAGAAATAAACATAAGTGGGGTCAGGAAACAGCTTTATCTCCCTCTTCCCAAAATAAAAGTATGTTCTATTGATCACATGCTCTAAGTAGGCACCTGAGGACCAAGCGATGAGTTCAACAGAAGAATAGACAGAAAAGCAAAAGATCAAGAGGAGATAAATTAAAATTAATAATACCTGTTTTTCTGTTAAGATCACTGTTACCGATATGACAATCAAAAACCACCAACACATTGTCAGTGGTAGATAAGAGTTGGAAAAAACTCATGCAATCTGTTACTCATGGCATAATGTCCACTTTTTCTCCCACTTGATCTTAAATATCACAGCAGACACAAACTCTAGATGTAATGAAAGACATTTTTTAAGGCCCTGAAATTTAGAGTTTTGTAGAAAACTGCAAGTTTAAGGAAGTGTTTGTGGCTTTTTCCTAAAAAGATTTAATTATCCATCAGAAAAGTCACAATTCCTATTATTTAATTTATTTTTAATTTGGGGGGGGAATGGGGTGGCTCTTTTAACCATGATGTGGACTGATGTGTTACATAACCTCTGGAGTCCCTTCCAGAAGCCTCTATGGTTATGGTTGTACAGTACTGATTCTTTGATGCTCAGATGCATGAACCATGCAGCCTGGCATCATTTCATCTTCTGTAACATGCATCAATGGCCTCTTTGAAAGATGTTAGAGGAGAGATGGAAAATGAACTCCCTGCTAGGGATGAGAGGGGGACAGGGACAAGTTGCCAGATATTTGGATTGTGGCAATACTGAGTCTATGAGTGTGTAAGTTTTGTTTATAATTCTTTCTTATTCTTTCTGTTCTCTCTATAATTATGGGTATTCTGGCCATCTGCAGAAACATTCAGTTTATGAATTATTTCAGTTTTTCCTTTGACATTCATGTGCAATTTTGTTTTTCTACGTAATCCTGAGCTGTATGAAGACAGATGTCCTATTATAAGTTTCTGTAAGATCGCTTATATCAGGCATACCCTGCTTGTCATGCTATGCACACAGCTCAAAGGAAGTGCTCCCAGCCAGGTTAGTCAAATTTGCATATCACTTATCCACAGGAATGTATTCATGGCTAGTTTTGACTTCTAACAGCTCCCATATCCGTGAAATCTTTATTGAACCTTAGTCATCAGTCTGCTTTGTGGGTGCAATAAGCAACTTCTAATTCCCTCTTGGAGATGCCGTGAGGACATTCCTGCAGTGGCTTGGATGTACCCTGCTGCAAGGTCAGATGGGAACTACAAGCAGACTCAGATGAAGGCTGAATTGACTCTGGGAAGTCTGAATGTTGGTGTCACATGCTTGGGCATATGTTGGCAGCTTGGGGTCTAGAAGAGCCCCAAAGCCAACCAAGCAAAGCTAAACCACCTGCTCTCCCCTGTCTAGATCCTTCAATAGATCAGTGGAGGGGATGTTTTCCTTAATTTTCATCTGCTTTAGATTGCTCATTGTCAGTCTGAAAAAAACAATGGTAATGGTAAACTCTTCTTTTTTCATGTGTTGAAAGGGAAAAAATGAAAGTTTGTAATTTTCTGTAAAGATAGTATTAGTGATTTTCATAAAATCTTTATCTCAGTGCACCATTAGTCTACATCAAAAGCTGCTGAGCTTTATGGGCAGGGAGAATATTAAAGAATAGATTTTGGCACAATCACTTACTTATACAAGGTCAAGCTTTGAAAAATGAGGTTTTGTAAATCATAAAGCTTTTCTCTCTACTTTCTTTGAAACCAATATAAAATCTCCATTTTAATAATAAAACATATAAAATATTTTTTTCACAAGTTATATTAAGAAAGGAGCCATGCTGGAAAAGTGTAGTTAGTTATGATAGAAAAAAAGACTTTAGAAAGCTCATTCAATCCAGATACATTTTTTTACTTTTAAAAATACTTATTTATTATCAGTTTTACTGAGCCAGAAATAAAAAGAACAAAATATTATGACTCCATTTGGACGGAAATTCTCATTATGGTGTTTGCTGAAACATTGGACTTGGATTCTACATAGAGTTTGCTACATATGCTAAAAAATTAAATTAAGTAGGAAAGGGTGATATTTTTTCCTTTTCCATCTCCTTCCAAGTTTAAAACATTTTAATTTAAAGCTGACTCAGAACTTAAATTACAGCAATAACAGTACAAAATAAAGATTTTATAGGTATGGAAAAAAAAAACAAATGAGGAATGCTTTACATATCTCTGTTCAAAATGAGACTGGCAAGTACAAAACAAATTAGGTGAATGCTTTCAAGAGATCTAGTAAAAAAATGAGCCACAACCAGAGGAAAATCCCCAAGAAAGTTATAAATAGGGAGTGGGGGTGATTTTAAAAAAAGAATCAACTGAAAATCTGTTTCTTGAGTAATAGAAAAGAAAACACAAAACCAAACAGAAAAACAACCTTGAGTCACCTTTGGAGCTTAAGGAAACAAAATTTTGTGAAACTGAAGTTTTTCAGTGCCGTCTAACAAGGAGAGGTGACATAACATAGCCTGAGATAAGCACCTTCAAAAGGGAATGCAACGTTCTCTAAACAAAGAGGTAAGTATTAGATTAGTCTTGAGCGTATAGAAATATTTCCATATGAAAAACTGACTTCTGACAAGTAATATAAATGCTTTACAAATTACAGAAGGTAGTTGGCCTGACAATCTCTCAGACTGTTTTTAAAAGATGATCTTTAAAAGATCAAAACCAGCAACCTCCAGAATTCCTTTTCTTAGCTTAGGCAAAGTTACATGGGTAGGCATGCTCTTAGCAGATGTGTCTGGTTTGCATGGCAAACAAAGATATGCTTACAGCTGCCTGTGACTTGTGTGAACACAGAAGGGTTAAACTTCTCAGGTCATTAATACTGGCAAAGAATTGCTTTGTGTGGGGAGAACACAGTCTTGATGCCAATGAATGCAGGAGGTGATCCTCCCCCTCTACTCAGCCCTAGTGAGGCCACATCTGGAGTGCTGCATCTAGTTCTGGACTCTTCAAAACAAGAGAGTCATAGAGCTCCTGGAGCAATGCCAGTGGAGAACAACAAAGGTGATTCAGAGACTGGAGCACATGTCTTGTGAGGAAAGGCTGAGAGAGTTGGATCAGCTCCGTCTCAAGAAGTGATGACTGAAAGGTGACCTCATCAATGTCTATAAGTATCTGAAGGGAAGCTGCCAAGACAATGGAGCCAAGATCTTCTCAGTGGTGCCAAGGAATAAGACAAAAGAAATCGGCAAAAACTGATGCACAGCAAGTTCCACCTGAATGTGAGGAAGAATTTCTTTACTGTGCGGGTTGAGCACTGGGACAGGTTGCCCAGAGAGGCTGTGAAGTCTCCCTCACTGGAGTTACTCAGGAAATGTCTGCATGCGGTTCTGTGCAGTGTGCTCTAGGATGACCCTGCCTGAGCAGGGAGGTTGGACCAGATGACCACTTTCATCCCTTCCAAAGTGACCCAGTCTGTGGGTAACTTTTCTGTTTCTATATTTCTTGCCAGAAAATGAAGTTTTGTGAAAGCTTTTCAGAAACATTGAGGAAAACATGAATATGCTTAGATTTGCATGTCCAAGTAGAAACAGAGACATTTCTTCTGTTTTAGACTTAAGACCATCAAGCAGAAACTGAAATAGAGAGTGACCTTGTAATTTATCAGATTTGGCACTTTTTCTTCCCATATTAGAAGACCAAACCACAATATCTGGGATAATATTTTCAATAATAACAATAGCAACAACAATAAGAACAACAACAACAACAATAATAATAATAATACTTTTATTTTTGAAAGCAAGTTGAAACAGTTCCATCATTAGTGTTGATAGGAAATCTCATAATTTTTCATAAACACAAGAATTCTACTAGCTTGTAACCCAATTGAATGCTGTAAATTTTCTTTTACTTCCCATTTGGCAGGGTATTCTTCTTAGCTTCATGTGTCAAATGTTTTTAAGAATGTGGTATATCTCCTAAACCTTTCCTCACTTTCAAAATGTGTCTATGTTCATTTGAATAAATATTCCATATGCAAGGTATGCACATGACTGTGGCATACTCACTGAGAAAAGGTGCTGTGTTAATGTGATATTTAATATTGTTCTAAGCAATAGAAGTGGACAGCAGGGAAAAAAAAAGACCCAGCTTCATTTAAATAATGATTGATGGCAACACATCCTGATGCAATTTCCTGACTGATAAAAGCAAATCAGTGTGTAGTTTTAGATACTATTCTTCAAGAGAAAGAGATAATTAAGGTTTGATCTAAGTAATGAAGTTCAGACAAGATTCCTACTGACTTTACATATGGTTTCTGTGAAACTGTAGTAGCATTCGCCCTAACAAGAAAGAAGTTATTAGACAAATTTATATCAAAGAATCCCACTTCCAGTATTCATAATCTAGTTTTATCTGGATAACTGACAGAGTTTCTGTAAATGACAAAATACATTCTTAATTCAAGGACTTGCCTGGAACTTTTGTAGCATTTCAGGAAAAACTGATTCTTTTAGAGAATAACAAATTTCTACAAGAATTTATTTCTCCTTGAGTTCATCTGCCTGTGGGATAAATGTGTTTTCCTTCATCTGGTATTAACTCTTTCTTCTTCTGATGGTGCATGTTTGAACTCCTTCTCAAACACCTCAGAAATTGCCCAGTTGTGCAGACTAATCTTACTTCCTCAGTCATGTCATTCATTTATGGGGCAAGAGGCTGGGTAGTACAATTTACTTGGGATGGGTCAGGTAAGGCTGACACATGGATGGGATTAGAACTGACTTCAGGATTGTGGTTTAATGCCTTACTACACGCTGAAATCTCTGAGTCTTGACTAAAAGACCAATCTGAAAAGACAAATTGGTCATTGTCCTTTTATTTGTGGTTTCATTTGAGGGTTTTTAAGATGACTTATAGACTTTTAAAATTATTATTAATGATTTAGGGTGATTAATAACATGCCTCTGAACAACAGAAACACTTGATTCCAGACTCAGCGAGAATTAAGCCCATTTTATTCCTCTGCCAGACCAAGTTACTTGTAAGTTGTCGCTGCTGAGTTAGAACGGCGAAATAAGGAAAACGCAGAATCCCAGGATTGAAGATGAAAGGAAGGAAGTTTAATAGTTTCCAAGGGTTTTTATATACTAGTTCACAAAAAGTGTGTTAAGTGGCATAAGGCAATTGGCCCTCTGGCCATCCATCCCTTGAGGGGATTGGTCAAATTCTAAGATACCTATTTCTAAATATTTTCTTAGTTAAAACCATAACAATCAGGCAAACATCCTGCAGGTGCAAGAAGTTTACAAAACCGTAACATAGTTTGAGATAGTTTGCATGGGAAAGACAGAACTCTCACAAAATGCTACAGAGAGCTGAAGAAATTCTCTGCTGAAGCTTTTTCAGTATCCATAGTAAGTTATTCTTTCAGCTGAGCAAGTGGAATTTGGCCTCACTTTCCCCCAGAAGGTATCTTTGATGTAGAGCTGTTTGTGTTCCAGCCTTAAGAAATGAATCATAAAACATCTTCTTAATTAGATGTAGGATAAATCTCCAAGAAAACTCTAGGATCTGTTACTAGAAAAATTTCTAACCAAACAACTTGGATTAACTAAAGTTGAAAGTACTGTCTATTGCTTAAAAACTAATAGAAAATGACTGTCTGAATAACTGGCAAAGCAGATGTCTCAGGTGAGTAATGGAATAAACCATCTACCAGCTGACAAGCAAAATGACTGTACTGTGTGGATAAATTGACACAGATACAGAGTTATAATCCATGTCTACTGGTTTAATTGACTAATGATAAAGCGTTACTCTAAATGTAAACAGAGCACAGTTAAATCTAATCTGAGATACCAGCACTCAGGAAGCCAGTGCTTCAGCTGCTCTAAAAGTTTGTGCCAAGAAGAATACAACTCATGCAGTGAATATGCAGTTTAGGAAAGGCTTGAAAGGCAATCAGATCACTGGTGGTAACAAGTTAAACATCATCACCCCTACTAAATTTCAGCACAGATTGCCCCTGGCAAAAGGAAGAGAGAAATATGGCCAAGAATAAAAATCAACAGGATCTTTAACTAGGCTTCAGCAGAATACTATTTCCATAGCTTAGTGTTTACCTTGACAATGCAGTCACACTTATTCTTCTTCAAAATAAATGTTCTGTAGGTATATGAGATCTTTACCAGGAAAAATTGGAAATTTCATATGCAACTGCAGAACAGCATCTTTGTTTTAATGGGAAGTCAGTCTTTCCATTCATTTATAAATATCTGCCTGTCATTTACATAAACAGGTGGAGTTGATGAATATGCAATGAGAGACTGAAGCTGCCCATTTCTCCTCAATATGGCTTCCTGCTGCCCCATCCACCTGCTTTGTATTTATTTCCAGAATGCAGCATTTTTCGCCATTTGCTCAAGTGTTTTCTAAGGGGAGACTCCATCCTGACCACAATTTGTTTCCCAGAGAATACATAATATGGATCCCCAAGCACACTACACCATTCTGTGTTATTATAATTGTTATTAATATAAACTATTCCCCAACTGCACAGAATAGCATAAAGTAGAAGCGCACTAATAAATACCATCAGTTAAAGTGTCACAAAAAGAATGTATTTTTTCTTTATGGAAAAATCTAAATGGAAACCGCTTTGCCTAAGGACTGGAGAGTGTAATCCTTTTGCTGTCAGATTCTTTACTAGTTGAGTAGGTCCTTTCAAAACAATGAAGCTTCATGGATGAGTAAAATGGGACTATGCCGCTAAATTAATGTTGAATCAACCTGAATGAAGGTTGTACAAATGGACAACCTGAATGAAGGTAGCCCAAAAATTGCATGACAGAAAACAAGTTAGATAAGATATCTGCATAACGCTTGGCTAAAATGACACAATTTTAATTTATGTCATCAGGCAAAATAGCATTTGGATTCCCACAGTTACTGACTTCCTAAAATAGAACAATTAACTTGTAGTCTTGCAAATCATCAGGATTTATTATGGTGAATGCTGTAGTTGATCGTTGAAAACCTCCAGCAGTAGGCATTCTTGAACATCCCCAAGAACAGATGTCCTAAAACAACCTCAACATTTTAATAGAAATACAGACTATAAAAGATGGGTTAGACTGAGGAAGCAGAAATTAAAATATGAGGAATAAGAAGAGATCAAATAAAAGGCTTCCACATGAAAGAGTGAGTAGGATTGAGTTCACCCTCATAAGTAAGTTTGTGGATGACACCAAGCTGGGTGGTGCAGTTGATTCTCTATACAGAAAAACAAGTGATGCACAATACAATTGTGCCACTGATGCCAGACCCCCCCCTTTCTGAAACGAGGTCGGCCCCATCTTCTGGGTGACTGCCCCCAGTTTGTATACTGGGCATGACATTCGATGATGTGGAATATGCCATTCGTCACTTTGGGTCACCTGTCCCAGCTGTGCTCCCACCAAGTTTCTTTTGTCCACCTCCTCACTGGAAGAGCATGAGACAAGGAAAAGATTCTTTGACTTAGGATGAACACAACGTAGCAAAAAACCAAAACATCGGTGTGTTATGAACATCATTCTTATTTTGAATTCAAAACACAGCACTGTAACAGCTACTGAGAAGAAATTAACTCTACCCTAGCTGAAACCAGGACACCTGGAACAGGTTGCCCAGAGAAGCTGTAGCTGCCCCACCCCTGGAACTGTTCAAGGCCAGGATGGATGGGGCTTTGAGCAACCTGGTCTAGTGGAGATGTCCCTGCCCATGGCAGGAGTTTGTAACTNCAATCAGGCAAACATCCTGCAGGTGCAAGAAGTTTACAAAACCGTAACATAGTTTGAGATAGTTTGCATGGGAAAGACAGAACTCTCACAAAATGCTACAGAGAGCTGAAGAAATTCTCTGCTGAAGCTTTTTCAGTATCCATAGTAAGTTATTCTTTCAGCTGAGCAAGTGGAATTTGGCCTCACTTTCCCCCAGAAGGTATCTTTGATGTAGAGCTGTTTGTGTTCCAGCCTTAAGAAATGAATCATAAAACATCTTCTTAATTAGATGTAGGATAAATCTCCAAGAAAACTCTAGGATCTGTTACTAGAAAAATTTCTAACCAAACAACTTGGATTAACTAAAGTTGAAAGTACTGTCTATTGCTTAAAAACTAATAGAAAATGACTGTCTGAATAACTGGCAAAGCAGATGTCTCAGGTGAGTAATGGAATAAACCATCTACCAGCTGACAAGCAAAATGACTGTACTGTGTGGATAAATTGACACAGATACAGAGTTATAATCCATGTCTACTGGTTTAATTGACTAATGATAAAGCGTTACTCTAAATGTAAACAGAGCACAGTTAAATCTAATCTGAGATACCAGCACTCAGGAAGCCAGTGCTTCAGCTGCTCTAAAAGTTTGTGCCAAGAAGAATACAACTCATGCAGTGAATATGCAGTTTAGGAAAGGCTTGAAAGGCAATCAGATCACTGGTGGTAACAAGTTAAACATCATCACCCCTACTAAATTTCAGCACAGATTGCCCCTGGCAAAAGGAAGAGAGAAATATGGCCAAGAATAAAAATCAACAGGATCTTTAACTAGGCTTCAGCAGAATACTATTTCCATAGCTTAGTGTTTACCTTGACAATGCAGTCACACTTATTCTTCTTCAAAATAAATGTTCTGTAGGTATATGAGATCTTTACCAGGAAAAATTGGAAATTTCATATGCAACTGCAGAACAGCATCTTTGTTTTAATGGGAAGTCAGTCTTTCCATTCATTTATAAATATCTGCCTGTCATTTACATAAACAGGTGGAGTTGATGAATATGCAATGAGAGACTGAAGCTGCCCATTTCTCCTCAATATGGCTTCCTGCTGCCCCATCCACCTGCTTTGTATTTATTTCCAGAATGCAGCATTTTTCGCCATTTGCTCAAGTGTTTTCTAAGGGGAGACTCCATCCTGACCACAATTTGTTTCCCAGAGAATACATAATATGGATCCCCAAGCACACTACACCATTCTGTGTTATTATAATTGTTATTAATATAAACTATTCCCCAACTGCACAGAATAGCATAAAGTAGAAGCGCACTAATAAATACCATCAGTTAAAGTGTCACAAAAAGAATGTATTTTTTCTTTATGGAAAAATCTAAATGGAAACCGCTTTGCCTAAGGACTGGAGAGTGTAATCCTTTTGCTGTCAGATTCTTTACTAGTTGAGTAGGTCCTTTCAAAACAATGAAGCTTCATGGATGAGTAAAATGGGACTATGCCGCTAAATTAATGTTGAATCAACCTGAATGAAGGTTGTACAAATGGACAACCTGAATGAAGGTAGCCCAAAAATTGCATGACAGAAAACAAGTTAGATAAGATATCTGCATAACGCTTGGCTAAAATGACACAATTTTAATTTATGTCATCAGGCAAAATAGCATTTGGATTCCCACAGTTACTGACTTCCTAAAATAGAACAATTAACTTGTAGTCTTGCAAATCATCAGGATTTATTATGGTGAATGCTGTAGTTGATCGTTGAAAACCTCCAGCAGTAGGCATTCTTGAACATCCCCAAGAACAGATGTCCTAAAACAACCTCAACATTTTAATAGAAATACAGACTATAAAAGATGGGTTAGACTGAGGAAGCAGAAATTAAAATATGAGGAATAAGAAGAGATCAAATAAAAGGCTTCCACATGAAAGAGTGAGTAGGATTGAGTTCACCCTCATAAGTAAGTTTGTGGATGACACCAAGCTGGGTGGTGCAGTTGATTCTCTATACAGAAAAACAAGTGATGCACAATACAATTGTGCCACTGATGCCAGACCCCCCCCTTTCTGAAACGAGGTCGGCCCCATCTTCTGGGTGACTGCCCCCAGTTTGTATACTGGGCATGACATTCGATGATGTGGAATATGCCATTCGTCACTTTGGGTCACCTGTCCCAGCTGTGCTCCCACCAAGTTTCTTTTGTCCACCTCCTCACTGGAAGAGCATGAGACAAGGAAAAGATTCTTTGACTTAGGATGAACACAACGTAGCAAAAAACCAAAACATCGGTGTGTTATGAACATCATTCTTATTTTGAATTCAAAACACAGCACTGTAACAGCTACTGAGAAGAAATTAACTCTACCCTAGCTGAAACCAGGACACCTGGAAC
Organism: Edolisoma coerulescens; assembly: GCA_013397115.1. Classification (NCBI taxonomy): domain Eukaryota; kingdom Metazoa; phylum Chordata; class Aves; order Passeriformes; family Campephagidae; genus Edolisoma; species Edolisoma coerulescens. The sequence continues at coordinate 202,651 of VWZW01004863.1, read as the reverse complement.
AGGTTGCCCAGAGAAGCTGTAGCTGCCCCACCCCTGGAACTGTTCAAGGCCAGGATGGATGGGGCTTTGAGCAACCTGGTCTAGTGGAGATGTCCCTGCCCATGGCAGGAGTTTGTAACTATATGATCTTTAAAGCCCCTTCCAACCCAAACCATTTCTATGATTCCATGATTCTACGATTAACAGTGAAAAATTTTCAGGATATTTCAGTCTTTAGTTCAGTTCTCCATAAATGATGCTCACTTCAACTGACATCATATTATCACTGCAATATGTTATTGCCGTGACATCAGTTGATCTTGGTGTGCTTTCTACACACTATAAGAGGATAGAAATGCTACATATATACAAGTACATGTTGTAAAAGAATCAGAATTTCAAAAGCTGTTTAGGCTTATGTAGTTAGATTTTGTTCCTAGGTGTATAAACATACTTTATATTGGATTAAAATTATTCTATTTTGGAACAAGGACCTAGGAGCATGGAGATCCACAACCAAATGCTGTAATATTTTGATCACTGTTACACTTCTCTTACCTTTTCCCATCTCAATGGCTTTTGAAGTCCTGGCTGCCAAGTGTCCTAATTTTACCAGCAGACAAGGACCCCATTTTTAGCTAAAGAATTATTTTATGTGGTGGTTTGGGAACTCTCATTATGTCTACTGGCTCCAAGAGGTTATAAAAGATTTAGAACCAATTTCCTACCTTACAATGATAAAAAAAGCTTGGGATGCTAGCCAGTGACTGCTGAAGTTAGTACTTTGATAGTTAATGGATAAACATCTTTTGAAGTTTTCTTCTTTGTATTTTGTAGTTTGATGCTTAGGTCCTGCCTAGAGCTAGATTTGTTTCCATGAAATGAAGAAAGAAAATTCTGGGGGAAAGAATTCACGTCTGCAAAATGTAGACAAGAAATCAAATCTGAAGACTGATAGTCTACAACAACAACTGTATTTTTCTATTTAATGTTCCAAAAATGTTAGCACCCTGGTGTTCTGCACATTGAGGTCAGAAACTTTCCTTGTTTAGTTGGTTGAAGATGGTGCAGAATGAGATAGCTGTGCTTGTTGGAGAGGAGGACAGGAAGGTCAGGAGTGGCAGTGATGCATGGAAATGAGAACTAGAGGAAGGAGAGAAAAGCTTGAGGAAAAGGATCTGTGCTGACAGAGAGAAGTGTTAGTTTATAAAATGGAAAAAAAAAAACTTGTTAGACTTGAAAGTAAGATAATAAGGCTTGGAGGTTACAAAGAAGTCTCCTCCATTGTGGTATTATCCCTATTGAAATTATTGTAGTGAACCATGGGAAATGAGATTAATCACTATATGAGATACATTTTTGCGACTCTGGAAACCTGGGAGGATGTCCAACTTGTAGTGGTATTCTGAGTTCATTCAAGAAATATAAAAGAATTCCAAAGTTTATTAATTTTCCTGAGTACACTATTCTCTTAGAAGAGTCGTAGCTTTAATATTTATCTCAAGTAAGGATGAAAATGAATTTGAGAAGTAAAATTTTTACACAGGTTCTGTTACTTTAAATCCAGATCTTTAGTTATGGTCCTTATTATAGACATGGAAAAGTTAGGAAGGCTGACGATGAGCAAAAGAGAATAATTTCTAGAGGATTTATGGATCACCTTTACTGAACATGTTACTGGTAAGGGGAAAGCAGCCAGTTACTTTGAATTCATAAGTAGTTGCATAGGTTCAGTAACATGGAAACCTTACTGAGCTACTGAAAATAGTAATGAAGCATAGCAGGCTTTGGGGTGATATGTGGACACACTGTGTCTAGGACTGGATGAGGAATTTCATATCTGCACAAGTATGGGGAGTGTTTAGGTTTGTAGTCAAACTTTGCCACTGCTAGAAGTCTCTATTTAGAGCTGATGTAGTTTTGCCACCCATAGTTATGACATTCCAACTTGCATCGTAATCTTCAGAGCTAAAACTCCACAAGGGAACAAAAAATAGCAGATGGAGTCACGTCATTTAGACTGAATACTGCAGGAAAGGCAGCTAGGTCACAGCAGATCAGGGGGGAAAATCCAGTTTTGTCACTAAGGCAGCAGACGAAAAAATATATCACAAATAGAAAGGGATTAATTTCTAAGGGACCAGCTATTAAATGTAGCATGGAAATTGGAATCTCTCAGAAGTTTGCAGAGTTTAACTTCACAAAATATGTGCAACGGTGAATTATTACTTTAAACTCATAACCCAAGGCTGCAATGCAGGGATATAGAAGGTAGAAATTAATTAATCAGTAATCTAAGCTGAGAGCAATATTCGCTTTTAGATGCCTGGTGAATAGAAGTAAGGACACCAAAAGGACTTACATAAATTATAGGTCACTGGAGATAACAGCACTCAAATCTGTGAAGGTCTCAATGTTAAATGCAGAAGTGGTGTAACAAGATAAATAACAAGAGTTTAATGATAGCAGAAAAACAAGAATAACCTACAATCAGATGGATAATAAATTATGGGCAGATGGTAGTTGGAATCTTCAAATATTTCACTGTCCCATCTGCCTTCATCCATTGTTATAAATTTAAATTGGAATCCAAAAAATAAGCTTTTATTACTCCTTTTTTTTTTCCCGCAAATACATTATTAGCATCATGTTGTGTGAATCTGTTTCAGTTTGCTATAATACATCACCAACAGCCCCTCTTATTGTGAATTTGCAGGACTGCAAAAAGGACAGGGTAATTTTGGTTTTCTACATTTTTGTCTTATAAAATTTCATAAAACAAAACTTCCTCTGGAAAGAGCATTTTTATTGCAGAAAATATATTAAAAATTTCTCCTCAGTCAAGCAGTGGTATGACTTTGAAACTAGAGATTTTCCTGTCCAAATAAATATATTGTACAAACATAGTAGGTACCTTGACAAACAAATAGCATTCAAGGACAAAGTGTATACACACATTCATTTAGAGATGCTGTGAAAATTACCAAAAAATATTTAACTTCATGGGTCTGGAATGGAGAATATGAATTTTTCTGACTTGTGGTTAAAGGAAAATTTCTCCCTCAAATAAACAATGTGTAACTTCTTTTTTTGGCATAATCTTTTTGATGCTTTTTTATGTATCGTTCTCAGTTTGAGGATGCTGATTCTTATTCTTAATCTGATCATACATAAAAATGAAAGGGAAAAAAATAAACAAGGTCAAATTTAAGGAGTTTGTACAAGGGAAAAAAATAGGAGAGGGCACTTCCTTTGTAACACCACTCTCCTTAGCGTGGAGGAGAGAAAAGAGAGAAAGAAAGAGAGAACTTCAACTCATTTGAAGCAGGCTGTCCATCAAAGACACTTGCAGTTCCTCAGACACAGCCATTTATCACCACTATCCTACTAGAGGAGAAAAGGGCTTTTACAAGCAACTTAATGAGCTTAATTCTGAAATCTGACAGAGTTTAGCCCCAGGTAGCTGAGCTCTGAATGGTCTTAAATTTAACTGCTTTACAAAATTCTATCTTTTTGTAAAGTCTGTGTGGGAATTGGGAAAGGGAGTTGCGAGGGCATCTGTTTTGTTTCTGTAATATTCAGGGATAATAGATAAAGTTAAGGGTCAGTTTTCTTTGATTTATGTACTTATACCAAACTGATATGCTAATATCTTATTTAAATCAAGGCATATGGATTTGCATACTGTAGTGTTCTGTATCCCATTGAGATCTTCACTGCCTCAATGTTCTGTGTTCTCCTTGTGCTTCCGTTTCAAGGGCTTTTTAACCTCTGGAAGAATTTATTATGTGCTTTCCAGATGGAAGGGAAAAAACCGCCAGTTTATTATAAAACATCTGAAAGAATTATTAACCTTTCACATGTGGAACACAAGAAAAAAATCTATGGTATTGATATGCCAAAGAACTTTGGGGAGATGAACTAAATTTTGGAATTGAGAGATTTAACTATATTTTAATGGATTTCTAATAAATTTGCACAGAGGCATTAAACAGTACAAAATAACCAGGAAGCAAGGGACATCTCTGGGGGCTTTGTCCCCAACTACTTTGCTTTTTTTGGGAAAGAAAACATGTTTCAGACTTTGAACAATGAATGATAGGTAGGATTGAATTGTAGTAAACCATATTCTGAAGTGGTTCCATTTGTAAGATTTTTGCAGAAACGTATCTATTTGGTGAAAGTAGCATTGTCTCTGTGTCCCTGATCATTCAGACCAATGACTTTTTTTTAGATGTGAACTCTGAGAATCAATCATCCTATAAGGAAACAGATGATGAAGGAAAGTAATTGAGAGTCTAAAAAAACCCCAAACCGAATAAAAACCCCCATGTATTCATTTAGGAGCAGTCTGAAAGAAATAGTTTTCTTTCCATATATTTTTATCCACAGTTCAAAAGATGTAACTCTAGAAAATTAAAGCTTCAGGAAAAAAAGTAGCCTGCTTGCAAGGAAAGAGTTGCCAGAAACCTAAATGGAACTATATTCCAGAATCTAAGAGGACCTTGCGAGAATTGCAGACCATTCAAAACTCAAAGAACTAAGGATGTTGAAATGGGTAAATTAAAAAGATTTATAAAACCCAGTGAAGAGATGGTAGAGAGACTTGTTTTGGAGGACTTCTAATGAACCTGATAATGATACAGGTGAGCTTATTTTGAAGGCAATAGTTGAATTTTGTATGCTGTTCTGGATAGTGAAAGTTAGAAAATTAATTTGGGATTGGATCAGAAATGGACTGAAAGAGGCTATTAGAATAAGCTTGGTATAAGATGGAGAATCAGTATGTTACCTGAAATAAATTAAATTAAACAATTTTCTGAAGCTCACAAATTTCAGAATCTGTTCAACTGATTTAATTTTGTTGAGCATTTATTTTGTGATTATTTTTAAGATGTAAATTTAAATATGGAGAGACTAATTTTTCAGAATTTCCAAATATCTGTGGCTTCCTCTAAAACGATAATACATGCCTCTTCCCCTTAAAAATACAAGAAATTATTTTCTAAATACTTCAATTAACCTTTTTGCATTGTTTATACATAATTAGATATAACAGTAAGAAGAGGTGGCAATTGTATGTTGTAGTTTCTATTCTGTCCTCATGCCAGCACTTTATTCAATCAAAACTACAATAGTTTTCTAAGATCCAGCCCATCTTTTCTCAGAGCTCATCCTCCTAGGAACAAATATGGTCATGTCCTGAAACTTGTGAAGCAGGTCACAGAGCTTGACACATGCCATAGATTAAGATTCTGCAGCTTGAGTTACTTTCAATCTTGCATGTTTCAAATGTAAGTGCTGAATTCATGCTCTGGGTGTTTTGATTCACATCTCTGCACTTTAATTTAATTTACCTGTTTCCTTGCTATATATGAAAGCTGACTTGTGTGCATGGTAGTTAATCATATTCACTTAATAACCCTAATTCAGTTTATTTCATCATAAGCTATGCTATTTTGGCATAGTGCTCCTTTTCACACCCTTCTTTCTCAGTGATACAAGTGTCTGTCTTGTTTTCTTTCAGAATATGAAAGTTAGGATTTAACAGAAGGTGTCAGGCTCTCTCCTTATCACCTTATTTAATGTACAGCTATTAAATCTTGATAATGTTTTTCTTATTTATAAGAAGACTGTTTCCTTGAAATATTTTCCCATTTTTACCATAGTTCTGATTTTTTAATGATGTCAAAACTCCATTCACTACTTCATGAGCAACATTTCCATTTTGTCACTGGCTCTTCTGACGTGGGAAGACCATTGTCCATCCTTTTCAACTGAGAGAAATATTTTACATTTCATTTTGAAATATCTTCCTATTTAACTTGTAAGCTAGACTCCTTCTCTGTATGGATGGACTTCACATGAATCTTGTTTAAAGTCAATATTTTATGTCAGGAAGTCAAAATTAAAACTTCTTTGACATGTATTTCTCTGTTTTTTGGTTTTTTTGGTTTTTTTAAATAAACTTTTCAAATAGCAGCCTTTGGCTTTTGTTGGGGTTGGGATTATTTTTAATATACTTACCCCTAACTATTTAGATTCACTTCTATTCTTTTGATATAAGGCTGACAGACAGTAATAATAATTTCACACCATATATTCTGATATTTTTGTAACCCCACTCCTCACATAAACAATTTTTTTTTTCTCATTTCACCTTCTGCAACATTGCAACAGAAAGATTTGATCTTTTTGAGGCTGTGGAAACAGGCAGACATAACGACATTCTTGCAGCATTTATACACATTTTTCTCCCATCATTCCAGAAACTGAACATGTGTGAGAAATCAGTTCATTGACTAATACCATTTTATTAAAATTGTATTAGCTTTGGTATTTAATTTTATTTTCAGTCCCTTTTATGTTTAAAAAAAAAGGTCTGATACATAATATTTTTTTCTAGTATTAGAAATTAATTTTTTTCAAATTAGTCTTCTGTGCTTTAATTTATGCCTAAAATAGTAATTGATCCTCATTCTTTATGTAAAAGTAGATAGATTTAATTTCCTCTTTTAACATATTAAACAGTGTTAAATTATATGCTTTTTAAAGAGCAGTTTCCTAAGACTTTGGTGGATAATAATTGGGTTAGTTTTTTAGGAGCCAAATGTGGGCTTCCGTGCATTGCTCCATGCATGATACATCTGAACTAACCCATACCATCTCTTTCTTGTTTCTAGTACAAAAACCTTCAAATACAATCACAATGTGAATAGGAGTAAAGATGTCTGTATAATATGATCCCCATCAAGTAAAAATAAATTTTCCCTTCTAATTTATTAAATAAGATGTAGTCAAGATAACCAAGTTGTGCAAGTCAAGATGATTTTTGTGTGATGCACAGCTAAGCTTCCACATTCTTGGTCACACAATATGATGTCCAGTTAATACATAGACAGGGTTATTAAGAGCTGAAATGCAGATATCCTCAGGTAAGGTTATGAATGGAGGAGTGGGCCTGCTGGAGAAGATTGCACTTCATCTTGGCCTGTTCTTAAGCTTTTTCCCTATTTGGTGTCAGTGGTCGCAGTCAGATAAGAGACTGTGCTAAATGGATACCTGGGCAGACGACTGTTCTCCCTGTTAATTTTTCCTTGGCAATGCAGACAAATTAATAGTCTAAGCAAGGAGTAGTCACTGATGCCATGAGACAATGCCATGGAATGGGAACTGACACATCGGTAGCTGGATGTTCCACTGTCTCTCATGATGTTTTCTCTGTGGTCAGGGAAACCCTTTCCTCTGCTCCCAATCCCATCCTCTGGATAGCAGGAGCAGTTTTTACTTGTCTGATATGCTCAGGACAACAGGTTTGGTTTCTTGTCCTGCTCCAAGTGTGGTGATCAGCTCAAGGTGTAATGCCCTGTTTGCTTGGCATGTTTAGGGGAAGGTTCTTGGATTTATTCTGGACAGTGCGCAGGAGAAACAACAAAATTCTAAGGATGTTCAATAACAACTTTATTTGCAAACTTTAGAACATTCTGATGGAATAAGGCACTTGGCAAAGCCTAACTTGTGCCTGTGTTTTACACAGAGCCAGAATGTTCCTGGGAGGTCCATGAGGTCGACCCCCCAATTACAGTGCAGACCAGTGACCGACTTTTCAAATGTATGAGTGCTGCATAGCACAGTGTGAGAGGGCTCAAGGGGGTAGGGAGGGGAACCAGCACCATCCCACCTATGCAGAGCTCACCCTGTTCCTCTACCCATTCCCACGTGGTTGTTTTCAGCCACTCAACCATTCCTCCAGTCTCCTACACAAGGCTGCTCCACAGCTACCTTCAGACAGCACCAGTCATGTGGCTACATAGTTTGTTATCCTTTTCTTGCATCTCTTGACCTGCTTTTTCACTGTTGTTGTAACTCTCTTTGTCTCCTCCCAGTTAAAATCCAGCCATGATTACTTTTTCACTACTTTCCCAGCTGTGCTACAACAGTACCTGAATTTGTTATTTCTGACAACATTACCTAGGTAATCTCTCTCTTAAACAGCCTTTCTGGTACACTTTCCCGGCTGCAACAGCTACTCCCCAACAGTTCCGCAATCCTTCCCTTCAAGTTACCTGTGCAGTTTGATTGTCTCTCCCTTTGATCTATGAAATGCAGCCAACCCTAGTGGTACTAGCTACATCTCATGTCAGCATGTCCCTGGGTTATTTGTTATGGCCAACAGTTTCATATCCAGTAGTTTTCCATGACCAAGCCAGTTAGTTTGGTTTCCAGCCAGGGATGAGTATGTGCCATAATCATCTGCCTGCAATCCTAAGACAGCCCATTGCCATTTTTTACCTAATTCAGTTTATTAAAACGCTTTTCAAGTCTTTTCAAAATGTTTAAGAGATTAAGTAGTTGATATTATTCTATATATAATGGTTAATTTAATTGATCCCACCACATTTCCAGTTTGATAATTATTAAAGTGGTAAGTACAGTAAGCACAGCATTTTATTCTATGAATGGTGTCTTAGTGAAGGCTGGATTGCAAATTTCTCTTACATACTGGAAGGACCATGTTAAATTCCAGTCAGTGAAGTTATATGCTCACCCATAGAAGAGCTCAGGATTGAATGCCCATGAGCATCTGCTTTCTGCATTAGTTTTCCAATGATGACTGATTGGATGTCAGGGGAGAAAAGATTAATGGCATACAAATGTGAAAATCACACAAATTAATAATCGTGTAAGCTTTATTTTGTATTTGTGTATGTGAATCTTCATTCTGTAAACATTTTGTATTAGTTTCTCCCCTCAAACTGAGTAAGATGAATTGATATATATAAATATAAATGGGATAGGAGCTAAATGATTAAAATATTCTACTATATATTTCATTCTAGCTCTTTTGTCAGAAACTTCAATATGAGAAAGGATTAAACAGGTTCAAATGGAATCAGTAAAAGGAGGTTACTAATTATGTGGGAAAAAAGTTCTGACTCAAGAGCAACAAAGGACTGAAGACTAGAAGAACAACTGAGAGCGAATATAATTTTCATATGCCTGCCCTGTTCCCTTCACCCAAGAATCTCCTACTGCTTTCGGTTAAAAGCTGGGTGCTGGCCCAGGCTGATCTTTGGACTAAAAGAGTATACTAATAGTAATATTCTTATGGTTTAGAGAGATTTCCTCCCTCAAAACAAGCTTCTTTTTGCCATTGTTTAAACAGTCTTCGAAATTCCCATATAGGATGGTGTCTAGAGAAAGGATGTTCAGCCAGATAAACTTTCAGGTGGTTGGATTTATTTCCCCATCTTCATAATAAGTTTGACCATTTTAATACGTGACAGGAAATGTAGCATGCAATTTTCCTGAGCTGTACTGCAAACAAGAGAGATTGATTTCTGGAAAAGTTACATTCCATACAAAACCCCCAAACAAACAAGGAAAAAAAATAAACAAAAAAGCCCAAACAAACAAACAAACAAAAATAAGAAAGGTTTTTAAGGGAGGGGAAAAAAAGGAAAATACTCATTAATCAAGAATCAAAATTAAATTACACAAACAAAATGAAAGATGCAACAGTCTGAAATCTATTGTTGAAAGTCTCCAAATATCTGTAAACTACTTATTCATCCGTGTAACTTCTCTTTCTCAGGTTTCTATTAATTTTTACTCATACTGTATTTGAAACAAAAAAGCAACTGCAGGTTATCTTATTTCTGATCTAGAGTATAACTAATATAACTATTTAATTGTACCATATTCCCACTTCCTTTCAAAATAATGTCATTAATATTCTCAATATGCTTTTGCTCACAGGATAAACTTGTATTTTGTCCAGGCCTTCTGCCAATGCAATTCAATGGGTCAACGTCAGAAGAACATTGGCATCAAAATAAGCATGCTGAGATCTGTCCATGTTAGTATCTCTGCAGATGGCATCTGCATGATAAGGATTTTTTTGTGAGCAAATGGATAGTTAGCCCTATTTATACCTTGCTCTCATGGCAGAGGTTCAAGACTAACTTGGTAATGTTTAGCTATGTCCTCAGAGAATAAGCTACCAAGTGAGAGCTGAATTCCATGTAGAAAGTCTGCTGAATTGGCTTGTCATTTTTTCAAGAAGCATCCAGCTCTTGAAACCTTTTGTCTGTATTAGATGTTTTTAGATGCTCCACTTTAATTAAGTTGTGGGATAAACACTATGTGTATAGATCTGACTTCTGTTTGGCAATAGTTCAGATTAGATGCTTTAGACGCTCTCTGAATGTCTTAAAACCTAGTACAGATCTTCCATCCCTGTTAACATTTCACATCCTGTATGGTACATACAGCAAACAATTATGGAGTAATTTTGACTTCCAGTAAAAAAATATTTCTACTCTCTCTGACAGTAGCCAAAATTACTGTCCAGAAAGACATGGATCTGATAGAGCAGGTCCAGAGGAGGGCCAAAAATGTGATCAGAGGGATGCAATGTATGTCCTGTGAGGACAGGCTGTGAAAGTTGTGCTTGCTCAGCCTGGAGAAAAGAAGGCCCCAGGAAAACCTTATTGAGACATTTCAGTACTCAAGGAGGGCTTATAAGAAAGATGGAGGCAAACTTTTTAGTAGGACCTGCTTTCAGTAGGACAAGGGATAATGGTTTCAAACCATATACATATATTTATGGAAGAAATATACAAAAGATTTTTTTTATATAATGAGGGTGTTAATACACTGGAACAGGTTACCCAGAAGTAGGTATGTGCACCACCCCTGGGAACATTGAAGGCCAAGGTGGGCAGGGCACTGAGCACCCTGATTTAGTTGAAAATGGCTCTGCTTACTGCAGGGTGGTTGGACTAGATGACCTTTAGAGGTCCCATTTTATGATACTATGAATACAGGAACACAAGTATTTATGGATATTTTCTTAAGCATAAATTTTTGTGATTCAAAGTTACACATATTGAAGATAACATCTTTGGGTTTAATAATCTTGAATAATCATTCTTCTAAAAATGTATCTAAAAATGTTTCTGAAGCCATGTGATCTTCTGGTAATCAAGCATCATGTGGAAAAGAATTCCATTACTTAATCATCATCATGATGTGAAGAAGTGACTCCTTGCTTATTTTGAAACTACCACTGAGTTTAATTTGTTCGCTTTCTCAAGTAGGAACTTTGTTCACCTATTGAATGCTGCTACTCATGATTGTGTAGACTTTTATCACACCTGTTTTTCATGTTAAGGAGTTTATCTAGCTTTATCCCACTTTATCTAGCTTTTCCTTCAGTGAAGGCTATGTCTGGAATTATTCGTACCAGGTCAGTGAAATGCTAATTCCCAGATGGTAGCTTCTGGAAGAGACATTTTCAGGCAGTTCCAGTCCTTGTTGTGAATCATGTCTTTTCTTCCCTCCCCTATACAATGACATTTTTATGTACTTGTCCTGGCCTACTGCTTCTGCCCTGTATGCAGCCTCTCACACTCTTAAACTCTAAGCTTTGATGACCATGTAGACTGATTTGTTTTCTGGCTGTCTACAGTCAACAGATTATGATTCCCACTGTCAGTCTCAGAACTAATAAATGTCTTACATTTGTGTATCAAATGGCTATTTTAAGGATCCTTAAACAGTTTCAATCTTTGTTTCTATTTAAAGAAAGCAGTCATTGGAAGGAGTAAGTCCAAAGGAACAATGTCTTGATACTTGAAGTACACAATTCTTAATCCTTTCAGACACATTTTCAATGTACAGAACAAAAAACAGTCTCTTCCTCTATTTTTTCAGCACAGATCACTTAAAAAAAATCTCATTGATTATTCTGTCATGGCTTGGCTTACAAAGCTGCCTCTCTACTAGATTGCCTGGAAACTGCCCCTCTGCTTCATCCTGAAAGAAGACTCACCTCTCACTGTCTCAGACTTCTTTTAAAATTGTGTGGGTCTGTGAAACAGGAGGGAAAAAAGAAGACTAAGTACCTGCTGGGGAGTCCATCTGTCAGGTGGTGATGCTAAATTAACTTTCTGTGTAAAAGTAGAGCTCTTCTTTACTGGTGAACAGTAGTTCTTCTGGATTTTCAGATAAAATATCAAATTTATTTTCCTTACTGTGTAATGTTGGGACTCTTTTTTTTTACATTGTTACCTTTTGTTTAGTTTCGATTTACTCATGTTGTTTTACCATTTTCAAGGTGCCCCTGTGGTTTTCAAAACCTGTGGGAAGACAGATGATGCTTCATAAGTCAGGCACCCACTTCTGGGAGAGCAATTCATAGCATGCTAAACTAGGCATCAGTGCTCTAGATACATCTTGTGCAGGACAGGAAAACTCTGACATGCAGCTTGCCTAAGTTGGCAAAGAGCAGCTGAGACTCTTTTCCAGCAGTGCTTGGATATCACCCTAGAACAGAGGTGCTACATTGCTCTAGGACCAAGGTCCAGTCCAGCAGAGGCCTGGCCTCACTTCCAGCCCTGAACTACCCAGAACCTCCCTGGGAATGGGTTTCTGGCAATTCTTACTCTTGCTCTCATATTTATTTGCTCTTTAAATCCAGTTTAAAATTGATGAAAGGTTGTGAGAGTTGATATTGACAAATAACTGCCTCGAATATTAAACATTTCACCATCTTAAGGATGTGAACCTTATTTTTCTTGAATTTTTTCCTAAACCTAGATTTCTAAGATTCATTTACATACCACTGATTGTCCAAAGGTTTTGCTGAATGCCTGCCCAGCTGTTCTGATATTCATCTGAAACATGAATAGTAGGCAATCTTTGCCTATACTTTAGGTATTCACAAAACTAAAAAATTACTTTCAGGTTCTCACTTGTGCATAATAGGGTATCTATTTCCAAGTATTTCCTCTCCTCACTTTTACAGCAGTTGGTCTTTTTATTATCCTAATTGTTATGCTATAGAGGTATTAAAGTTTTTGCTACATCTGAAGAAAAACAGAAAAAAATTACATCTGAGTTGTATTTATTCCCATTGACATAGCTGCTTTCTTTTTCTAGAGGGAAAAATTGAATTTCCAGAGATCTTGCTAGTCATAAAACTGCTGAAGCAAGTTCAGGCATTTCAATGTGGATATAAAATGTTAATGAATGGGGGCCATTGTCCCACACTCAAAAATTTATGCACTATATCAATATGGGATCATTCTTTTCTTGGTTAAATTCACCTAGTAATTTCTAACTGTATTCATTGCCCAAGGATATATTTCTTTACAGTTAAATATCACTAGCTTAGTATTTTGATAGAAGAGATGCAGAATACCATTTATAACCTACACAATAATAAGTGAATAGAAAGTTGCTCCTTGGAAGAAATGCTACAGAGTATATAAAAATAAAATATTTGATTTCAATTACTTATGCTGAACAGCATTGGAAGAAATCCCAGTTGGAATTCTAATGCCATTTCTGAGCATCTTCATTCTTGCTTCTCTAAGAATGTAAAAGCAATGATGTATTGACAGTCAAGGCAATGCATGATAAATACAGCTTTAGAAAAACCTTAAGATGATCAAAGTAAATTTTGAGAGCACACACTTCTCTATATTTTGTACAGTTCCAGACATATTGTTGTAATAAATATCTTTCCCATGGCATTAGTAATTCCAGGAGCATGCAATTAAAATTATCATTGCCCCCTCCCCCCAGTTTTACTCTTTAAATAGAAATCCCTCTAAGGCCATTGTAACTTTGGATCAGCAGCAACACTCTCTTCAAGAACTCTAGGTTGTAAAAGAATGAAAGACAGAAAAAAAATATTTTCCTGAAAATTTTTGTGTAGAAATTGTATTTCTAGAAAATAAAGTTTCATTAAAAATAGAATTAAAATACTTTTTGGTGGGTGTTGTGATTCATACAAGTAAAATTTTTTTGGAATATTTAGGAAAAAATATTCATACTGCAACATTTGATTTAGAGAGACTGTAGTGACAAAAAGTTTGGCAAGACTGCCTAAAGACATGCTTGGAAAGAACTACAAATTGCAAAAACGGGTTGTAATGATCTTTGGCTGCATTTAGAGGAAGTAGCAAGTAGGAAGATGTTTTCCCCTCTCCTTACAGGTAAAAGAACAGAGCTATAGGGGAATACTATATGAATGTTAGAGTATTACAGTTCTAATACTGTATTTTTCAATGGAACAAAACATTGGAAAATTGTAGAATGTCAGAAACCTTCAGAGACACTAAAAATATTTAATGTTTACTGAGAGACTTTTAGAGATCAATGTACTTATCTCAACAAAAAGAGGACTGAGGGGTTATTTGATCATAGTTTCTAACTGCCTACACAGGGTAAAAGTACAGGATATTAAAGAAGTGTTTAATCTAGCAGCAAACAATATTATGGGTACAAACAATGTAGCAATTCAGACAGAAAATACTTATCAGACTTTTCTTTTTTTGCACATGGAGTAAATACCCAGTAAAGCAAAACATGAAGAAAAGAGTAGATTCCTCATATCTCAATGCCATCAAAGGCAGACTGAATGCTTCTGTGGGAAATCCCAAGCATTTGGTCAAAGTTGTAGCCTTGAAATCAAAATTAACCTAGATGACTGGCCCTAGTCACCTGTGTCCTTAAAACCAACTTTTCCCTCTAATTTGCTGTTCTAGCTTGCCTTGTATAATACTGACAGTTTCCATTCATTTATTGAAATATTTCTGCTATTCAAAGCAACGTATTGACAGTGATAAATGCATAAACAAGGCTGGGAAATATTTTCATATGTATCCTCTAATTTGGATGAGTAGATACATGGATAAAAGCTGAGATAGGCAAAAGAAATTCAGTAGAAGCATGTGAGGACATAATCAGCAAAGTCTGCTGATTATGCAGAATTGTAGAGGCTGACACCAAAAAAAAAAAAAAAAAAGGTCCATGTGATCATTTGATGTTTTGTAGACGATACTCAACTCCAGGGGACAGCATCTTGTAGCTGTAGCAGTTGACTTTCTGGTAAGTGGGTAGCAGGGTGCTGATCTCTTGTCCCTGGTATCCAGTGATGATTCCACATGTGGGAATGGTTCAAAACTCAGCCAGATGAGGTTTAGGAAGCATTTTTTCTTGAGAGAGTGGTCAAACTTGGGAACAGGCTTCCTGGAGAGGTGATTGATGGTCCCAAGCCTGTCAGCATCTGACAGGTACTTGGACAATGATCTTAATAACATTCTTTACATTTTGGTCAGCCCTGAATTGATTCAAGCAGTTGAACGAGTTAAGGAGGACATGGGTCTGCTGGAGTGAGGCCAGAGGAGGCCATGGACATGATCAGAGGGCTGAAACACCTCTCCTATGACGACAGGCTGAGAGAGTTTGGATTGTTCAACCTGGAGAAGAGAAGGTTCTGGGGAGACCTTACAGCACCTTCCAGTACCTAACGGGGGACTGCAAGAAAGCTGGAGAGACTTTTAAAAAGGACATGTGATAGGATAAGGGGAAATGGCTTTAAACTGAAAGAGAGTATGTTTAGATGAAATATTAGAAATTCTTTAGTGTGAGGGTGGTGAGGCCCTGGAACAGATTGCCCAGAGAAGTTGTGGATGCCCCATCCCTGGAAGTGTTCAAGACCAGGCTGGGTGAGGCTTTGAGTAAACTGGTATAGTGAAAGGTGTCCCTGCCCTTGGCAGGGTGATTGGAGCTAGATGATCTTTAAAGTCCCTTCCAACCCAAACCATTCTATGATTCTGTGATTCTGTGGCTGTTGTAGGACTCTTCCAACTGAAATAGTTTGTTCCACTCTGTTTTGTTGTGTGACCTTCATGACTCAATGCTTATCTCGATGAGGCAATCTGCCTTCCCAACAGGAACAGATACAGAAAGCCCCATGAAACACTCATCCAAGATGATTTCACACAGCTCAGTCTCCTAGGAAAACATGGGCAAGCAGCTTCTCCAGTCCATGCACCAGTTCTTCATTGACATCATGCATGAATTTTGAAGCAGGGCCATGACCACAGGGTTACTGTAAACTTCCAGATATAGGTGTCACAAGAAAGTTTGTTCTCATATTTGATTCCATCAGTCTAAGAAAACAGATCTTCTTGCAGAACCACTCTATCTCAAATATTTAGCTGCCTTTCTTTGCAGGAATAGCTTGAATTCTTCCTGTGTGAAATAATGGACTCATACAGGCTTTAATACCTACTTTTACAGGAACTTGATCTCAAAGTATGGATGAGTGGAGCACTTGGTGCTTAAAATGGCAGCAAACTTGTGTTTGTGAACTTCACAGATAGATCCATCCTAAGCAATTCCTTTTATACTTAACTCTTTCACACTCCCTTCCTTGACATCTCCTTACCTAACTGCCTACAGACACTCAATCTTAAAATTCAGATGATCATGTTACTGGAGACACCTTCAATTCTCTGACACCTCTGCTCCTCTGACACCTCTAAATATTTTTCTTTACTGTTTGCCACAGACCCTAGAGCACCATCCCATTCCTGCCCTCCCTCCTCTCCTCTCCCCCATCCCAGACGGTATCTATTTTTTCTTACCTCCCATCCTCTTGTCTTTTTCCACCTCCATATATGCATCTAGAGACATACACACTATTTTTGTTTGGCTGTGGAAAGTTTGTATTTTCACTTCCTCACTAAGTATTTGAAAATATAGCATTTTTTTTGCATTAATTAAAGGCATTAAAAATCCCAAATTATGCCTTAGAGAAAAAGGCAGCAAATACTTTTGAAAGTACTGGTTTGTGGTCACTGATGGGAACCCATCCTCTTAGCCCAAATGAAAGGGGCATAGACCATGTGTCTGGAATCACAGTTCTGGGTTCTGTTAGTTAAATTGTGCTACTGTTATTAAATAAACAAATCAAGTCCTTCAGGAAGCAGGAAGGCACAGTTGGTTCGGAGTTTTCTTTAATTATGATATCTGCTCATTGTAGTATCTGTCTATGGCCCCAGACTTGCCAGCAGTTACACAGAAAAGAGGAAGAGACACTGTCTGCTTCTAGATGTCATACCTTCACTGTGTGAAGAACTCATGGTGACATTGAGGCAATTTAAGTTTGGACCATAGATTCCTATTATATGGCAGAGAGTAATAACTTTTAACAGTACCACAGTGCAGAAGACTCAGCACTTAAATCATGTAAGACTTTTCTCCTAACAGGAGTATTCTGGTGATTTCACATAGCTATTTTTAAAGAAAAAATAGGACAATGTACCGGATTTCTTTTCTATGTTCCTAGAAAACCTTCTGTTAAGCAGCTTGCCAGTGTCTTTGCTATCTAGCCTGAGACATGGGTGGCTTATTATATTAAGACAGCATTATGATTAATAGCTCTTTGTGTCAGTCAAAGGTAGATAACACAGCCAAACAGCTCTAGATGTCCAGCAACTCTCTACACTAGCCTGGTGAGCATATCCAACTCTTGATTTTCCTCAGGTGCTCCTCATGTTCTTACATGAGTCTCACCTAATCATCTCATTCCTCAGACATAAGCAACTCTGGTGTATTTCCTACTCTTCTAATTTGTCCCAGTCTCAGCTGCCAGCTTGTAGATGTGTACCTTTCACCTTCCAGATGTAACCTTCAACTGTGTATGTAGTTTCCACATGTGTTTAATCTTCAGGATGAAAGAGACTGTTGCTGTGCTGTCTGGCCATATTATCATTTCAGTCTTTATTATAGGCACATTAACCCATCATAAGCTCTTTGGAGTCAGTGGGTCACAGGCATAACAGGACAAAAGCCATCTCCTATCACCCAGTGCCCATGTAGGACAGTGTTTCCTATCCATCTTTTTTAATTTCTCATGTTTAAACGAGCCAGAATATTTCTGCTCTCTGATACATCTATATTGCAAATCATAGGTTGTACCATCCAAACAGTCTTTCAGTCATTTAATTAGTTTGGATTTTCTTGCTCTAAAATAATAGGTTAAGCATTTCTCTGCTTGCACAAGGAAATCATTCAATACCTATTTTGGGATGCCATGTGTAGAAGACGGAACACTGTTTAGCAGTGGCAGAATGGACTGACATGTCAGGAGGAGACTAAAATTTTGGAAGGCAAATGGGTTTTATATATCAAACCAAAACCAAAACTAAAACCAAACAATTGAACAAACATCAACCTACCGGACAAAAAAGAAGAAGAAACCTTCAGCTATTTTGTGCAATTGTACAAAAGAATCCGTAAAGATTTTGTGCAGAAATTGTTCTGTATGCTGAGTCACAGCAGACCAGCACATCTACTTGTCTCAAGATTTGTTTTTCTGGTGATTTCCATAAGAAGCATTTTTTATTGGCAACAAAAGATCAGACTTTAAGAACAGGAACATGACAGAGTGTTGTCTTTATTTTCTGCAAACTTTGTTTCTTTCATGACTGTTGCAAATCTGTGGTATCACAAAACTTATTTTAGATGAGCAGTTAAACCTGTTTTTCTTGCACAGTAAGGTACAACAAATTCTCAAGAATCTACACACTTCTCTGCGGGTTTTTATGTCAGCTACAGCTTTAAATGTTCTTTAAATGGCTTGATGAATATACGTGCCCTATGCATTTCAGTGCTTTTGTCATGGGTGGCATCTTTTCAGAATGAATTGAGTATGTCATCCTTGTGTCCTTCTCATCATTTTCCTCAGTATCTCTATTTACCTGGGGCTGGTGCAGCCATTATCACCTCATCATGTTATTGTTCAAAATACCTGCAAGTGTTTCTTTGCTCTTTTATTGAAACATCCTCCATTTCAGTTCATTGCAAGTCAATGTATAATCTTGCAGCTACTGTATAGTTTGAGATTGCTCAATTCACCTGATTGATTCTGTAATCTGGCTTGCCACGACCTGTCCTTGTTCTCAGTGAAAATATTTTTATCAACTCGTTGGTGCTGTATATCAACTATTGTGCAGATAGGATGATGCTATCTCAAGATAAATCTGATATTCTCTTGTGAATGCTTGTTAATACAGATTTTCTTATCTGCCATTTTCTTTTCCTAATTTTGATGAAACTGTTAACCCATGTGTTTGACTTAGTGATGTTTTTATGACACCTTTTTTTTTTTTTTTTTTGCAAATTGTAATTGAAGTTCCTTCACTATTTTCTAGTTAGGCTGTTTTCAGCAGGGGCTCTAAACACAAACATGCTATTCTTGGTATTTCTGAAACTGGCACTTATTTTCCCCCTTCAGCTTTTCTACATGTCTTATCTGCTCTTTTCCTAGATGTAGATAAGAAAAGGACCTGATTTTGATCAAACCCAATGCTTTCCTTGGACTACAGCAGTTCCTAAGTATTAAGATTTCATTCTAAGTGTAATATTTTCAACTGGTTTCTAATAAAATGAGTTAATACTTTCAGGACTTTCTTGCCCACTGTGTGCAATAAGAGAGATACTTGTAGGTCCTCTTCACATCTATCTTTCCCCAAGGCATTCAAATGGATTTGGAAATCTTTTTTCTTTTATTTCCAATCCTCAGCATTTCTCTGAGATAAAGACAAGAATATTTTCTAGGTACTCTTCATTTATCTCTTAACTTTCACATACTGACGGGTTTTCAAATAAAACAACAAATCTTTGCTTTGTGTGGGCTATGGTTGCTTTTGACAACATGTTGTGCTGTCCTCTTTATATATCAGGAAGCCAGATTGTGACCAAGGATATAACATTTAAAGTAGAGCTCACTCTATTAAACTCAAAGCACAATAGCTTCATCAGACACACTTAGTCCAAGACACCTATGGTAATTAGATATAATTAATTTTAAACAGAATTGAAAGAGGTGTGACTTTTGTAATTCTGAGTTATCCCTTAAATTCAAATCTAGTAGGCCTGCATCTAAAATTGCCTTTGGTGAATATGAAGGCTATGACTTTTTCTATGGAATATAACCCTGTTCACTATCAGGATATTTTAAAGATCTCTGTGTATGTCTTTAGTGACAAACTCTAGAGTATATGAGGCTTTGTGACTTCGGTAAGTACAGCATGGTTTTAAAGAACATATTTTGTCAATGGGAAGTTATTTTACAAACATCTATGAACACACTATGTAGGTTTAGTTATTTTTGCTCATATTTATATAGGTTTAAAATAATCTAAAAGGAAAACCAAGAGGCAAATGAAAGCTATCAATCTACCATCTCTGAAATCTGGAAAATGAAATAGCCTGTGAATCTGCATTAAGGATGGTATTTACGATATGTTATATTCCATTTATTTTTCTCTTTTGCACCAGTCACAAAAACAGAGCGATGTCAAGAGAAAATCATTTAACAAAAGCAATACCTCTATTCTTGCCTTGATATTGATCTATACCATCTGATATTTCTTTCTGACGTTAGAAGTTCACCATCTGGCTACTGTGTTTTACTTCTCAAAACTTTCAAAGAGCAAAGGGAAGGAAATACAGCACAAATATTTACAGAATAATCATACCTAAAGCAGAAAAATATCTCACAGATTTTTTCTAAAATAGTTTACATTGTGTCATGTTACTATGTTAAGGTACAACATAGACATTGTTCTTAGTGGAAGCAACTCATCAGGTTTCCATGAAGGCTGTATATAACAAAAATCCAGGAAAATGGTTTTGAAAACAACATACATATATTTTGAGCATTTATTTTTTGCATAGAGCCATGGTTCAGAAATAAAATCTCAGATCTAGCCAAGAACCCAGCTCCTACCATTCCTTCATGTTCACTTGAATGGTGCATAAATAAAAAGCCCAACTTTTGAAATAATTCAGGTATTGTCAGAGACCTTTGCTTTCTACCTGTTAGTGTATGTAGAGTTATCTTCAGACTGACAGCATCCCAGTTACCTAAATGCAATTTGTGCACATGCATACATTACAGAAAATTAAATACCATATGGTGCTGAGCCAGTCACAATTTGTACTGTTTGAAAATAGCACACTTTTGAAGTCTGATGACAAATTTTATGGGTTTTCTTTCACTAATTTATGGAAAAATACCTCTTAACCATTTATCCACAGAAGCACTGCCTAAGCTGTGGCTGTAAAATTTCACTGCAAGAAATATTTCTAAGCAAATCGCTGTCTATAAAATATAGAAGACCTATGAAAAAAGATTTTTCCTGTCAAAGTATCTACAACAATTTTTAAATTTCCTGCCTTCTATAGGTGATGACATGTTTTTACTCATCACAAATTAAAACATCCCAAGCAAAGGAGGTAAACCTAGCTGTTTCTGCTACCCCTCAGACACAGTCATGTTACTGTGAATAAGAGGGTGAGGCGACTCAGTCAAAGAGTGAGTATTTTCTGGCACAGTTTGAGGATGTGTTTGTGCCTTGTAGTGGTCAGCCGATGTAGCTGGGTGGTGTTGGCCAGAAGTTTTCTTTAAATTGTTGATAAAATATCAGGATATAGTGAAAGAGAAATGTTATGCATTGCTGGGTTTAAAAAAAAAAGTGTACTTCGTCATTTGTACAAACTTTTAGAGTAACCTGTAATGCTTAGCTTGAACAATGATATTTTGTTTGCTGTGTGTGAAAGCTGTAAACTGCTGAAGCAGCAAATAGAGCATTTAATCTTTGTATTTTCATAGCTAATCCGTGCCCTATCTGAGACTGGAGGCTCCTCAAACGAGATCCTGGGACATGTGATAAGAAAATCTGGAAAGATATTCTGTGTCTCCTGAGAGAGGCACAAAGCTCTCATAGCCTAGTGGCAATTTTGCCTGATCTGAGTCAGCTGTTCCAGGTCCTTGTATGGGTAAGGGAGGAAGAAAGCAAGTGTTATGATCCTTAACTAATACTCTGGGAAAGGAGTTCACTGATAATTGTTGCCTTGTCAATGAGCTCACAGGGGCCCTGTCAGGGTGGTGACTGAATCTCAGGCTTCTGAGCCACATGTTGTTACTAGCAGGACCATCCGTCTGCTTCAGAAGGTGGGGAAAATGGATTTGGGTACCCTTTTAAAGATGGTTGGGGTTTTTTTCCCTCTCCTTGTCTCTACAGTTGATTGGAATTTCTCTCTCACTCTTACATCACTGTTCATCAACAACGGTCTGTGCTTTGAGTTTTAAATGCAGCTTTTTTTTCCCTTATCCTTATATATGAAGAATATGGACTGTATTGAAAAGCCTGTTCTAAAAAAAAAATTGCGAATGTTTTGATATTTCTCAGCTCTAGAAGTGTATATATATACAAATCTGTCAATTTAGAAACTTTCCTTTTGCTCTTTCATGGAATCTGTTTGGCTTTGCCTCATTTTCGTAGAAAGAAAAAGAGATAATTTGGTACTGGCAAAAATACTGTATTTTGGATCCTAAATAAGAAGTACTCTGTATTTCCTTTTTGGACCTTTTTGATACTAATTAAAATCATTGTATAAATTAATGAAAAATTAAAAATGTAGTCAAAAAATATAAGGATGTTTACTGTAAGAAAAACTTCTATTTATTTTACTGAGACTTTTTATTTAAGTAAACACATTTTGCTTACAAAATTTTTGTTCATCTGATGCCATGATGATTTTTTGCCTTTTCTTTTATACCCCTTTTATATACCCTTTTATGTAGCTTTTATGTATCCTCAGTGCTTTTAGCCCACATACTTGTAATTCCTTACGTCTGATCACTTAGTTTAGACCCAATATTCCATTAAGCCAGAAGACCAAACATCCTGGAGGTCTCGCAGCTGGAGGCCGAAAGCCCTATGCTATCCTGAGAAACCAAGGTCCTTTCTAGAACACATCCTGTAAACCAAGATAGGCCCATCCAGGGATGGGGGGTTTATTCAAGCCCCTCATTGGGGAATCTTTGATAGATATGCTAATTTGCAAGGCCTGTAAGTTGTATATGTGATTTATCATGTGTGTGCATTTCAGTGTGCATTTCGGCACATTCCACTGTGGAGAAGTGGTGTACCTTAAGGATCTTTAAATACCCAGGTAAAAATCTCTTTTCCTCTTAACCATGTCTGGCTTTTAATTTTATGACCAGGAAAAGGCAACACCTCAGTCTGATGGAATAACTCACACAGACCAATATTTAAGAGAAAATCAGGGAGGCTCCATTAAATCAAGTATGTGTTTTCTGAGTAAAAAAAATTATTAAAATACATTACTTGATCCTACTTAATAGTGCAGCATATCCTGTGCCAGTATTGCTTTAACATGTCTACTCCACTCTGGTGAAATCCCAGCTGAAGTACTCTGTTCAGATCTGGAGCCCTCAACACAAGAAAGACAGGGACCTGTAGGAGCAGGCCTGGAAGAGGGCCCAGGAAATGGTCAGAGGGCTGGAGCACCTTTCCTGGAGCACCAGACTGAGAGAGTCAGGGTTGCTCAATCTGGAGAAGAGAAGACTCCAGGAAGACCTGATTGCAGCCTTTCAATTGTCTCGGTTTTGGAGACAAAGTTAGGAGGAAACGCTCCGGAGTGAGCACCTCCTCCAAAGGGAATGGGCTTCCCCCCTTCCTCTGCCAACAAGGCAAATTAATGACAGTGAAAGTGGAAAAAAAACCAAACCAAATTGTTTATTTACAGGAAAAAAACCCAAACAAACAGGGCAGAACAGGAAAAAAAAAACAAACAAACTCAGAATACAACAAATGCCCAGAGAAGGGAAGGAACACACGGGCTGACAACTAGTTCCCCCCAGTCTCTGGGAATGGGAATGGGAAGGGGAGGTCCTCGCAGCAGCCCGGAGCAGGGCAGGTGGAAGGAAAACCTGGTGGTCTTCTGGCACTAATTCTTCTCCTCCCAGCAGGTGAGACGGCTCGATGTTCCTCAGGGCTCAGACCAGCCGGGGCCGCCCGTGGGCCCACTGGGGGTGCCCCGCAGGTCCTGGGGCTAGATATATAAATCTAAAGATATAAGTTTATAATTATTTTCTAATTTATTTTTAATTTTGGAAGAAGTGCTGACAAAAGTCTTTCATACATGTTTAGGATAGTCTGTATCTTAACAAAGATCTAGAGTTTAATATTTAGCTCACAAGCGAGATTCTCAAGTCTTTCTGGGCAGGAATGAGATATTTTTCTATTTAACTCATTGGAGGAGCTGACTACAGAGTCTGACCATATGTTAGTTCTCCCCTGACCTGCATAAAGTGTAAACAAACCAAGGAGAGAATGAGGATGCATGCTCATAAACTCTAAACCGGGTATAAATTGCAGGAAGAATGGGGACCAAGCCTTCTTTATTCTCCTTTGTTTTCCTCTTTGCTAATGAGTTTCTTTTAATTAATCATCACATCATTCTCATAGACTTTCTGTTGTTACTGCTTTGGTTTCTAACTGTTGGGCTGGGAGTTGTACTTGGTGGAAAATCTTTTCTTCCTCACTGGACATTGCCCCAAGAGGTGGGAGAGAGGGAATGGCAAACAAGGAATTTGAGCCCTCAGTAGATTCCTGAGATTGCTACTCTGAGACCTATTACAAAAATTAACTTGACTGTTAATAGGAGGCTTACTTGGGTGATCCAGCGCATCAAGTTAAATCTGAAAGAATCAGGATCCAGTGAATCAGTAACAGCTGTGCTTTCTGGCTGCTAATGACTTCTCATGTGGCACTGGAAAGAGCAGTACACGCAGTTTTCTCTAGAGATTCTTCAAAGACAAATCTCCCATATGTTTTTTCCCCACCCAAAGCAGAGAGACTAACAATCAACAAATGGCATTAACACAAGAAGAGAAATTATTTATGGTTTTCTATCACATAAACAAAATAATAAACCAATGTGCAGTTGATCTGAACCAGCAAATCTGCTGATCTTGGCTCATAATTCTGTCATTTTCATGACATCTACAGACTCTTATCTCTGAATTTTGTCCCACTACAGGTGTGTTCTGTGTGTGTGTCCAGGTTTGAGACAAATTTGGAGGAAAATATCTTCTGATAGAAGTAAGGTTACAACCACCCTTCCCCCACCAGGTTCAGGAAAGAAATATCCTTCGAACAAATGTGAAAAGGGAGAAGAAACCTAGTTATTTAACAAACACACGGGAAAAAAATAATACTGCCAAATAAGAAAATCTCTTGCTTTGGAGAGAATCTGGTAAATTCAAAGTCCTTTTGTGGGTGCGGCTCTCTCCTCTTTAGAGCTGGGTCAGCATGGGGGCCCCCCTCCACAGGCCTCAGTGGAAAGTTTTCTCAGATGATGCTTTGGTGTTGTTGCACAGTTCCAGAAGAAAAGAAGAAGAAGCCAAAATCCCAGGAAAAAAAACTCTCTGTCCCTCCCTGGAGAAAACAGAGCCGAAAGCCGGCTGAAAAGCAAGAAGGGTGCTTCCTCCACTCTCCTCGCCACAGCCGAAAGACGCAGAGGAGCAGCGACCTTGGAGCACAGACTGCTTTGAAAAGTTCGTTCGGTTTTTTCCTCTCCCCCCTCTCAGGCTCAGTTTAAAGGCACAGAAAAGCACAGGCTTCATGTCTGGAAACAGAGCATGTTGATAGGGGAGACACATCATAAAGTCACCCCAAGACAGTGTGCCATGATATGGGATACCATAACCACAATATCTCATGTTTTATTTAATCTTCCAGCCATTTGTTTGGCAAGCAGTGGCATTATTTTCTGGCGGTGGCAATAAATACTGTATGGACCTTTTTCTGATAATATATCTATTTCTGTAAATTTAAAAAAATAAAAACCCAACAACCTAGAGCTAGAACTTTATTCTCTATTTGATGTAGATAGTAATAAGCTAGTATTTATAGCTTGTTAGTACCTATTATACATAAATTTCTCTTTCTGAGTTTTGAACAGCCTCCTGTTATTGCACTTTGCAATTTTCCTGAGTCTTGTATACTATAATATCTGCTATAAAAAATGTTGTCTATGCACCACGCAAAAATATTGGGTATTGCCTGTCACTCCAAGCATTTCTCCCACTCTAGCAATGGAAAACTATTTATTTGTAGAGACAAGTATATATTTTTTTTTTGGTGAGTCAATCAACAAGCAAAGCTATCCACATTTTCTTCTTTACCGTGACCAACAAGATTACATGTAGTTATTTCTTTTAGTCATTCTATAACTTCCTACTAACAACAAGCTTATCCAATTTCTCTTTCATTTTAGACTGAGAAGAACTTATTAATGGACATAAGCTTTAAGGCAGTTGGTCTCTTTCGTCTCTACTTTGTGCATTCCTGTTACTCTCCAAGTCCTAGTATTGGGCATGGAAGATTTCACTGTATCTATGGAGCTAAGGATTTATTGTTAATCCAATTAATGTTTTAACTGTCTAATAGTCAAAATTTTCTATTACAGAGAAGTCTTACCAGTGTGTAAATTGTTATAACAAAAAAATCCCCACTCCAACACCCCAAAATTTCCTAGTACTTACCTTTTCCCCCGGTCCTGTACTTGTCCCTTCAGTGTCCTTTCAGGTCTTAAGGCTGAGACTTCCAGTTTTCTCAAGAAAAACTTCAGATGTGTTTTTAATGAGCTCTCATTGTCTGGAGGTCTGTGCTAGGAGAAGGGTGACATTAATGGTGGAAGTATCTTCCTCTTTAGTCCCAGGACCTGCCTGTGTGTGTTGTCATACGCTTCCTTGCCCCAGGCTGCTGCCTTCTGGCTGCTCCCAGGTGAGCGTGAGTATTGCCCTGCAGCCTGCCTAGGCTCAGCTCCCAGAGGCTCTTGTTTGTGGGGCAGACACCCCCTGGGTTTGTCAGATCCTTCTCACAGACACTGGCTCAGGTCTGGCTCAGGCAGGGGAGGCCACAGGTACATGGCCCCGAGGCAGGAACTGAAACCAGCCCAGCCCAGCTCTGGTCAAGGTAAGTCCAGGCCAGTGCAGACCCTGGGTCACTTTGCTTGGAATGACAAAAGCCTTATTTATGCAGCAACAAAGAGCTTCAACCCCAGGAACTATTTTTAGATTTTTTTTTCCTCTGTTGTGTTCTTTTCTGCTGTTACATGTCTTCATTCTCTTGAAGTGATCAAGGGCTTGACAAAACTGGATAATGTTGTGTGTAATAGGATGAGGAAATATTTTATTCAATTTTCAGTTCAATACATCTTGTTAGTCTACACATCAATTTCCTGCAAAGGAGAAAACATTACTGGAGTGAGCTATTAGCTTTGCCCTTTTATGCTGTATTGCTGGTAACTCCCTGAATGCTAATAGAAATGTTTTTATAAGTTTTGTCTGGATTCTTCTCCAAATTAGTTTGTGTCCTAAATATTTTTATGTTGATATTTCATTCAGTTCTGTTGCAGCTCTCTGCCCTGATGCTGTGAAGAGTTGCTCTAACAGTGCTTGTGACCCGTCTCCGCTGTGATCTCTACCAGCTCTGACAAAGCCTTGCAAGGAGACATAGCCCACTCTGGATTTTTTTCATGTCTTCTGCCAAATTGTTTTGGCCTGTGTATTTTGCCACAGTGTCTATGGCTTCATTTTTACTTGGCTGAGTTCATGATTTGACTGACTTTGTTTTTTGAGTAGTACCCTGACTTTTCGGTCTCAAAAGAAAACTATAGGTTAGTATTTCGTTACATTTATTTGACAAATTCCTACACGTAAACATTTTCTTAATGTAATAAACTTGAATGACTGTCCCTTTTTTTCTTTGTGGTCACTGATGGTTTTTTGCTTTAACCATTCTGTACATTCTGGTTAAAACAAGCAAACAGAGCTTACTTAGCTTTATTGGTATAGTTGCATCTACAGATGTTTAGTCCCAAATAATACGTATAGTTACTTTTGTCCACGATCCTTCGGCTTGTGTATTTAATTCCAGAGTGAGCAATGTCCTTGTCTCTGAGGCCCTGCCTCTGCCTGGAAGTGCTGGCAGAATGGTAACTATAGGTTGAACTGCAGAGTTACTCCTGGGAGCAAAAGGCAGACCCAGTTCTTCAGACTCAGGGGTTTTATACTGGTATAACTCTGTTTACCACACACAGCTGTAGTTGCAGTGGCGAGCTGCAGGGCTCTGCAGTGCATAGCAGACTAAAGTCCTGCTGTCAGGAGGGGGAGTGGAAGATGACAAGCAGGGTATGGGAAGAAGCTATAGCCAATCTGAAAGCAGGGTATTCTTTTACAAAATAAAATAGTTACCAAAATGCCAGTTAAAATATGTGCCACAACCATCAAACTAAGAAATCAGCCACACATTCAGCATATGTGTCAGTGACTGTGAACATTGTTGGCAGAGTGCATTGACAGAAGTCAAAGCTTTCCATTGAAGCGAGGAGATAGAGAAAACAAAGTGATTTCTACTCCCCATACAGCTTTTATGATTTGAATGAACTTGATTTTTTTCCCCTCCACTAAGCTTTTTATTTTCTGAATAAGAATGTGAGGTTGCTTACTCAACCTTCATTTCAAATAGTCTGGTGCCTGGGTCTCCTGTGGCGCATTGCCACAGAGGTGTAATTGCAGCAGATTAAGCCACACAGATCTGAATTTCATGATCTTTTACTGTTTGTCATCTCTAACACTCTTCATTCAGAAAGTATAATGTTCCCCATCCATTCATTCCCTGATCTAAACATTGTCCCCTTGGTAGCACTGATGCAGGCGGTAGACTGAGTTGTCAGCATGGTTTGTATCTACATTAAGAAATACAGTTCTCTATTGCTGCTCAAGGTCAACATAGTCCTTATGAAAGATTTTACAAAGGGAACAAATGTCACCTGACAGAGAATATGAAGGCAGGTCATTTGCTGGAGTACACATTTTTAGAAGCTTGGGTATGAAAGTCTTAACCTTGTATCATGAATTACAATGCAGAATGTCCTCTGTGTTCAAAAATTACACCTTTTTATCTGAGGTCAATATTTCTACAAGGTCTTATAGTGAAACAAGTCTTTGAAACACAACTTTATTTTCAACTTTAAAAAAAAATTAAATAGTAGTGGCATTCATTGATTAGCCTGATATTGGTAAATACTTAAGGGCTACAGATTTTGGGCAGCAGAAATAGTAGATATTTTAAAATTCTTGAAAAGTAATAGTGTGCATTGCACTTGAAGCTCTAAAAATCACAGAAAGTAGCAATTACAATAATACCTATGGAAAGGCAATCTTTTCAACCTTAAACAAAAAAGAATCACGTCACTGTCATTATGAAGCTATTCACTGGAGTCATAGAGACTGAGGTGTTACAAAAAGGAATTATAGAAATTCTGTTAGTAGTAGTCATAGTAAGTTCATGTCTGAAACTAGTTCTGAAAATGAAGGTTAAGGAGTGATAAAAGTAGATTTATTTAAAAAGCAATAATTTATTGAAGCTCTACTGCCTTGTGGGAAAGAATATATTTTCTTCCTATGAAAATGAAAGTTGTAGATACTGTTACAGTTAGAGAAAAGTTGAGATAGTGTCATTTTAGAGATCTGCCATTTTTCATATTTTTCAGCCCTGATTACTCTTTGACATGTTATTTTGTGAACAAAGTGTTTTAAATAACTCTTTCAGTTCTTAATGGGTTTGAGTATGGAAGCCTAAAGGTGCTGGGTTTGAGATGAATGAATACCAAATATTATAAGAGTACATCTAGTAAAATAACACAGGAAACTGCAGAAAGCACGGAATGAGTTTCTTCCTTATGAAAACTCTTCCATCCTTTCCTGACACTATTTTCAGTCTTGAAATGAAGAGTCTAAAAGAAGGGACTAATTTTGCTTCTTTGCATACAAGACTAGTCTGAAATCATGACGACTGTCAGCTATAGCAGAAACTCTTACAAAATTAATCAAGCTCAGTGATGAATTAACAAAGCATTAGACCATCTAACCTGTAGGCACACAAAACTCAGGACAAACAGATGTTTTGACATTTCTAGCTGGGAATCCTGCCCTCCACAAACATATTTCATGCTCAGACATGGTCTCTCGGCTGCTTGCAGTCGTCCCCATCTGTCAGCATGGCACTGTGCCCACACACAAGGTGGTATGTCAGCTTTGGTAGGGCATAGGTGCCAAGTAAATTCTGCTGTTTGCAAAGCTTTGCAAGTGCTCGTTCTTCAGTAGGAAGCCTCTGCTCTGACACAGCAAGGCTCCCTCTCAAAATGACTCCCTACACTTGATTACACCTGTTGCCACTGCTGTATCTAAGGAAGAATATTAAATAGTACATGCAGGAAAGACTGGTATGCAGGAATGGATTTAGGAATCTGTATTGCTCAGACACCTCCAGGTTCATAATTCTAGACTGGAGAGAAGAATATTGGCATAATTTATGTCATCATCATTAACACTTTCAATTCATTCTTCCCCTGGCCCTCAATCCAAAAAGAAAGAATTCTAGTTATCAGCATGAACTCAGTAAAAAAATAAAGTAAAACAAAGTGGAAAATGGTTATTGAAGCAAGGAAAGAGAAACCTGACTCTTCCGTCTTATCGATTCTGTGGTGAAACTCTATTTACCGCAGTAGAATAATCCTTGCTTTATCTCAGTGCATGAACTATGAGAACAGAGAAAAGCCAGCCTGGGTATTGTGTTTGAAAACTCTGTGAGCAGTCTATGTATGGAGAGAACATGGAGTTTCCTTAGCAATAAAGGACATAATCACCTAAAAGATGGGAAAATTCTGAGACTGCACAGACTTTACTGCACCTTCTTCCTGTACCAGTCTACATAGCTGGTCTAGGGAAGAAGGCTGCACTGCCTTGGGAAAACTCAGATGTCCTGGGTTCAATTTACTCTTGAAATTATTGTCTTGGATGAAAAGTTGAATTAACTGAATGAACTGAACTGTCCTTTCAAAGGACAACTCTGTCTTTCAAAACCACTTCCTCTCATTTGCACATAAGTGGTTATTTGTAACAGTCAGCAACAGAAGTCTTCATCATTCCTTTTATATCTTTTATATTTTAAATTCGCTGGGATGTTTCCTGTAACAACGATGAGACTTAGCAACTTTACCAGCTGCTCAAAATTCCTACTTGTCTTTTCTTCTCTTGTTGCCATATAACTACTGTTTTATGTCTGACTGATCCCTCTACATTTCACTCTTTTCAATTTCTGCAGGTTGTATTGAAAAGCTCACGACTTGAGTTTTCACATGTATTTACTCTTTTTTTCCTAATACAAAAATCTATTTTCCAAATGCCTCTTATATTTTAAAAACCTCTGATGTCCTGATTAGGTATAAATGTCTTTAAAGAGGTTTTTAAAAGCTAGAAACAAGCACAAATAGCTTGAAACCTTGCAGAAACACACCTTTCTATTCTTATCTATTTTTATTTTGTCTACCTTCTTACTGTATTGAGACATGTAAATTGAGTAACTCAGAAAGATTTAATCCAGAAGAATGAAACATAAAATGATTTCATATTGTATTTTTTCCCTCCCTTGACATTAGGAGTATCCCTTATTCGGCTTTTCTAAAATGTATCTTTCTAATTGATGTATCTCATTTTCCCCCTCTATTTGCATAATTAAGATTATACTTATTCTTAGGCTTTATTTGTCCTGTATCAGAAGTATTCCAAGCACTCATATTTTCCTAAATATTTCTCAGTCCTTTAGTACAAAGCAGTGTTTGCCCATTTCTTTTTAAATTTTTTTTTCCTGTCTACTAAGTTATTCTCCAACCCTCCAGCACTATATCATATTATTCTAACTACACAGTGTATCATTCTACCTCACCTGCCCTACCGCTCTATCTCTTAGCATCTTTGACAAATTATCACCATTATTTCCCTTCTAACTCTTCTTGTGCCATTCATCACCCATGACATTAAATAACCGCTCTTCTATCAAAATAATATACCTACATCATCTAACCAAGTGAATATTCAGCCATTTTCTATTAGAAATCGCCTGAGACTGACATATCTGTCCCACCTGGCTATTCACAGATAAATGGATGAACAGAACTGTACCAAAAAAAAAAAAAAAAAAAAGTGAAGGTTTTGGGTTCCAGTTAAACATTCCTAAAATTATTTTGTTTTCCAGGAAATTACAATCCTTAGATGCTTTAAACTAAAAATCTTCATCATGGAAAATGTTGTCACTGACAAAAAGTATTAAGGACATTTTAATTCACTGGTTTGCAATGTGAGAGAATTGACTTTCACTCTTTTTTTTGTTTATATGTATTGCAGTAGTTTAATATTAGAAATGTTTGCTCTATTGCAATATCACCAGTTTACAAAACTGATTTAAGGCAAATCCATGCTGTATGTAAAAGAGAACTAGTTAAAATGCAGTATTTCACTACCACTCATGCTTATAACTCACATTACATTTTAACTGCAATTGGAAAAAACCTCTCCAAATTTTTTGAAGATAGAAACAGGAAGCCATGCAGGCCTTTTGAGTTGTGAAAAATGATAATGCTTTATGCTTTTTTATTATTTTATGAATTTAAAGATTTGTCAGTACATCCAGCATGTGTAATGTACATATATGACATTTTGTTCAATAAAGAAACAAATTAATACAATCTGAAACTAATATTATAAATTAAAATATCTGGCTATTGCATTGAAATGATGACATTAGATATTTAATACTTTTAATAAGATAATAAATTGAGCTGTGAGTACTCAAATAAGAAATAGCTTTCTGTACTAAGAAAAAGTATTTTAGGCTAACATTTCTAAAAGTGATGTTGTACCAAGTGTAGAGACCAGGTGTAAAAGGCTTTGTGACTCAGCACCAAGGAGTGTGAAAATTAAGCACCCTTTATATTCTCTCTTACCAACATGGCATTTACCAGGCTCGCAGAAAGGAGGAAAATGGTGGTAGAACGAGTGCAAACCTCACTCGTCCATGGTTATCAGACCCAATCCTTAGCCATCAGTATAAAACTATGAATCTTGACTTCTGTTGGCTGAGGAGCACAGCTTTGACAGAAATTTCCCTTCTCAAGATTAATGTACAGTGACGGGATCTGAATATTCTTGAGAATTCAGCTCCATTCAGGCTGAGCTGAGTGTACTTCTTTTATGTTATTAAATGGTAGAAAAGCTTTCTCAGTTTGTGAAAGAAAGCTCTCTCCAGAAAAATGTTACAGATGTGGAATCTAAATTCCCACATCTTTTTCTGCATCCCTGATTATGGGCTTATGCTATCAGCATGGTGCTTTTATGGGCTTGTCAAGGAACAGTTGTCTGCCTAAAGCCATTTAAAGCAGAAAATTATATATATTGTTTGCATCATATTTACAATATTTGTCTTATTTAGGCTATTCACTTCAGCACATGGTGTCATTGAAATGAAGTATCGTAACATGGACTTCAGGTTAGCTAAAGTTCTTTGCTGATTGTCATTTTAACTTCTCTGCTTTTAAAAGTAAACATTTAACCTGTGCTGAGGCTTAATGACTATTGCCAAGAATCAAGAATACCTTTCCTTTTTTCTATTCTGATTTCAGTCAGGCCAGCTTTTTTAATTTTACAGCATTTTAATGAAACTCATGAAATTCAAATATAACCTTAAGCACTCCTTTTGTGTGTTATTTTCCATGTACCGTTTCATAAACAGTCATTCATTATTAATGACTTTATTCACCTGAATTAAAAAAAGACCAAATCTCTCAGTTGTTCACAATATAAAAAGAATACATTTCAGCACTCTTCTTTTTTCCTTTTCTTTTTTTTTTTTTTCCCTGTGGCAGTAAAGGAGTTGTCCTCTGGAAAAAATATCTGAACTATTGGTTTTTTTAGGTATTGCTATTGAAGGCTATCCTGATACCACACTGGGTTTTCATGTTCCTCTGTACATGGTGACATGGAGTTATGCAGCTATTATCAAAGCATCTGTCCTCTCCTTTGCCACTGCTAATGGAGATATGCCAGTCTCTGGAAGCAGTATGGGTTATCTATGATTACACTAATTTTTCTTCTAACAGATGTAAATGGAATGGCACTACTCAAAAAGCAGAGCTGATTGCCTCTTGCTGTTTGCCATGATTGATCTCTGGAAGCAGAAGATGAGTTTTCTTTCCCATCTTCATGTGTGTGAAGTGAGATTCCAATTAGTGGTGCATCAGTGGGTGCATGATGAGGAAGCTGTTTCCAGATGCACGTTACTGTGTGTGAGAGAGGAGGGAAAGGCAGAGGTGGAGTTCCAGGATATAGCCAGCTAACCTGCTGTGTTATCTGGCAGAAGAGAGCCTGCAGCCCCTTGTTTTTCTTCACATCCAGGTGAGCCCCACCAACCTAAATGGGCAACCCATCAGTCACCTGTGCTACCAAACCAGCTAACTCTACTGCAGGAGACAACTAACTTTAGGTACAAAGGAGCAACATGTCTGCTCTTTTCCTTATGGTGTTGGACATCTTGCCATGTCTTCTCTGTTCAGGAACACATTTAGTGCAGGTAGCTCGGTTCACAAGCTGCAGCGAGAGCTGCAGAGGGAACTCCGGGTGTCGGGAGCCCCAGGCAAGAGGTCGTGAACTGCCTACACTTTGCATAACAAAGTGCACGGGGACTTGTGGCCCAGCCAGGTGAATGGAGGATCAGACGGGGCAGGACTCTCACGCTAGTCTGTGAGGGTATAAAAGCCATGGGGTTCCTTTGTTCGAGGTGCTTCCTCAGGGGCACCAGCTCTAGCTGTTATTTTGTTACTGCACCAGGATTAAAATAAGGATCGAGACAACTGAGACGCTGCTATGGCAAAGCTGAGTTTGAGCCAGTTGAGGAGACCTGGTGTGACTGTCCGAGTGTGGGGGGTGAGCTGCGAAGGGGCCTCAGTCCCAGCTCAGGGGGTGTGAGTGTGGCTGCCAGAGTGGCTCCTGGATGGTCAGACAGGGAAGTGTCCTCAGCATCTCCTGTTCTACCAGGTCTGTCAGAGCTATTCCCTGCACTAGAGCTGTTCAACTGTATTTCCTCTTTCTTTCTCAAAAGAGTATTTTGCTGCTCTTGCTAAATGTCTTCTGCATCATTCAGAAACTGTGATATCAAAAAAAAGTCAATTTTCTGTTATTGGGAGAATTTTGAAAAACACCTCAAGTATGATACACTGAATTGTGAAGAGGAGAGGGTTTACAGCCACGTATTTTATGGGTCTTTTGCATTTAAGGGAGGTTTCCCTTTTAACTCTGTGTTGCACCTCAGCAAAGAAACTAGATTTGGGAAAAAGAAACCAAAAAAAGAACAACAAAATGAAACCCAAACCAAAAACAAACAACCCATGCTTTCCTCATGCGGTTCCTGTTCCAGTATGCAAAACCCGCCCTTTTCAAAGCATCTGGCACATCTATACAGACAGATGTAGCCAGCCCAAATTCATTCTGCCCACTCTGCAAGCTGTCTGGCTTTCCTCCAGCTCCCATCCAAAAACCATGTGGCTGTGATGGAGCATCACTGAGCCTGGACTAATAAACCTGACCTCTCAGGAGCCAAACACAACACTATGGAGCTCTGTGGCTTCTGGCCAGGATGAGGTTGCTTGCTCAGAGCATGAACAGAATAGATTCAGGTCTGTCTGTACTTGTGCTTAGAGACTCCTTTTGTGTTTCTCTGTTAGGTTCATTTTCACCAAAACTCCATCCAAATAATAAAAGTCCACTCTTTAGCCCTTGGCATACCATCATTCACATAATCTGCTGAATATTTGTACCCATACATTGTTGTTTACAGTCCAAGCAAAAAAACACCTGAAGCTAATTCTTATTCCAATCAAACCTCTAAGTCATTAATACAGAAATTACATACATGAGAACAAATTTGCCTAACCATTCAAATAAAGCAGTAAAATAAGGAATGACAAAGGAGAAAATAGGTGATTCTGTTCTTTACTTCTAATCTTCTTAAAAATTTAATTGTTGGATCCCAATCTCTTAGTCTCACATATCTTCCCAAAAATTCCCCCATGCTCCCTATTCCCATACTGTGGGGCTAGAAAAACATCAGCATAATGGAGAGGGGCAGGAATTATAGGAGATTTTAATGAGTGATGGATATTCTCTGTAGGTAAATAACTCTGAGAGCCCATAGGGCAGGACATGAGAAGTTCTTAGAGTTATTGCTCTGCTTTAGTTTGGGACAGGTGAGTTTTCACAGATGTGACTACTCATAACAAATATGAGTTGAGGTTCTCATGATAAATAAGGGTTCATTTCCAGACAGAATCCTTACAGTTGTATTCACGGCATATTTTAACATCTTCACCAAGCTGGGGAATCACATCAATAGTGCCAGTAAATTTTCTTGTTCACTCCAAGCATGACAATTTTTTCTAATGGATTAAAGAGCTCTGTGTGCTATTAAGACACAACTGTTGACTGATGGCATGCCTTCCAAAATAATTCTTTTTTATATGAATGGTGCTTAAAATACTATCTTCAGTCAGCACTTAAACTTAACCAAAGTTTATTTCCACAGTATTTCAGGATTTATTTTCCCTTTAATCTATTACCTTATTCCGGAACGCTATGGAAAAAAAATAAGGTTAGACCTTACTTCTTGATTTTCTCCCTGAAGAGAATAAATATAAAATCTTAATGTCAGAGAAGAAAAAAAGTAGAAAAGGAGATGGAGACAGACTTGTTTGTTGGCAGGAATCTCCACATATCTAGTAAGTAATCAGAGGTTATATGGTTTACTGTTTTGTGTAGTTTGTGCAACTCTGAGTAGTAAAGTTAAATATGCAAAAGGCCTTTCACTGGTACGAAGGCCCTTTGTCAAATCTCTTTAAGCTGAAAGAAGTAAAAAAACCTTTGATGTACTGCTGAAAAGTCATAGAATTAGAACCAAATACTTCTGTCTTCCCAGTGTGTGCTCGACAGAGGTCAGCGTCCTGTCTGGGTACAAGGTCAGCATTGGTGTACTACAGACAGACTGAAAGCAGCTCCAACTTCATCCTGCATGCTGAGACACAGTTGGACTGCGGAAGTGTGCTGGACTTTCTGTCCTTCCACTGTAAAATTATTGAAGAAGGTGAGCATGTTTTACAGCAGCCCCATTTCCTATGTAGCCATTTGCTTTGGGCCTCTGAAAGAATACATCCAGGAAAGACAGAAAGATTGGGTGCTATACAAAACTCTCTCCAAGCCTTGTAAGCTGCTTTATATAGTAAGTACAGAAAACACAATTTTAACTCTTAAATTTTTCAACCAAGTGCTGTGGATTTCTTAGAACTGTCTTTCGTAGAAATCGCTTTACTTTCTTTAAGTTCCTTGCTTTTGTTCACAATCCCGTGTCTGTAACCAGAGTCATTATGTTTTTCCACACCTGAAGGGCACCTGTAGACAACACTGTCATTCTGTATGACTTTTATTACAGGGTTAGAGAAACAAGAAAACAAGAAATAAATCAAGCAAAGACTCCCTGAAGGAGGGAATGTGTGTTTCCTCTCTCATATAGCACAGCAGACCTGTGAATACAGCTGATTGATAGAAATACAGTATCTGGAAAACAAATTCGCTTGTATTTACCTAAAGCTGTTTTCATCACAGATATTTGAATTGTCTACATGATACATGAAACATGCTGTACAATTTGCAGAACTTGTAATTTGTTTCAATTAATGCAACCCCATGCTTAGCAGTAATGACAGAGCAACAGAAGGAAATCTGTGACCTCAATTGTATCTTACAGTTCTAAAAAATGGTTCTACACATGAAGAAATTAAATGAACTCAACTTAGATTATAACATAGTATCATTGGGTTGGATATAAATACCTTAATGAATATTTAGAAAGCTATACATGAAAGCTGAGTGCTTGTGACGGATACACAATCACTGCAAGACCTGAAAAATGTTCATAGATGAATAAAAGGTAAAGAAAGACAATGGAAGCTTAGACTAATGAAGTTGAGGGTTTGCCTTAAGAAAAAAAAAAGTTAATTTTTTTTACAGTTTCTACTATCTATGAATAAAAGGCATCCTAAGGCCTGCATTAAACAAGTTCTTTAGTGCTAAATGAAGATCTGTTTAGTGCAAATACATTCAAAAATTTTTCATTGCATGAAGTAAGATAAGCCTTTAGGAAGAGCCATTCAAGAAGAACCTATGTTGACCTTTGGCAATTGTGGTTTATAGACAGATTTGTTTGATAGGTAGGAAAAAATTTCAATATCAAAGTACACAAATAAATGAAATATTAAATATTTAGTATAGAGAAGATGAAAAAATGCAGAAGTTCTAACCGTAAACATATATATTGAAATGGACTAAATGAAATTTTAAAAGCTTTCATTGCTATTGCTAAAGCCTTTATAAATTGAAGCATGGAAGAACACGGGAGTCAGACAAATTATGAGCATATGTGCAGGGGTACCTTGGATAGAAAACTATTTCAATTACCTTCTGAGAATCTTTCTTTTGTCAGCTTTAACATTAGAGTACTGGTGCTTAAATCTAATAAAAGGAAGAAATAAAAAACTCCAAAACTTTTCAGAGAACGAGAATAAAGAAAATGCCTGAGAACTGTAAAAAATGTTCACTCAGTTAAAAGAAGTAATCCTTTAAATGACATGAAGAATTATAAACCCTTACTGAATTTGCTCAGACTCTTGACAGAAAGACCCAGATATGACTATTCTGCACCCATCAAGGTCAATGAAAGATCCTGATGAGATGCCAAGAGTTCACTGAAGGAATTGGTTGAAGGAATTAACTCAAGTTTTACTTTCAATAATTATAAAACTCATGAAAAACATTAGCTTTTTGGAGTTGGAAGGAATCATGGAATTGGTTGACAGATTCGTAATGAGGACTCTTGAGGAAGAGAATCAGTCAATTCCATGTAGAGGTGAAGAAAATGCTCCCACAGACATAAGCAATGTACTCTTCATGGAACATGGTAGTTTTCTTCTGCCAGAAAATTCATTTCAATTTTTAGAGTGAGATGTGCCTAGCAATCACTCCTCTAGACACTGAACACTCCCCATGACTTAGCTTGGTGGTGGAAAGTGATGGAACTTGGACCGTAAAATGCAAAAAGAATAAAATCCTGGGCAACACAAAACATGAAAACCAGAAAAAGGACAGAGATATGCTATGAGGAGAATCTGACTGAAGACAGTCCAACAGCACAGACGCAATCAAGGAGTTCTCAAGGAATCCTCCTGGTTTGCAAAAATAAGGATTTGTGACGGAGAAGCAGTTGGAAGCCAGGCATACTATCATAGGGCAGCAAAAATAAATCCACACACTTATATAGAGACACTGGAATTGCTGTCCCTTAGGTCTTAAAATCCCAGAGTATATCAGACATCATTCACTACTTTAAATAGAATGTAAGACTCCAAATAAAACATTTTGGCAGACTCTGAATAAAATGAAGAGACCTGAATAAATGTTAGGATTAGTTTTAAGAAAATTCTCAGCCTACTCACAAGGTGGAACATAGAATCAGACCCAATTTTAAAGTCTGAGATGTATTAATTTTTAAAACTTCATATATCCCTCTTTTACCCTCCATTATAATAATTAAAGTGTACTAAATGAGATGGCATTGTGTGAAGTTACATAAAAGAAAATTCTCAACAAAAGAGAGCCTTTTAAAGGCTGTTACCACTAAATGTGATTAAAGTCTGATTTCTTCCATCAGGACAGATGATGAGCAGCAAATTGCCTGCAGTACTTGCAAATTGAACAGAAAAACCTGCTTATTGACCACTTGAATTGTTTTAGAGCAGATTGATACATCTCAGTTATTTATGTGAATAAATATCAAGAGAATAAGCCTCTCATTTACAAGAACTCCCAAGTGGTAACTGCCTGGAACACAGAAAATAATTACAATATCAGTCCTCTACCCAGCAGCACATAGATTAGATATAAGCATCTCTTGAACAGCATAGCCAATAACATGCAGCTTCAAAAGCATAGCATAAAAGCCATTTTGAAAGTTAGGGTCAGAGTCTTCCACAGGAGGGTGGCTGAACACGAAAAACAAGCAACACTTTTGGGAGGCATGTTAGGTAAAACTACAAATATATTTTTTAAAACTAAGGAAGTATTTTGAGCAATAATTTTCTGAAACCACAAGAAAGAAAGTACAGTCTTGGTCTTCTTTTAAAAAAAGAAAAAGATTAAGCTTGATGCATTTCTGATTAGCACATTGGGAACTAATCCTGCCTGTGTCATGATATAATGCTCAGCATTCCTAACACATTAAAAACCTCACTCATTCTACCATCTGCTACAAAGCTTATCAAGTTCAGAACAGAATTGCATTATTGGCCAGTCTGCTAAAGGAATCATCGTTGTCCAGCAGAGAGAGAATTTATTAGTTCTTAAAGCTATATTTTGTCATTTAAACAAGAACAGCAGCTGGAATTTATCTGAAATTTAAACTCAGATGATTTTTGTCCTAATTAAAATACCTGCACAAGGTACATAAGGAATGAGCATCTGGAACATATTACAAATATGTTATTATTTTACTGCTGAAAGATTTAGACTAATTTAGCCTCAAATATTAAAGTCTTCAATTAGTATGTAAATGCATAGATAGATGATCTAGTTGATCATGTTCCTGCTTACTGCAGTGAAGGTTACACTAGATGGACTAGGTCCCTTTCAACCTAAACTATTCCATGATTGGATGGATGGATGGATGGATGGATGGATGGATGGATGGATGGATGGATGGATGGATGGATAAAATCTGTAATCCTTCTCTGTGGCCTGACTGAAGTCACTGCTCCCACCTTTATGTCACTGGAATATCTGAAGAGCCATCCCAGGGTACATGAAGAAGTGTGGAAGACAACTTCCTTTCAAATGCCAGTGTAAGGGGTACCTTATGCATGGTACAGTTGCCTGGGGCCAGACAAAAATGTTCCTTGATATGGGCCTATAGCTTAAAGAATTTTAGGGAAGCCTAATATTGCATCAAACAGTCCAGTGAGATTATCATGACCTGTGAAGATCACTGGAAGACATTGATTTATACCAAGACCTCCTTTCAGCTCCAAAATTGTTCAGAATTAAAAGACATAACAATACCTTAAATCTCTCAGATTCTTCAGCTCTGTCAAAGCCTTACAGAGCCTCACTCCTGTACCATAGGGCTTTAGCATAATGTCTTCCTGTCTGGCAAAATACCAATGTTATTAGAATATATATATTATATAGAACAAATGTCGATAATAAGCAGTAATGTGTGCTGAATAGGCCAGTATTTTTCCAAGAGTTTGTATTGGCTTTATGTGGAAAAGCAAGGGAGGAGCTACAGGGGTGACTTCTCTGAGAAGCTGCTAGATGCTTCCCCTATGTCTCAGCCAAGGCTGCAACAATCGGTAACAGTGTTAGCACCTCTGGGATAATGAATTTAAAAACGATGTCTTGGTTTGAAAGACAGGTGTCTGCTAAGGAAGGCAGGGGCCTCCCTTGGAATGGAGAATGAAACCCCCTTTCCCTCCGAATTATTATAATTTTAGAATTAAGGGCTTTCAGGCAAAGATATGAGGAATAGGAATAACAGTCCTTTACTTTTATGTATATATATATATATCTCTCTATATATATATATCTATATATAAACAACAAGGCAACCAACAACAGTAACTATGGCAGTAACAACAGAACAGAACCAGTAACCCAGTGCCAGCCTCTCTCGGCCGCAGGCACCTTCCCCTTCCGCGCAGTGACGGTCACAGCAGGCAGGGGTG
>VWZW01004863.1:101164-161227 GCA_013397115.1 Edolisoma coerulescens | reverse complement strand
AGAGAACCCCGCGCCAGGGCCCGCACCCAACCCCAAGTAAAAAGAGGCAGCTCGCAGACCCTCCCTCCCTCTGGCCAGGTCCTTTTGTCTCTCTTAAGTACTCTGTGATTTGTCTCCTAGCTGCCTGTATGGGAAAAATTCTTTAAGAGAAAAGGAAAACAAAAGGGTAACTCCTAAAACCCAAACAAACGAGAAAAAACTTCTGCGCGACAGCAGCTGGAAGAGACGAGTGAGAATATGCCAGAGAAACAGTCTGGCTGACACCCAGGTCAGCGAAGAAGGAGGGGAGGAAGTGCTCTAGATGCCGAAGCTGAAATTCCCTTGCAGTCTATGGTAAAGGACACGTTAAGACAGGCTGTGCCCCTGCAGCCCGTGGTACATGGTGGAAGAGAGATCCACCTGCACCCTCTAGAGGACCCCATTCTGGAGCAGGTGGATATCCAAAAGAGGCTGTGACCCTGTGGGAAGCCCATGCTGGAGCAGGCTCTTGACAGGACCTGTGGAGCCATGGTGGGAGGAGCCCACACTGGGTCAGGTTTGCTGGCAGGACTTGTGACCCTTTGTGGGACCCGCATGCTGGAACAGTCTGTTCCTGGAGGACTGCACCCCATGGAAGGGACCCAGGCTGGAGCAGTTCATGAAGAACTGCAGCCCATGGGAAGGACTCCTGTTGGAGAAGTTCATGAAGGACTGTCTCTTGTGGGAGTTACCCCACGGCAGAGCAGGAGAAGAGTGTGAGGAGGAAGGACCATCAGAGGTGATGTGTGATGAACTGATCACAACCCCCATTCCCTGTCCTCCTGGGCTGCTCTGGGGAGAAGAGTTAGAGAAACAGGGAATGAATATGAGCCAAGGAAGAAGGGAGGTATGGGGGAAAGTGTTCTAAGATTTAGTTTTTATTTCTCACTCCCCTATACTGATTAAATTGGCAACAAGTTAAATTAATTTCCCCCAAGTTGAGTCTGGTTTTGACTGTGATGGCAACTGGTGCTTGATCTCTCTCTGTCCTTATCTCAACTCATGAGCCTTTCTCTGTATTTTCTATCCCTGTCCAGATGAGGAAGGGAGTGGCAGATCAGTTTTGGTGGTCCAACATGCCACGTAGCTATTAGGATTTCTAGAGTGTGCACTGCGTGTGTTATCACAGTCAGTCAAACAGTGGTCCAATAGGCCTGTACAAGAACCTTTCCTCAGGAGTGGGTAACTCACTGTATACAACTATTTAAACTCTGGGGTTTTTTTTCTGCTGAGCCTGAGAAAGTTTCTCTGCCAGTTACAAATTATAGGAAAGATAGGTTTTTGTGAAATAGTCATTTTAGGTATATGGTAATATATATGGACACAAAAGCTTTTCAGATAGAAACTGTCTTTGGTCTTAATATCAAAAGAATTGCATTCTCTTCCCTCCCCCCACCCCCTCCCCCCAAGTGTTAGAGAAGCAACTTTATAAAATATTTTCAGAAATGTTTCTGTTAAAAATGTTGGCTATTGTACCTTTGCTACAGAAATAAAGTTTTAGTTTGTCATGTTCTTCCCTGGCCATCCCTGGGGATGTGAGCAATCATTTTGACAGAAGATGACCAGGAATGGGATTCATCTTACACAATTTCAGTCATCCAAAGCTAAGGCAACTAGTCTAAACTAACTGCCTAAGCTCCCTGTGCAAGACAGGAATAGAGAGCAAAATGGGCACAGTGCTCCTCATACCATCTACCCCACTGTTTTGGAGCGGGGTAAACCATCCACCAGCAATGCACAATTTCTTCAGGTACACAGTTGAGGCAGCATAGATTAGTTTAGACAACTTAAGTTTGCTCTCAAATCTCTCTCCAAATGTATCAAATGATGTAGAGAAGTGAGCTTGAACATGTTTCATAGTCCTCACCTAAACAGTAAGTCATTAGCTGTTTAGTTGAAAGGCTGACTAACTCAGTAGATTTCAGTGACTATGGCACGCACTTAGTGCTTGTTCCTCCTCTGACTCCAGGAGAAACAGACACTTTGTTATAATGGATTACCATAGATATCATTACTTCTGTATTCTATTTCCTGACCATTCCCAAATTTGTTTTAGAAAACTGAAATATACTTCAAAGGAAAAAGATGCTCTGAAGAGACATATGACTGTCAGGTGAAGCAACCATATTTATCATACCCCATAACCCATATCCACTTGTAACTAACGAAAAAATTAAAAAGGAGGAAAGGAAGTTGAAAAAAGCCCGTATTTATTTTCATCTCTGCAATTCCAACCCTAACATTAGCTTATATGGGAACATATGGTCAGTATTTCTTGAGAAAAGCCACTATTTCAGATGTCAGAGGATGGTATAATGTCCCTTCCGTGGTACCCTTTTGTCAATGTAACTATTTTCATCAAATCTTATTCAGGAGAGTAGAGGAGAGGCAAGCATTTCTATTACTGAATGTCAACAAAACAATTGTCTCCACGTCTTATACTGGTTCAAACTGCCCTTGACATTTCTATTTTGATTTTTGGAGCACGTAAGACGTACATTACCACATGTTAACTCTTTTGGTTGCTGATACTTTATAAGTTTAGCTTATCATAGGTTACCATGATGCACCTTGGGAAGGAGAACATGTAATAATTACATCTGCTGACAACGACATTGTGTCCTTCCCTGCAGAGCTGAAATAGTTGGGAAGGCAATGAATAATTGCATGTATCTTTATGTTCGATTGCTTAGGAACAACACTTTGACAAGGCCATTATTATTACTATTTTGAGGAATGAGTCCACAATTAGTAGATGAAAGTCAGGAAAAGATCACAAGAAACAGTTTATTCAACAGTACAGTAATGTTTCTGCTGAGTACTTTTAACGGAAATCCATTTTACAATGTTTAGCTGAAAACTGTAATAGATATTAAGATATGTCTGCAGAACTCTTTATGTTAAAATAATGCCAACTGCTTTTTTAAATTTCTGCCACAAAACACATTTTTGTAATATTTAGTACAGCACCGCTGTATTCTAATTTTTGACTTTAAAAGGACAAACGTATGTATGGCTTTGAAATTATAATAAATTAACATCCATATTTACTCTCACTCCTTATGTTTTCAGCTGTAGCAATGTTACAGATTGTAAGTTTTTTCTGCCAGTAATACCTAATCATCCAGGTAGTAATTTATCCTAGAATATTG
Organism: Edolisoma coerulescens; assembly: GCA_013397115.1. NCBI lineage: Eukaryota > Metazoa > Chordata > Aves > Passeriformes > Campephagidae > Edolisoma > Edolisoma coerulescens. Next base: position 158,057 of record VWZW01004863.1, on the reverse strand, counting down.
AAGTGAACACACCCTACCCAATACATCATTGCTGCAGACCTGTCACATACTTCATACACTTGTTGAAGGTTCAGTTCCCTGCCCTGTGTTTTCAAGATCACTGAGACATTAGGGTACTCTTTTTTCCTCTTCTGTCCTCTAGAATTCTTACTCTTGAATACAAGAGGTACAGAGCATGCTGTCTTTATTGAGAATTTTCTTCAATAGCTGCCTTTGAGTCATTGAAGGCAGACACAAGTGTCTCAGACAAAAGTATACTTTTGTGAATATGGAATAAAAATTATCCTTGATTTGTGCATAGTATTGTACAGTAATGTTTTTGCTACTTTTATTAAGAATTATTGGACTTAAATCTTGCTCCTTTGCATGTGGGAGAAGGGTTTTATTTATATGTAAGAACCTATGGTTGCAGAACTCTGTTGCATGCAGACACACCTACCAACAGCGTGAGAAAAGACAGATTTTGGGTTGAGATGTCTGTAGGAGTTTTCTTAGTATGAATCTACTTGCAGGTAAGTTTTGTGGTAAAAGTTCTGCAAAATTTCCACTATATATTTCCAGGATGTAAACACATGAGAGAGTTCTGTAGGTATCAATTTGCTATCTACATGTGACTCTCAGTATGTGATTGACATACGAGTTTGAAAATTTATTTTTTTAATCTGCCTGATTTGAGTATGACAATGCCTAAAGGCTGTATCACACCAGAAATACCAAGTCTTTTATCTTTACAAACATGGCTTTTTTTGTTCTTAGCTAGGATCTGTGACAACACTTAGACTTTATATGGAGAATGAACAGAACATTGCTGGAATTTTCTACCAATTCCAAATTACAAGTGTATCTACTAGCTCCAAAACCAAGCATCGTTGCTCAGGTTTCAAAGGTCCAATTCATAAGCCATTTTTGGGCACTTTTTGACATCAGCATATTCCTTAACCATTATAACCAGTTGAATCAATTGTATCTTCAAAAAAAGTCCCCCAAAAAACAAAAAAAAAAACCCCAAAAGCCAACCCAGCTTAGCTTTCTAATGTGAACTCATAAGTATATAATTTTCATTTTTTCCACCTAAAGTACTCTGTAATCAAGAGTTCAGAAATTAATGGTGTGTTTTTATAGAGATATATCTGAGTGTTTTTATCTAAAGCTTCATCAGTGGTAGAACTGCCAGAGTAATTCCCCAAATTTTTTTGCTACTAAAGATTTGTGCTCAATTTGTGTGTGTGGTAATGCCTCTTTCAAAGATTTTTGTTGTATGTCTGTAATGACATCACAACACAATTTTATTAATCAGACCATAATGGCATTCCCAGATGTCAGTCAGGTATTCTGGTTTTTTCTGTTTTAAACAGATTTGTGCTGAGTAGCTGAAGAACGTGAACTTCCCATCAGTGTAATTGGAATTAAAAGCTTGTAACAGCAGGTGCTTTAATCTTGTTACAGACAAATAACAAATTTTGGAAGAAATGATATAATTACACTGATCAAATATGTGAGAGGGGTCCAACAGCTTCACAATTTTAATCTATCAAAATTATTGTATTAAAGTGAGCAAGAAAACCAGCTTTTCTTGAGCAAATCAAGTCAGATAATAAAGAATTGTGGTTTTAATGTGAGGTGTTATTCTTGCACTTTTCCACGTATTTTACCTAAACTGTTGTTTCAGAGTTTTATTAGCTTTGACTTTTAAATTAAATATGTATCTTTCACAGCTCAATCTTGAAAACTGCAAGTCTGTCACAGAACCTTTTGCATTTCACAGTGTTTTCTAGTTCAGAAATGTTCATGTATATTTAGCGTTATAAGCAGAATTCTTTCCACCTACACTAAGAAGCTCTTTGCCTCTTTCACATCATTTGGATAGGCTGGATTTATTCTCCATGTAAAATTCTGTGTCACAGTCAGCAGTTCTGAATTTTTTTGGAGTAATTGATGACCATGATTAAGACCAAAAGGTTTTATCCCAAAACCTAAATATCTTCAATCTGGTTCCATATTTTGGGGAGAATATGTGTTTTATGAAAGTTTTAGTTCCTTTATCTTATCTCCTATACCCTTTGAGGTGTAAGAGAATTATAGTGACAATTCAAGAGAAAAGTGTGCAATATAGAACTTATTGCTTTGTTTTCTGGTGATGGTTACAGGTTATTGATCTCAAATTCCAAGTTCTTTTTTCTTTTTTTTTCAATATAACTGAGTGAATATAGTTGATCAATATAATTCAGAGCACATACTCTTGCCACTTTATTGCAATACAGGGAATATATCTTTATATCAAATAAAAATGCACCAATAATATGACACAGTCAGACCTCTGGTAATAATAACCTTCTAAACCATCATAGATGTGGCATGCAAATACATTTTCTCAGTAACATCAAGCACACCAAATTCAAATAAGACTTTCCTGTCACTAGATGGTTGTGAAAAAAAATTGCAAGATTTCCTATCCGGAAAATAGTCTTATTAAAATAAACAGTGTGGTTAAAAGAGAATCTACAAGAACAATTGTCCTGTACTCTGAAGCAGCTAAATCAAGATAGTCCATGCTATATCACTTTTGTTTTCTAACACATGCTGTCAGTAAGAACAATTAAAATTACATTTTCCCGTAGAAAGGGCAGAAAATTTCAATTGCTTTTTAAAGAATTCAATAATTGTTAGGAAATCTATCTTCCACCCAAAGAGAGTAACATCATTGGATATATAACTGTTCTTTGTTCCTTCGTTTGTTCAATGTTAGAAGAATTAAAAAGATATCTCAACTATAGATTTTTTTGTTGTTGTAATTTTAATGAAGCATTCAACAGTTTCAGATAAACAGATATATTTTTAGCGTCGTGGGAACATGGAGAGTGAATAAAATGTCTTTACATTCTTATTAGTATAATTAGTTCAAAAACTTTATTTCTATCTCACAGGAAATTCTGACACTGTAAAATTTATTTTTATTATTTGGATTGAAAAATGAAAGTGTAGATATTTCTTAATGTAGACAAACTTGAAAAACAAAATAGGTACTTACACAGTACTCCATTTCATTTTCATGTCTTTGCATTCCCATGTGATAAAACCCCTGTAACACAAAATATCAAGTTCTAAAATAAAAGTGAAATTCAATACAAAGTTCAAATGGCATATCTCTTCCTTACTGAAGTAAGTGTGCCTTACAGACCTAAAACTAAGAAGGTAATGCTGATTTATGTCATGCTTTTCCTCTGAAAATTTCACTGATATATTGGCACTTCTCTATAAAAATAATTGTCCTCAATTTATTTATAAAAACCCTAACAGAGTGAATTTATTTAGGGGGGATTTAGTTCCCCTCATTTTTACATAAAACTTTTTTGAAATGGGGCTGAATGCTGATACAAGATATATTGTTTTCTCAAGATTTTTTTTTCTTTAAGTTTTGATACATTTTTCAGTAATTTAATATGATTATGCAATCACAAGGAGCATTTTTTTGTTTGTTTGTTAATGCTTCCAATCAGTCAGTGGAACCTGTTAATGTCAATTAAATTTTTGCTATGCTCTTCAGCAGAACTAGAATTACTTTTTACATTTTCTGCCAGTCCTAAAACAAATGCATTCAGTAGATTAAATAATTTTTACACAGTTTGTACTGGATAATAGCTTTCACAAAAATTCATTTTAGGAGAAAGAGTAATTTTCTGTCCATAAAGTTGAAGGAAATTTCAACACGAAAATTCAAAAAGTTTTTATTTTAAAAAGAAAAACTTCACTTTTGGCTACCTAGTTGACCTCAATTAACTTCAGAAAACGCTCAGCTTTGCTCAGTTTGCATTTTCAGACTCGTGTATAATTTTGCTGAAGATATTTGTTCTGTTCTACTTCTCAGTTATTTCCAAACAGTGTTAAAATAAAGAAGGTTGGTTTTCCTCCTTCTCTTCTCACTTTCCCCCACACCTTGCTCAAATTGTTGATCGAACAATTTGTCTAAGGCTTTGCATAGCAACTGTGCCTCCCGTGCCTGCAGCCGCAGATGCAAACACACACGTTCCCATTCCGCAGGCTGAGGAGCTGATGGTATCCACAGACACGAACGTATCTGATAAGCACATCGTAGTCAGGTGGGAACTGATGGCAAAGTCCTTTGAGGCGAGTTTTCTTAGTTCTTTACTCCGTGCAATTATCACTCTCACAAAGCAATTGGGGGCTGCTGAAGTGTAACATGAGACTGATTCATCCCACAATTCTGTTGCAGACCCTGCTTGTTTTTCCTGCCTGTGGTTTTGAATATAGTAGATACAGGTTCAATTCCTTTTAGGATTAACAGAATCGGGAATGTTAGTATTTGGCTCAGGAGACACTTTGACAGGGAATTGGCTCACAGGTAATGATATCTAGATGGAAAACTCCACATGTCTATGGCTTAAAAGTTTAAGCTCCTATTATCCTCACTGGCATCCTTAACACTCAGTGTAGCCTAGAGCTGACCATGGCTATCTGCTTTCCTTAGGATGAGCTGAATTGCTCTCCATGATTCCTGGGCTGTGCTGACTGCATTGTCTCTGCCTGTACTGGAGCTTAGACCCCTGGTCCATTTGCAGAACCTTTCCATCATGACTGCTTAGAAGTAGATGTTTGAATCAGAGCTGAATCTTATACCATGTTTCTCATCTTCCATGACACCTTTTAAAGATCCCAGTAACAACCCTGTCAGTTCACTGGTCTGTAGGCATACAAAGTGAACAAACTTTTAACTTTTGCAGATTTTCAGGTCTGCGACTCTCCAAGCTGGGAGCAGTTTCTCTACATTTGGGAATGTCAAGTCAGACATAGATATAGATTGTGCTTTTTCTAAACCAGTTTGTGAGACAATGCATAAATTGAGAAGATTTGATTCCACTCTAATCTCACTACATTCACATTAGAACTGTCTTTATAATTTTGTTCATCTTTAGCTCTGCCAAAATAGCTCCAAAATTATTCTAGTAGTTTTAAAGCCAGTTCTGCTGATGCTTTTTTTTTTGTTGTTGTGTGTGTGCATGTGCTGATTATTGTTGTTCTTTCTTCCTTAGGAATATATATTTAAATTTCCCTGCTGCCTCACAGTTCCCACACAATGTTTGCTTGATTGCATATTCTTTGTGGCATCATTTGGTTTGTCTCTCTAGTGGGAGGTCCTGCAAGCAATGATAATAGACCATCCTCCCCAGAGGAATTTATGGGTAATTTTCTTTGTCATCTGAAAGATTTATGATCAAAATATTAAACATGAATAGGAAACTGAACTAAATAAATCACAGCTTAATTCTACAGATGTATGCTGATTTATTTATATGTGGCTACAGCACTCGGAGACCCCAGTTTTACTTCAGACTTTTGCTGACAGATACAGGAAGGCAGCAATAACAGCTAGGTGTAAGGGACTCTTTCATTCAGCTCACTATCAATACTAAGGTTCTTCCACAGTTTTTGACGAGGCTTTTGGGTGCAGATCCAGAAAAGTTTGTGAGCAGTGCCTGTCTGCAGTATTCAGACTACGTTAGGAACTTCATTTCACCAAAGCAACACTTAAAGTGTCATTAGTGGGTCTCAGCAGGATAATCCAAAACACCTAAATCAGCAGTCTAGACTCTGTAAGTAGACAGTGGAGAGAAGTAAACCCTGCTCAGGGTCTATGAGTACCTACTTTGGTTAGCAAACTATTTCTGTCCCTTGACTCCTTGGAGCTTACAAACCTACTCCAGTGTTATGATGTCCTGAACAAGGGGCAACTTTGAGCCAGCCAAGAAATGTCAGTCCCAGTCTCAGCTGAATGCTTGGAGAGTAACCCTTGCCTGGAACAGCTTATAACCTGAAGGTTTGTGCATGACTTTTTTCTTCCCATGAAAAATGACAGTAAAGTGTAGTAACCCCATGTCTTTCATTTTTACGGGGTTTTTTTTAAGTTGTAAAAAATTGGTAGTACACTGAACTATGAAAGTAAGAGATGCTTACTACTTAGTAAGGCAATGTAAATGTTATTTTTCATTTCAGGAACAACAGCAAATTCTACTGTTTCCTGGAGCTTATCTCCATATTCCTGCATTCTAATGTATAGATGAAGGATTTTTTTATACCTGTCAGTCCTCTGTCAGATTTTGGCCTTTCTCCTGCTCTGCACAGATGAGACTTTGAAGTTTCATTGAGTGCTCAACAGTCTTCTTATGTTGCTTATTTTTTACACACACAGAATAATGTACACAATGATTCTGACAAACTTAACAGACATTTAAATGCTGCTAACCTTGCTTGCTGCTCCTCCTTGCAAATCTCCTCTGTTTTAGTTGACTCTTTTCATGGTATATGTAAACTATACTTCAAACACTTTCTCATAGCTAGTCATTGTTGGGATCTCAGATGTCAAACAACTCAATTTTGTTTAGGAATTTCGAGCCTAAACTCTGTTCATTTCAAAGCATGTTCCTGTAAAGGATAACAAACTAACATCATGCTCCAAAAAGCTCACTGCTTGTCAATTTGTTTTTAAAAAATATCTTCCAAATGTACTCTGAGGTTTATTTTAACTCTGGACAAATAAATCCAACAACCATTATTATGATTGTTAAGAAATAAAGATTTGATGCTACTATCTTAACATAAGAATTCATTTAAAGAGATATTATTTTAGACTAGCTATTTCTTCTGAAAAGGAAAGTAAACATGATTGTCTATAGTTCACCAGCATGAGTACTAAAATATTCTGCAAACAATGAATGAAGCTCCCAAATTTTTGATGCTTGGCATTTTGCTTTTTTACTACCAACATTATCCAAAGTAAAATTCAGGTTTCTGCTTTCTCTATTTAGACACTTCCCTGTTATCATGGATTTAGTTCATCCTAAAATGATGATCATGAGTCTCAGTGGTGTTTGAGAGTTTGCAGTGGTGATTAACAAAAGCCCATTTCTATTCTGAAGTGCACTGAAGTATGTAATTAAACGTTATTCTTTTTCTCCAGATTGGAGCTGAGTTTTGAAATAAGAATGGTTTGATTGAAAACTCAGCTTTGTGAAATGGTTGAGTTCTCTCCGAGCTAAAGGCAAGTTTAAAAAGCTGATGATATAGTTAAAATAGCCTGAGCTTAAACTATTAATAGGAAGACCTTCATGCTTACACTGCCTTTAAACTAATCTGAAGTCCTGCAATTCATGATGGCTGCACATTCATTTCATCTTGATATAAAAATATACAAAAACCTTTGTTATGTTTATTTCCTTGATGGACAACAAGTTGAACATGAGCCAAGGATGCACCCTTGCAGCAAAGCAGGCTAACAGCCTCCTGAGGTGCAGTAGGCAAAGCAGTGCCAGCAGGTTGAGGTAGGCAGTTGTTCTCCTCTACTCAGCACTGGTGAGATACATCTGGAGTCCTGAGCTCCCAGCAGAAGAAAGGCATGAACGTATTTGATCGACTTCAGCCAAGGACCACAAAGATGATTAAGAATCTGAAGCATCTCACATAAGAAGAGAGGTTTGGAGAGCTGGGGCTGTTCAGACTGGAGAGGAGTAGCCTCATGGGGCTTAAGTGCTTAAAAATATTTTTGAGGACGTTAAATAAAGTGGAACCAGTCTCTCCTTTGTGGTATCTGATGATCCAAGGATAAGAGGCAGTGGGCACAGTTTTAATTCCACCTAAACTTGAGACCAGAACTTGGGGGGGTTCAGTGAATACGGCCAAAATCTTGTAGAGGTTTCCCAAAGTGGTTGAGGAATCGACAGCCTCAGAGATACTTAAAACCTTGACTGCACACCATCCGTAGCAACCCACTTGAGCTAATCCTTCTCTGAGCAGGGGTGTTGGCCTAGTCCAGAGGGCACTGCTGACCTGAATGCCTCAGTGACTCCATCTGCCTGTGGGTGAGTCACAGACTAAAAGGATGAAAATAAGTTTCAGTGACTAGAATAGTTTTAATGGCATCAGCTGCCCTGCTGTGCCAGATGTGACCCCCAAGACGACATTACATATTAAAAATACTTTCAACAAGTCTCAACAATTTTTTTATCATTTGTGTTAGTATCCTTTCAAATTCTTTTATTTCAATATTTTAAATCTTCTTTATCATGGAAAGCTTTGCTGGAGAATTATAATATTCAGTCTTAAGAGGAGAAAAAGTGTATTTTTCTACCTTAAAAAAATCTTTGCAAAGAAGGTCTGTCCTGAGAAAAACTATGCTACAGCAAGTCATCCATGATGATAAGATAATCTTTTTACCTGTAAGAGAACAATAGATTTTTAGTCCATAGTTTCTTTCAAGCATGATATGAGCATTTTTGTTAGATTTCATATACTCCTTGGGTCAAGTTGCTAACATATGTTTAGTTTAAATTATTCATCTCAAAGGACCACATGGGTTTAGCAAGCAGATTTACAAAAGTGCTCTTCAGAACAAGAAAAAGTATTGCAGAAGACATAAATGCTGCTGTATTATCTCAGTAAATATTAAAGACATTATAAAGGAAGAAAGGAAGAAAAGATGATCAAATATTTTCTGTTGGCTGCATGTATTCCCTTGGTGAAGAAGCTGGTATTAGGTCTCAGAGGTGTGGTAATCTTCCTTTAAAATATTGAATATTCAGAAGCAATAAATCAAGTTACATTTTATTAGTTTAAGTTCTTCTTAGTGCATATAGACTCTGTCTCCATCTATTGACGTAAGAAAAAAGATTGTCAACAACATTCCTCAGAGGTGCCTATCTATCCATTTTCTGCTTTGTTCCTTGTGTTCAGAATTGGCAGTTCAATTGTTCTGGTTTGTGACAAGAGTCAGCCCCCTGAGCTCTAATTTCCATTAGTGGTCACTTCCAGAACATGCAAGCTCCCTTTAACCTTAAGAATAGAGGAAAATAAACTGCAAATAGCAAGAGTGATGCACATCCATGACTGAATGCTTGGATGGAAGGATGAAATATGCAGAAGCAGAGCTTTCACATGATACTGTAATATGATCCAGAACATACACCATAGTAAATGATATTGGTTGAAGTGAAAGTGTATAAATTTCAGAAATGTTACATAGTTTTCCTCATATTTATAAAGAGATACTAATGAATAGGGCATGAATATATTACGTGAGCAACAATTTCAATAAGGTGATTTCTGTGATTCTGTAGTGGTGGAATTAATTTCAAAACTGATTCCTTGCTTAAGAATTGGTTTCCAAGAGATCATATTTAATTTTTAATGAGTGATATCTCTGACTTTTGTTTGCAGGACAACTCTTAGAAATGTAAATGAAGTGCAATCTGACACAGTTTCATTAAATACCAGTAACAGTGACAAATAGGAGAGCTAGAAGACATCAAATCTTGTTTTAGTCGAACATCATATCTGCAAGATTTCAGCCCTTCCTGTTTAATCACGTTTGGTTTTTTGTCTTTGTATTTTATTCTTTGATTGCTGATCTTGAAGAAGATATTTTGCACAGATATTTATGGCTTCACTTTCTGCCCTCCTCTGTTTTTCTTTGTCACAGGCTTATAAAACAAAGTATTATAACTGTCTTTGTCTGAAAATTAAAACTCAGAATATTCAGCCTGTACCTACAGCCAGGTATCAATTATTTATCTTTCCTAAGAGGAAAACAGAGATCAGTTCTGTAAAACCCTTCTAAACAATTCAAAAAATCATCATCAGTGTTTTTTTAAGATGTTATTATGGATCTTCACATCAGCCAACTTAGCTTCCCAAATGTCAATTAAAGATGAGGGGATGGGACTGAAGGCTCTGCTCACACTGATATTTTGCCAGCCCCAAGGGTTGTCCCTGGCCGTTGGTGCAGCTGATGGAGCTGCACAAGACAAGCAGATTCTCCTTCCCATTGCTCCAGGGCTGCTCTCAGACGGCAATTAACTTCAGAAGGGATCCACAGGTATCAATCACACCATCTGCAGTAAGGACAATTACAGCCAGACCAGGAGTAAAGCAAGGACTATTGCAGGGCAGAATTACAAACCTATATAAGCCTGTACAATGCTTCTGTTCTGGACTGACTTTGGGGAGAACCCCATCTCTTTTCATTTACCCCATGGTAATCTAGAAAAAAGAGGTAAGTTTTGTGCCTAAATACATGTCATAGTTTGAGTCTGCTTGAATAAAATGACATGAGGAATAAAGGCCATTAAGCTCGTAACTCCACTGTCATTTGAATAGTTTGCTTTTACTTCTTTTCCTAATAAACTCTGGTCTGCCCTAGAGTGCACTTTTTTCTCTTGTCATAATATTTGAATGAGTCATTTCAGTGATCAATTCTATTATTTTTCTTCTCAGAATTATCTTCTGTCCTTCAGAGTCTGTTCCCTTTTTCAGGCTATCAGAATCTCTTCCAATACCAAAGTTACGTGGCTCTGATATTTGCACTTGGGGAAGTACATGGATTGTGGATATTGAGGAATATAACTTTGCTTTTAAATTATTTAAATTTCAAAGAAAAATAAGTTTTAAAAAATAAATTGATTATTAATTTAATCTTTTTGATTAATTTGACTGGGAGAAACTGTTTTAAAAAATGTACCAAACTGCTTTCTTTAGCTGTCGGCCTCAGCATGAACATACAGCACAGTCATCCCATTCCCATACACTCTGCATTTGTCAGCTATTGTTCTAGCTTGTGTCCTGGCCTGTCCTGGCCTTCATGTGACAGACAGTTAATAGCTTTCACTCCCGCATCACCAGTACAGTCAGACACTACGCACAGTATCTTATTATGGGATCTGGTCTGTTTCATCAGGACAGACTCTTACCTTATTCAGATTCCTGGAGGCCACTTGAAATAGTAGGTCCTTTTCTTAAACCCACAGAAGTAAGCTGTAATATTGGATAAATGGTGAACGTGTCAGGTGGAGATTGAGAGGCCAGAACAATGTTTGTGTTCCCTGTGCCAAAAAAGTAATACCTCCAAGAACAGAGTTCAATGATGATTTCCCTGGGGTACCATGGTTCTACACGGACCCTGAATAAGATTGTGACAGCTACTTAGCAGTCTGGTCCCACCTCCCCACTTCCCATATGTTGCATCTGTCCTTGAAAGGGACTTTCTCCAGACAAAGAGCAATTTGAACCTCTTAGTGAATGTAAAAAACTCTGTTTATGTCAGTGTGCTTGTTACCAGAATATTAAGCCCACACACATCAAACCCAGAAAAAAACCAAATATCCCAAACGTTATCTATCCCCTGTGGCATGCATTTATGCACCAGAGGGAGAAACATTAATGGACAATCAGAGAATCCTCTAAGGCAGAGGAAGTACACTGAAAGATCTCTCTTCTTAGAAGGACTGCTGTGACAGTGGTCTTTGAAAACCAGAATCAGAGAGTCAAAGAGGAAAGGCACACTCTGCCTCAGTCCTTGGAGAAGTTCCAGGAATTCTTCCCTCTCTCATTTTCAGCTGCTTAAACTCATGCTTCAAGGAACCTGCTGGACTTTGTTGTGTACTTCTCTACAAAGGTTTTTCTAGCTGGATTCCCAGAGCAGTGAAAACAGTTGGGGTTTGCTAGCTCTAAACAAAGATCTTGATACCTGGTTGAAGTATAAAAGATCTGGCACCTCTCTTCATAAAAGCTTCCCTATATCATGCAGCTACTGAATTGCAGACAGAACTTTCTGACATTAGAGCTGGCAGGCAGCAAGGACCGTCCCACTCTGAGGCTCGTACTTCTGAGAGCAGGGAGAAGGAAGCAAGTTCACCCAAGGTTTCTCTTACCTTTCACTTGGAAGAATCATAGTGTTTCTGCAAGATGTTGTTGGTCTTCTAGTAAAAAGTCTCTAGTGATATTTTAACTGTACCAAAAAGCTGTATTTTTGTTGTTGTTGTCGTCTGTATTTTTTTTTTTTAATATTCTCATGTTAATCTACTGCTGGTAAGAATAGAACATATTAAGTCTTCCAGAAGGCTGATACAGTGTTCTAATTTCATTTCAATTATCAGCACAGCTCCACCCCTCCTTACATTTCATCATACTGCTAAAATAATGTTACACCTCCTCATGCTCTTCACTTGCCTTCTTTCCCTTTTCTTAACTGCTCTTAGTCGTTTGCCCTTCTGCCCTTTACTTTACACTTTCTCCCTCCAGTCAACCCCAGGTTCTTAAAACTCCTTGTAGCTCATGCACAGTGAACCCATCTTCTCTTTCGTTCTTCACAGTCTAACCACCCTGGGCTAAATTTTCAGAAAAGTCAGGATATAGAGAAGACAATGTACACTGGAAGATAACTTCTATTTCAATTTTTATTTTAAAAATATTTCTGTTTCTTGTTTTTATTTATTCCTGAAGCAAAGGGGTAATTCTTTAAACAGATTAAAATGATTGGGAAAACATGCCCTGGGACACAAATATTCATATTTTTCATTTGTGCCTAGCTCATTGCTCCTTACTCTGATTTTGTGCTCTGATTTTGTATTTATGATTTTGTGATAAAACTGCACTATTATGAAACTAGAGATGCTCAAAAATGAACAAGTAAATCTTTAAGAGTAGTAATACAGAAATGTTGTTTTGCCCAGGCACATGTCCACTCTCTGGGCCACAGCTGAGAATAGAGATGGTCGCTGTTCACAGCGCTGAGAATTTCACGAGTATACTTTCAGGACAGCTGTCACAGTTCTTCCAAGAATTTTGTGTTAACATATGCTCTGCATGGAGACCACTGGTCTGTGGGAGCTCTGCTTTCCCAGTTAGAGGTAAATATGGGTACATGGTGAGAGAATGAGAAATACATAAGTTTTTTAAGCCTGTGTAGACTGTGAAAAAAAAAAAAATCCATCTCTGAATAAATTTCTGCCTGTATCCTGCCACTCTTGCATATGATTCTCATTTACAAGTTGTGTAACATCTCACAGCATCTCTTGTTTTCAGCCTGATCTAGTTATTCATAAATCACTTCTGGTTGGAAAAAGTCTCCTTTTACACCTCTGTGACATGCTCCTGTGAGGTTTGGTTGAGAGGCTGGTCCCAGCAGTAACTTCAGGCTAGCCTGTTCCCTTCTGTGAAGATTATAGTACAGTTGAAAGGAAGAGAAAGGATAGGAGTAAAGAGTGGAAGAGAGGAAGAAGTTAAGAACTATATAAGCCATTCTATCACCGAGAAAAATGTTTGTGGAATCACGGCCTTAAACAACTTAATCATGATGGAGCTTACAATGCAAGTGAAGGTTGCAATGAAAGTGTTTTTGACCAAACAAAATGGAATTCATAAATTCATATTTAATGTCTCACATCTGCTATTTGTTCTTTAGAATGTAATAGTGCCTACAAGGTCACTTGAACGAACACTGTTCCCTTGCACTATAGAAAAATGTATGCCCTCAACATCAAGTGCTAGTACATGGGGAAGAAGAGTAGAAATAGGAAACAATTATTTTATTAAGACAAATGCAAAGAGTGGCTGTCAAAAAACAGTGCTTCTAAACATCTTCAAGAATTTTATACCTATCAGCACAGGGGAATTCCTTTATGCTCTGGTCAGACAATAAAAACTGTCCTCAGTTTTTATTCATTCACCAACAGCAGACTTTAGTTCACAGCTTAAAAAACTACTATTCACTACAATGCAGGGGTTGAAGCTAGTAACATATACTACTCACAGTAATTACATATTTCAGAGAATATCTTAGTCGTGATAGTGAACCCTATAACTGAGATTTCCTGGCCTTTTTTAGGTACTCTTCTAAAGCTCTGGATTAAAGCCTTTGTACTCCATAAAAATCATCACAGTAGATTATGAAGTAAGTAATATTAAAAATAAGTCAGTCTTAGAGATTTCAATTCTTGTTTTTTTTCCCATAGCTCAAAACCAGGAACTTGCAAACATGCAATGAGTATGCTGAGAGTAAAAAAAAAAAAAAAAAAATCCTGACATGAAAGAGAAAGATGAAGGTACCCCAGAAAGCAAAGTTTCACACAGGAAAACAGTGAGTGACTATGCCTCCAGTATGAGCATTTATAAATACATAATTAAAAACTTCAGTTGGCCTGCAGGTCATCCAGGACAAGCAAGGACATGGCTGAATTACAAAGTCAGCATAGGGGACTATGTTCTAGCAATGTAAAGTTCTTCAGACATAATTTAATCACTCCCTGAGCTATGTTTTTAGGTGCTTAAACACAAATTTACTTATGGTAACAGGAATTGCAACTTCTATAAGCATGCATGTGTGCTATAATGCAGATTTAAAAATCTGATTTGTGACTTTCTAAAATATCTATAGTTGTGCATCCACCTCTTCTCTCTGAAGCAAAACAATGCCACATATTTGAGACTGAGATTAAAAAAATATGGGATATTTTTGTCCTAAATTCCCACCTGCTCTTAATTTTCTTTCAATTCGACCAAATACCTAGAGGACTAACTGCCCTAGAAATGATAGAGTGGGTTCATTTCTGGGAAGTTAACAGCTTATCAAGGGCAATATAAGCAAAACTGGCACAAGTTAGTATTTCATAAAGCCTCTTCGTGTATGTGTATGTCTCAAATCCCAAGAAATTTCTGAATCCTTACAGAGCATTGTGGTGCACTTGTTGCAAAACAAAACCAATTTGCTTAGCATGAATGTCTGAATTACAGATTCCAGAAATAGCCAAACACACTTACCCGTTCATTTACTGAGTGACGCTGTCAGGGCGGCTCGAAAGCCACAACATCCCGCTGCAGACATCGCTGGCCGCTGCTGCAGCACACGGAATGGCTGTCTCCTCCTCGAGGAGCAAGCCCTAAACAAGGGTAATGCTCTGGCGCTGGCAGAGGCAAAAAAGAGAGAGGGGTCTTTTGTATGGGTTCCAGCAGGTTTATTCCAGTGGAAAGCCCAAGGGCAAAAGACAAGGGGAATGGTTGGGTCCAGGGTTTTTATGGTAGGACAAAAAGGGGAGGCGTTAAGGGAAACAGCCAATGGGGAAGACAGCATGGGAGGAGCCAACAGGGGGACAACCAATGGGATTAACTCAGGGGAGGGGAATACATCAAACAACCAATAGGGCATCAAAGAGTGTAGAACTTTCTAGAAACATACATATTCAATTAAGGGAAATACATAAACATAGCATCATACATAAAACTGGGTGGAAACTACTTCAACCAATAAACAGAAAACACGTGAAGTGATTGAAAACCTGGGAACTTGCTCTAACTAAAATGCAGGGGCTAGACTGCAGTGTCTTCGGTGCTTATCCACCACTTTGCCTCTACTGTGGCTTTAGCCAAGGGCACTGCAACAACTGAGAGATCCTGTTGCATTACTGAAGCTGTTGGTCTCAGATAACAGTGGGAGTCAGATTGGTGAAATCAGTATGAAATTTCAGTTATAACAAAATTTGCAGAAAACTTTCAAATCAGGCATTCTGTAATATTTTTGTTAATTTGACAAGGAGTAATGGCTTTAAATTGAATGAGAGTAGGTTTAGATTTGATACTAGAAAGAAATTCTTTAGTGTGAGAGTGGTGAGGCACTGGCATAGGTTGCCCAGAAAAGTTGCTGACACCCCATCTGTGAAAGTGTTCAAGGCAGAATTGGATGGGGCTTTGAGCAACCTGGTCACGTGGAAGGTGTTCCTGCCCACAGTAGGGGGGTTGGAACTAGGTGATCTTTAACCCAAACCATTCCATGATTCTGATTCTATGATCCTGTGCTATTCTCATTCATGAAGGTATGTTTCAACCCTGATACTTAAAAAAATATACTTTTTTCATAATGCGTTGAATGCTTCCTGTGATGCAATGCAGAATATGGTCAGATGTGAGAAGTGCTGAAGCCGTCTTCAAAAATCCTTTCTCTGATCACATTGCAGAGGCTCACTCTGCACTGCTCTGTATGCATACCCCAAGTTTCCGTACAAGTAATGTGCAAAGTTTCTGCCTGTGTCTCAAAACCTTTAAAGGCAACTAGAAAATAAACAAACAAAACCAGCTGTGTTTTGATAATTTTCTTCTTTTTTCACTTTTTCTTTAAGCCTGCAAGGTGATGGCCTGAAAAATAAAAATTTCCTGATCTGCTACTTCCACCAGCACACAATTTATTTTACTGCTGGTATTGTATTATAATGAGAAAGGTTTTGAATGCTTCATTACTAAGTTTCCAACATTAAAGGATAAGATTCCAAACTATGGTGTTTCTGAAGCCCTTTGAACACTGTTTGGAGAACATTTTCCTCCGCTCCTATACACCTTTGTTTAGAGCTTTGTCAAATGGCTCTGGAAAACAAATTAACATTCAAAAATTTTCTTTGAGTACCATTAAAATAATAGTTCCTGGGTATTATAAAAAAACTTCCCAGGTCTCTTAGAAATATAACTGAAATACAGTCACTGTAAATGATTTTAGGTGAGGTGAAAAGTTGACCAAGCCTCCTCAGGATCAACTTGTTAGTTAATATGGCAAACATAATATTATTCTCTCATCTGAAATAGCCATTAGGGTTGTATTACTCAAATTGTATTTACCTTTTCCATAGAGAAAAAGAGGTGAATCACAATTTTTGGATTAAGCATAACATTAGTAAGGCAATACATATACATTAATGAGAAAGACAGGCAACTCAGACAAATAATGCCTCTAACTGTGCTGTTCCTTCATAATAATCTTTCAGCCTTTATACAAATAGTGGAAAGCAGCACTATAAAAGAATTTAAAAGAAGGCAAAGGTTTTGCAGGATAGTAAAAGCCTGAATGTGATCAATCTGTTTCAACATGCTGGAGACTCTGACCGCAAATTTTGAAGGATGAGTGTAGCTGATAAATGACAAAAAAGATTAGTCTGAAATATTTACTATCTGTAGTGCTAACAGTCATTCTATCTATATTAATTGGCACAGTGTCTTCTGTGCCAGATGGTCTATTGCAGAGAGTGAACATTACCCTCGTGGATTTATCCAAATTATGTATTTGACGTTTGGATGAAAGCATTTTGCTTTTTTTTTACTGGTTGAGCACAGAGAATTATGTTTGTCATCTTAATGCTATTATTCCATAGAGGTCATCAATAAGTATACAGACAAAGGTCTAACTGGATTCTAAGCAAAGACAGATATGATGGATTTTGTTTGAAAAAGCTCTAAAAACTTCAGTCTTATTATTGCCAGTGTTTACCTCAGCTTTCAAAAATATATTCTGATGCCCTGTTGCTAAGGCAGTAAACAAATACCAGAGATGAAAGTCACTGGGAAGTGTAATACTTTACCATCTTCCCCAGATCTAGGTATTTTGAGGAAGAACCTGACTAGAACACTGTCATAAACATGCTGTGTTTTGGCCTAATGCCAGTACGGGTGTTACAACTCCCTGTCCATTATACATTGACTGCCCAAAGGTGATTGCCGTAGGGCTGTCTCATCCCCCAAGCACACTGATAGGGCAGCTCAGCTCAGCTCAGCTCAGCTCAACTTCCTGATTGACTTCAGCCTCATCATACTGGGTCATTCCTACCAAGAGCTAGTGTCCTTGGAGGAAGGTGGAAAGGAAGGGACTCTGTAATTCAACAAGAACACGTGTTAGACGAGAAGTTTGGATGGGTTGCCACAAGGATGGCTGCTGCCCAAAGGGCCAAGATATCATCAGAAGGTCTAGGGTTTCAGTCAGTAATTGAATAGAAGCCGTATGGGAGTTGATAGTTAACATTTTAATGGTCCATCAACAAACCCCAACAAACCAAAGTTCAGTTTATTTGCTATTATATAAATAAAAGCTTCCAACACAGACTTTTTATTAATTGCAGCATAAAAACATGACACAGAATGTGTGAGATAAGGAGATCGAGAGCTGGAAGCTCTGTGCAGCTTAAAAGGTGTGATAAAAGATGGGGTTGTCTGTTCTATATGCATACATACACTCAAAAGGTATACTGGGGAGTATATCGAGAGATAGTCACATTGAAAGTAGAGGGATGAGAAACTTAAAAAGAGGGAGGGAGGTCGGTCAATTGGAAGCAAGAGAGAGCAGGATGCCTTCTGTCAAAGGAATGCAGTGAACACAAACAAGAAGTCAAGTGCAAAATGAAAACAAAATAAATGCTGTTTGTACAAGCAAAGTAAAAGAATGACAACAGCAAGAAAGAGGGAGTGGGAAGATGGGAAAGGAATGAAAGGTTCAAAGCTGAAGAGAAAATAAGCAAAGAAATGGCAAAGATGTTTGCACTTGGAGCTTCTCTTTGCTCAAAATAATTTTTGTCTGCTTTGGAAAAAAGTAGTTCCAGAAGGCCAAAATCAGAAGACAATTTGTCTAGCAAGAATTGTCCTTTGGAAAAAATATCAAATCCTGGCAATTAGATTTTGACCAGAGCACTCTCTTCACCAGAGAAATGGACTAGGGAGACATTTGGTCTTTCACAGTCCCTTTTTATCTAAAATAAATCAATTACATTTTGGAGACACTATCAAAGCTTGCAGGAAAAGATTTTCCCTGTTCCTCCTACAGATAGGTCTGGGATTACAATTTGAGTGTGTGTGTGGTGTTTAAGCTCATTGTGAATATTTAAATAAAAGAGTCACTGAATAGCTACAACTTGCTGCTTTGTACCCTGGCTTATGCTTACCTCAGAACATTCATCTGCTGCAATAAGGGACGTAGGCTGGAAGGAGGTCAGCAAAGGCTAGAAATGTGAATGAACATTAACTGCCTGCTAAACAAAGTGATGATTCATGAGTGAGAAACAGGCATGATTTTAAAGGTCACTAGACCCGGTTAAACTGCATATCTAAGTCTTGTGTATGTGGCACACACAATATGCAGATCTGCCATAGGGCAATTCCTTAGGTATTCATCAGCATGAAAAATTCTGATCTCGTTTAGCACATAGCCATACTAAATGACATAAAGAAAATGAGGTATAGTCTCAGATCCATAGTCAGTGGTTTTATTATGCAACTTCCACCTCTTGCAGAAATTCTGGCACTATCTATACCTTTTAACCCTCTTAGGAGATATGAACTATTTCTGGCTCTGAAAAAATTCACCTTTGCAGCCTAAGGCTTAAGGAAGGCTCGCTTCTGGCAAAGGCAAAGGTTTGTAATTTTACAGGATGTTCTCATAGGTCATTTTTGGATGGCTTTCAGCCTGATGCATTAAGATGATTTTAGCCTTTATTCAATAATGCTTTGTTATCTTGAGATATTCATTTCTTCTTTTTCTTTTTTTTTTTTATTGCTGCTTTTATCTGTGGCACTTAGAATGCCAAGACAGATCGCCTCAAGAAAAATAAAAGGCATTATTATATTCTGTCTCTATCCAACATTTGTGCTTTCAATACATAATAAATATTCAGATGTGTTTGCTGTCATTAGCTAGAATGGGAAGTCTGTCACTGAGAAACGGAAGACCTATTTAATAACAGCAGGGCCAAGCTTCCTTTAATATTACGGAACTAAGCAATTCAATATTTCATCAAGGTCTTTAACAAAAGCCTGACAACCTAGTGTAGGACTGTTTTAGTCTGTGTGCTACTGGGGTACATTCTTAAAATACTCCCAGAACTCTTCAGCACACTAATACACATGACATTCATTTTATGGGTTGTAGACTACTACCAGAAGATAGGCCATATACACTTTCTGGAAATCCTCCTTTAGTTTTGACTATCTTAACTGGAAGGAGGCAGCCAAGGTCACATCCAAGATGGGATGGTTATTTGCACTCTACTCCACATCTCATCTGCTGGTAAGATTACATTCCCCATTCTTCTCTAAATAAAGAAGGAGAAGCCACTTTTATAGTGAACTCTGAAAAAAAAGATAATACAGGGTTTTCAAACCACGATAGTCTATTATTAATTACTTTAGTTTTGTTCTTTTGTTTGGGGAAGCAGTTTGGTCCACAGGCAACCAAGAATGTAGCATTTGTTTGATTTTTCACTATGTGAGTCATTTTCTCTTTCACTAACTACATCTGTAAAATGCAGATTTTGGTCATAGTAACTGCTCCTTGAAAAAAATACCTTGAAGTGATTTGAAAAGAAAATTACATGTCAATCTGTGTTAGGAATTTGTATGGCTCAAAAATTATGCAGAAATATTCCAAGTCAAACACTGAATGGTACTGTTTTGCTTAACTTCACTGCAAATTTTTGTTAATTAATCCATGTATATGAAATATTTTATTTTAAAAACCAGTTGCAATTTAAAGTAATTAAATATTTTAAAATGTTAACGTAGTTTCTTAGTAACTAGATATCGTTCAATTATCATCCTTGAAAAATCGTTAATACTTCATGATTGGTGACATTTTATCTTTTCTTCTGCATTAACAAAACATGATTCATAGTTTTCTTTTGTCTTCTGATTACCACTGTTAGTTCAGAAAAGAAAGTGAGTCAAAGTAATGGATATAACTTTATTTTACTTGAAGCTTAACTCAGCATCAAGGTGATACTCAAAAGCAAGGCTGCAAATTGAAATAGCAAGGTCTAAATGCAGTACATATTTTTTACCATGATTTCACTGATATAAAAATAAAGCAAATTGTATATTAATAGAAAAAACCAAAAATATTTTCCCCACCTTTTTTTTTTTTATCTTCTCTTCCTCTGTTCACCTGGCAAAATTCCTTTTGGATGCAAGAAACTCTACTGCATATATTTATCTCCCTGGAGAGAGACTGAAGAAAAAAACATGTGACAGATGTTAGTCACATTGCTTAATGTACTACTGGAACACATTCAGAAACTATGGTGATGAGCATGATATAAATAATCTGTATAAAAGAGAATCCTGAAACCATTTCTCTGAGAAAATTTTCATTAATTTCAATTAGACTTTTACCTGGGTAATGATTAATATGGGCAGATTACCAGATTATAGATACCATTATTCTTTTTTATAATAAGAGTAATACCATCATTATGTTATTCCTAAACTTTGTTCTCAAATGTTTTCTACTTATTTTATTAAAAAAAAAGTGAATTTACTTATCAAAATGTGCATGATAAATGGCAGCATCAGAGGTAGTAAAAGCTCTGGAAGGGATACTATCCAACAGCTAAATAATAGCCAAAGTGCTTCTTATAAATTCATGCTACCTCTTGGCCAGAATATGGTCAGCACAGTGGAATGGCTGGACTAGGTCAGTCAGAAAGGGCTGTGCAGCTGGGGGTCATCTCTCTGTTCAGTCTTTTTCTGAGCTTATGGACCTGTTTTGTTTTCCTTCTAATTTGTTTCTTCTCTAGATAGAGGAGTCTTAGTTCACTTTATATGCCTCAGTTTTGTCACATTTGGAAATAAATCCTCGTCTTTAATAATCACTGTTGCTTCAATTATTTTGCTAATAATTTAAAATTCTGCTATATCCTTTCTAATATGGGAGGCTAATGGGAGAGAGGTCAGAACTGTGTTTTAAAGGTGATCCATGATTTATTCAACTGAGAATTATCTTGTTCTCTGTTTTGTTCTATTTTTTCCCCTGACAGTTACTAACATTTGGTTTGGGTTTCTGTCTGTTATTCAGCATTGGACTGACATATTTGTGGAGCTAACTCTCATTATCTCAAGATTTTTCTTCTGAGAGGTAGCACTTAGCTTGGAGCTCATCATTTTATATGTGAATTTATGGGTTTTTTCCTCTTGTGCATCACTTTACATTTTTCTGCACTGCATTTCATCTGCCATTTTATTTCCCAATCAGCCTCATAAGTTTCTGCAGCAATTCTTCACAGTCAGTCTGCATTTTTCCTATTCTGAATAATTTAGTATTAACAGCAAACTTTCCAAACTCCCTACAAAATGCCTTTTCTAGGACTTGCATGAAGTCACTGTAAAGCACAAGTCTCACCTCAACCCTCTCAGTCCATAGTGACATGGTGTGATTCTTGGGGTGTCCTGCACAGGGCCAGGGGTTGGACTCCATGATCCTGATGGGTCACTTCCAACTCAGCATATTCTATTATTCTATTATTCTATGATTTTCTTTGAAAGGCTTGAGAGATGGCATTGTCAAATATTTTGAAAATATAGATAGACTATATCAACTAAATCATTCTTATTTTCATGTTTGATGAATTTGTCAAAAAAAAGTACTAAAACATCCACATAACAGAACTCTCCTCTACAGAAGGCATGCTGGTCTTTCCAAGGAACTTGTATTTATCCAGATGCCAGCTAAAATTGTTGTACATTTTGACTACTAATTTACCTAATATAGAAGTCAGGCTTAGAGAATCTAGCTACCCCAGTCTCCCCAGAAACTCTCTCATATATCATCTGCTGTGGGTATGTTGACATGCTGAAAGAATTCAAATAATGAATAAAGAGTTCTGACTATATTTTACAGGAAGATTCCAGGCATTTTCCTGCCCAAGGTGGAATTTGAATATTTTTAGATTGGAATGCAGTAATAGGAAAAACTCACTGAATATTTTGGTCAGTATGCAAATTGCAAAAGACTACTGACATCTTGAGTCTGAACTATTTTTGAAAGAAAGTGGACATGATTAATTTGTTTTGTGCTATGCCCACATCCCATATGGTCTCCACTTATGGTACTTAACACACAAGCCAGAGCACACCTGTACAATTTGTATTTAAGGGTTTATAGATGTTGTGATTATGAAGGCCATGAAACAGTTATCTGGACACTTTATTGAGCTGAAATACTTTCTGGAGAGGTGCTGAAGCAGGATTTCAAAGCTGAGTGTGCAGTCTAAAACATCTAAACAGCTGGGCAGAGCTTACATTCTGTTATTGAATATTATTCCTGTGTTTCTGGGCTATTTTAGATCCTTCTCCAACATCCGTTGGTTTCAGTATAGGAGGATAAAACCATGTTCTCCATTCTCTTTCAGCATTTTACTTTCATTAAGATACTACGGCCAGACTGTGATACATCAGGTATTTCCACTTGCAATGCACAACCTGAATGTGAAATTTCATGTAACTTCTCAGAAACATCACTTTTTCCCATTAATAGCAGGAGGAGAGATGTGTGACACAGAAATACCCCATTTATACAGATTTTGGTTTTTGTAGGGATTCCCGTTGAGTGTGCTGACATCTTGTGGCTGGCTGGGTATTTAAACATGTCATGTGTGTGCTGAGGGGAGGCAATTCCTGCACAGCATCTTGGGATCTCCAGCTCCTCTTGAAGTCTTCAGCCAAAGGCCCCATGTTGAGAAACATTTTGAATTTGACTACACAGCATTGACTGTTTTTTCTTCTTTCTCAGTTGAAATTCTTTGTTTCACCCCAAACCCCTTAATTTTGGGGGAAAAGTAAGCAGTCTCATGCACATTTATTTTCTTCAAGTCACATAGTCGTTAAATCTCTATGCCTGAGACATGGACCAGAGCTGTGGGGTAGTGATAGCAAGAATGCTGGCATGTGTTTGCCAGCGAACTGCTCTTCTTTGACTGGTTCTTGGCTTCCTTTTGTGACCAGATGTTAGCAGAAAGAGGGAATGTTGTCCTGTTTTTTTCACAATGTACATGATGGATGGCTGTGCTCCAGTTCTTTGGGATTTTGTTTGTTTACTCTTTCTAAAAAATATATCCCCCTCAAGCCCTTCTTGTCTCATCCTTTTACAGTCTAAAGATTACTTCTGTCATTGATGTCTTCTGGCTATTATGTTTCTGCACATTGCTCCTCCTTTGTCTCTGCAGTGTCCTATCCACTCTTTCCATCTTTAAAAAATCTGTCTTCTTTTACTAACAATAGTTTTTGGCCCCCTGCTCAAACTTCTTCTGCAGAGGATTTGTTGTGCCTGTCTGCAACACAGCAGCTGATTCCACAACAAAATTTACCAGCTTTGATATCGTCATTCTGCTGTGAGTCACAAGGTGAGGGGCAGTGCCTGTGAGTGTAACTCAAGGGAAGCTGATAAAGCTGCTCAGGGTTGCTGCAAATATTTCCCTGCTGAAGGCCCAGCAGACAGGGTGACTGCAGGTACTTGCAGAGCAGAGACTTACAGCAGGTAATACAGAATCTGTGGCTCTTTTAGGGTTAATAAGATGCTTTTGAGGACCAGGGTAGAGGTTCTGTGGGTAGTTGCTGCCTCAGGCATAAGGACTGCCATCCACTGCACTCGGTGTGAGAGTTAGACACAGAGGCTCAATGTATACAATCTGTCTCCCTCTGTTTATGTTCATGATTCATCTGTGCCTACATACTTTTGTGAACAGTATGCTGCACTATGTTATTAAACACAAAACTGTGTACATAGCTTCTGGGATTTGTATGTATGTCTCATAAGAAGAAAAAAAGGGTTTCAGTGAAATCCTGCCCATATGGCAGGTCAGCATGCATTAGTCTCCACTTTTCTGATGTGCCTGTTCTGAAGAACCATTCAGAGAATTTATCTAGCCAGCACTACAGGAAATTTCCAAGCAGAAAAGAATACATACACATATGTTTCATTAAGATTTGATGAAGTTTCCAAAAAGGTGGTGTATCAGAAACCAGAAAAAAGACAATATGAGCAAAGTATGCTGTATGTCCAGTATATTCTTAGTAAAAGTAGAAACCTTACAGATATCAATTCATAAAGTGTATTTATTACAGATAAGGGAAATGGAAGAAAATTTAGTGACCTGATAGTGATCTTAATCTTTTTAGGAAAAAATGAATTATTATGACTAAAAATGAGAAAAATCTTAATACCTTCAGGAGATTTTTGCAACACAAATCTAGTAGTTACACTGCCAGAAGTTATTTGGGAAAATTAAGGGATCGCATTATTTGTGAGGTCAACACAAGAATGAATAAATGGCTCTTGGAAAAAATGTACACATCCCAGAAAAATTGTTATAGGTCTTGACACACTGGATTTGGGCACTTTCATTGCCAATGGATCATATGATTAAGGAATGCCTGTCTAACAGAAAGATACAGTCAAATGAGAGGCAGATAGAAAACCAATCCAGATCAGTTCCCTTGAATGTTTTTCTACAGTAAATACTACTCTTTTATTTTTTCCATGATTTTTTGATGAGGAATAAATTTTAAAAGAATCTATTTTCTTTTTTTTTTTTTTTTTAAACTATGTAGCTGTCAGGAGATTTAACTTGCATCGTATTTGTATGATCACAAATGTTATCCTCATTTCAAGAACTTTCCCCCAAATCCATAAATAAACTGCATCTCTTTAAAGATGTTTTAATAAGGTTCATGTGGGATAGAAGTCACGCTTAGATTTTGCAGCAGCATTTGTGCCGCAAAATGAACTCTAGGACCACAGAAATTACCTCCATGACTACAGAATTTATAGTTCTGAAAGTCCATTTGTAGGCTTTTCTGCATAACTGCTATATTAAGGTTGCTATAATAAACCTTGTTCAGCTCTTTATTATCAACTAAAAATGTCTACTTCATTTGTAACTCACAAGCTTTAAGAAAAAAAAAATACATTTTTCCCTTACCTTGCCGATTTATTGAGTATTTTTTTATTTTGCTACCTATTCATATCTAACATAAACTCCTCTAGTTCTGATCTCCTCAATAAAAGACGAAGAACTACCAGAGAGGGTCCAGCAGAGGCCACAAAGATGATGGGGGGTCTGGAGGATCCCTGTAATGAGGAGAGACTGTCGGAGCTGGGCCTGTTTAGTCTGTAGAAGAGAAGACTGAGAGGGGACCTCATCAATACCTACAAATATCTCAAAGGCCCATGCCAAGAGGATGTGCCAGACTCTTTCTCGTGGTGCCAGTGACAGGATGAGGAGCAATGGCAATAAACTGAAACACAAGAAGCTTCACCTAAATATGAGGGAGAATTTCTTTACATTGAGGGTGGCAGAGCACTGAACAGGCTGCTCAGGGAGGTTGTGGAGCCTCCCTGTCTGGAGACATTCAAAACCCTCCAGGGGTGTAACCTGCTCTAGGTGACCATGCCTTGGCAGGGGGGTTGGGCTGGATGATCTCCAGAGGGCCCTTCCAGCCCTAAATATCCTATGATTTTCTAAACTCTTTAAGCATTGTGCAATTGATCTAAAGACATCATGCACTCTATCAATATTCACTTCAAGGATTTTAAACTTATTTTTGGAAAACATCAATCTAGAAAAAAAAATAGTGGTTGAAAATTTCAGCACAACCTTCAGAAATCTCTGTTACTGTGAACAATTACCTTGAGGTCATGTAGGCTAGAGTGAAACCAGCCACAATCTAAGTTGTATCACACTTGGTGAGCTTTTCCTTATTGTGATCCTGTAGCATTGGTGAAAGAATTTTGCAAATATTTTTCTGCTGTTTTATAACCAATATTATTTAATGAAATCTTGACTCTTCCTACACTTAAAACACTTATAAATAAAAGCATAACCTTTGTTCAAACAGAGTTTTGGCCGCACTATTCACTGTATTCCTTTTTATTCTGTGAATGAAACCCTAACATGTTTCGGCTTCCACAAAATGCCAGCAATTTTGTTCTACTGTAACTGTGATCTGGTGCCATCAAAGCCAAAGTTTCAAGGTGGATGTCACTGTGTCTTTTGCATCTAATGAGTCCACTGTAAAACCAAAATATTTTAAAACCCTCAAAGGACATAATTTCTTTAGATAAAAGCAAACATTTAATTATTTAAGTAAAGAATATTCAAATAAGGGAAATTTGATTGATATCCTTTGTCTATTATCCTTGCTTTTCCCTACTCAATCATCTTCTGTGTAGCAGCAATCTCAGACCCTTCTAGACCCCTCTGAAGTCTTTTTGCTACCTTTTCTCCACTGTAAAATGTCATTTCCTGAGTGTCAAGCTCTTACTTGTGACTATAACTGACTCTCCTGTCTCCAAGGTCCTCTGCCTTGAGTATGCTCATTAAGTCCCTCAGGGAAGGAAAAGTCTCCCTTTCTCCTCCCAGTAGGCTCTTTTTAGCTGCTTTATTAAGGTAACATAAACATAATTGTAAATGCATAATAAAGTAGATCACCTGGCACTATCACAAAACCAAAACCCTAGAAGATATATTTCTTTGTTGGTTAGCAGCCATGAAACAAAGCAGGATGCAGTCAGTATCTGGGAAACCTTTGAGCACACGGTGCACGTACTTGTCAGTGTGTGTGCCAATACAGATTGAATAAGGAAGGATCCTTGGAAGCATCTTGTCTTTCAGAAGTACTCTTAGCTTCTCTTGCACTCTGGGCTGTCTGCTGGGTGTCAGTGCAACCTGATTTACTAAGAACACTAGTGAGACATCCTAAAAGAACTCAGTTTCCATGCATACAGCATACTTCAGAAGCATTATTTCAAACCTCCACAGCTCAGCCAAATCAAAACCAATTTTTCCTGGAACACTCAAATGCACCTCTCTCAATAGGGTATAAACATCTGCCAATTTCTAATTTTCTAGGTTCAGCTGATTCATCAGTACAGTTCTTCAACAAGTAGTCATAAGGCAATTTTTAAGAGAAGTCAATTTCAGTCAACTTATATTCCAGAGAACTAAAAGGTATTAATCCAAAAACTGCAGAAAAATAAACAAACTGCACGTTTAGGCTGGGCTTGAAAAATTTTAATCTCCAAGGCAAAAATTTTAAGAAAGTATGAATTAGGGGGAAAAGAGGATTTTGGAAAGCAGTATTTAAGAACCTACTGTAAGAATGTAATCTGTAACAAACATTAATTAGTTTAAGAACCAGTTACTTCAGTCGAACTGTTTTTTCTGTCACTCTAAAGTGTATTGATAATTGCTGATAATAACAAAATTTGAAGTGGTTTTTGGACTAGAGTTTACAAAGGATTCATTGTAGTAATTCTACGAATACAAAACAAGTGTTTAAGCATCTCAATTCATAAACCCAAACTTGTTCATCATAAACATTACTCCATGTTGGTACATCAAAGCAATATGTCTGTCTGCCTAACAGTATAGATTATAATTATGACTGACTGAAAAAGTGGAAAAAAAGTCTTATTTCTTGACAAAAAGTCCTACACATGAGAATAGTAAAGTAGAGAAAAATTATTCTTGGATTTGCTCCTGAATATGTCCTGGCTAAACTGCCTTTCCTCTAGAAAATCAGGATAGAAAGCTGAGTAAGTGTTCATGGGTTGGTCTTGGTAGGCTGCCAGACCAAACCCAGACACTCTTAGCCTTCTCAACCAGGATGGGACAGAAAATAAGATGGGAAAGTTAATGGGTTGACACAGGGAGATCACTTACCAATTGTTATCACGCATTTGACTTGGGTAAAATTAATTTACTTTATTGACAAATAAAATAAATTTGCATAGTAAGAATCAAAGACAAATATATATTTATGTTTGGAAGATGGGAAAGTCATTTTCTGAAAACACACATGAAATTAGATTCTATTTGTTCTCTTGAATGAAAATCTTAGCTACATCTTTGATAGCATCAGTAATGCCCCAGCTTGAAAAGTATCTTTTTTTTTGCTTCACAGGGTTCTGGAGATCCTTCAAGTTCATGAGACTTTTTACTCCCTCTTTAGAAGCTGTCTTTGAAAAGAGCCATTCATTGGTCACCCTGTAAAACTTCTGAAAATTTAAGGAAGGCACCCTTTCTTAAGAATATTTTTACCAGGGAAATTGCAAGCAGTTTCTGAACATGTGTGAGTGTATTTTAAGGAGAAAACTAGCCATCTCATAAATCCCTCTGAGATGAGGAGGAAAGGAAGCAGGTCTATCTCCATGTACAGGAAACACAAACTACCATCTCATTCTTCTTGAGACGGCAGTGAAGTAGAAACAACCTCACAGAATGACAATTGAATTATATCCAAGAGATGCAAATGACTCATTGGTGTCAGAAAGATCTAAGAATATTTCAAGGAAGCTAAGGATATGCATGTACAAGGTGGACTTTTCTCCTCTTGCTGTGCATGTCATCACTGGCCTTATGCATGTTCTGTATTGAAATAGAAGGTTCTTCCTTCTGGTTGCTGTAAAAACAATGTTGGAACTCTGCTTTCCCCTGAGATTCAGGAAATGGTAATGAACCCTTTCTGCTTGCTCTGAGGGACTCATATTTGAAGCAAGAGACAAGAGAGCTTTGAAAGCTGTTCCCAACTCACTGCTATTGATATCTGGCCTGGTACCAACAAAGGCCGTCTTTCTGTGACTGGATCAACTATCTTGGCATGAATTTTTTGCCTTTGTGCCAGCTGGGAGTCACATTTCACTGTGCCTTGCACTTCATCTACACACTGGCAGAAGCCAGATTTCCCTGCAGGCTGCTTAACCACCTTGGCATGGCTTTTGTCCAAATACTGGCTGGGAGCTGGTTCCTCTGTGGCCTTCTCAATTCTCTTGGCATGAGACAATTGCTCAGACACCAACTGAGAGCTCAGTTCCTGCAGCCTGCTGTTTCCATCTGCTCATTTTGAGTGGCAACAAAAAGAAAGGGGCTATCCTTCAAACCACCTCAGATTTTTTTTTTCCTCTGGAGTTTTCTGAGGGGAGATAAAACCAATCCTCAGAGATAAAGAAATACTAGGTTAAACGTTCTGTGAAACCTCTGTTCCAAAATGGAATTGGAAGTTCACCCTCTGTGTGTCTCAGACAGTTCCACCTGGGCAATCAAGCTACATCTGGCTGTAATTAATCTGCAAAAAAAATGAAGGGCTGCCCTGTGGGATGCATCCACTTAGAAAATCCACAGTGATTTCTGTATGATATGCCTCTTACTTACAGACGTGTTCTAGGCTCTTGATCTTCAATCCTGGTCTCTGAATCTCTTTCCTTTTGCAAATTGCTTTCTGCAATTGACTGTTTTGCCTGACTTTATGATTGTCACTCTTTTCCTTATTCTTTTGTTCAATAACATTCTTGGATTCTTGACTATGTTGCAGATTTATTTTTCCAGACTAGTAGAAAAATATTTCCTTTTTTGGTTCACTATAAATAGGTCTGTCTGGTTTTTACTCAGCCTTAAGTGCTGAGTACAAATGTCCCTGTCTTAAGCTACATTTCCATGAAAGGATATTGTCTGGATATGTACAAATCTGAACATCTCCTTCTGACAAATGATGTTTAGTTTAGATTCTCTGTGAAGATCTCTCTCTATCTGTATGGAGATGGAAAATGTTTATCTCCTACAAACCGAAGCAAGATAAGGCTGAGAGATTTCACTGTTTCTCCAGCTTGATGCACCAATGTATCTGCAGTTCTGCTAAACCCAAATGATGAAGAGTCCTGAGTCAGACATGAGAAATCGTGACACTTCTTCTGAAAACTTATGACTACTAAGCATTTATAAAAGCTGCATATCTCGAATGTCCTTGGCATTTGGGAGGTGGGGGCATGGTGGGGGAGGAAGAAAGGGAAAGGGAATGCTTATTACTGGGAAATATTTAGCAGAGAAAATAACTTTACAACCTCCTTACTGGAGATCTTAGTAGGCAGATTTGAACACTAATACCACTCATATACAGCATATAATAATCTCACATAAATGTGTTCAAATTTTTCTAAACTTCCTTACTATATTTTGACTTTGAATAAGCACTTAGAAAATGTCTGAAGAGTAAAAGGAAGACACTAGACAATCCCAAAAAAATTTATATTCCCTTGATTAACTTGTTAGGTCACATATTCTTTGCCCATTGCTTGGCTTGTATGATAGGAAGATACTGGTCTGCCTATTACACATTTTATAATTAAATAATAACTTTTTGCTAATAACTTTAAATGAATGCATAAGAACTTGAGCTAAAACATGGCTTAAATGACAGTCATCTGTGGGCAGATAGTCACTTCCAAATGTACTTACAGTCTCTGGGCCCACAAGCCCAAAAGGTAAGTTCCCGACTTCATTTGAAGTCTTTTAATTTTTCTAAATTTCTTACAATGACCAGTCTATTTGACTACAAGGGCAGTGGCCACTCTAGTTTCCTTCTGGACACAGTTGGAAACCCTGATAAAGCTGAAATAAATTGAGAGAAAAATCTTCCCCAAAAGAATCCGAGACCCCAAAATAAAACAGAACAGAAAACAAAACCAAAATCCAGTTAGAATAAAAGTCCTTTCCCAGGCTGTATTATTTATACTGAACATCTCTTACTGGGCTACTTGAACAAAATACATAATTTTACTTTTGCTCCTGCAGTGGTGCTTTGCCACTATTTTCTTCCAGTTCCCTATGTGTCAGCCTCTACAGAATGCAGGTTTATTAAGACGGCTACAGAGACGGGTCAAAACAGCTTGCCTTTGTTAGTGGTTTCCTTCTAGATATATTTTCACAGGTTTTCCAAAATGCAAAATTGTATCATAATTCTGATGCGTTCTGAAGTCATTCTGCTTTGAAGTGTAAAGATTTGCGTAAATGCATTCAATGTGCACTGCAAAAACTGGCGAAAGTAGTACTTTGAAGGAAAAATAGAACATATTATCCTAAAATCACATTTTTAAAAGCTTAAACCAGGTTCTGACTTCCAGGATAGATATATTCTGAAATATATGTTCATCGTTTAAGTAAATGATACAGTGTACACTGAAAAGAACATAGTACACTGAAAATGAAATAGAAATAGCATGTCATTAGTTTGGCTGTCATTAGTGATCATTAAGTCTAACTTTGAAAGCACTTGACTGTCATGGCAGCACCGGTATGCTTTGCCATGTATAAATATAAATAAAGGAACATCTGTAAAAAATTTTTTTTCCAAAATCTGTAACAAAACAGAAACAAAGGAAAAAAAACAACAGGAATTCTTGGTTAACATACAAGAGACTTCCTCCATGTGTTTTGAAAGCACATCTTTCTGAGTTGTTGTGAACTCCTAGAGATCATGGCCACCAAGAAGGAGCAGGCTTCCCTGTCCCCATGAATGGGCAGAGGGCTGTAACCCACGAATCCTGGAGGAGCCCAGGCAGAGGAACAGGAGACCAGAACAGGAACACTGCCAAAACATGTTGAGTCTTGGACGTTGCCAAGGACAAATACACTCAGCTTCCTACAAAAGGCTGCACTAGAGACAACTGAACAATTACTGAAAAAAACCCTCGAAATCACAGCCACTGCCAAATTTCCTGTGGCAGGCAGCCTTCCTCCACCTTATTTGAGAGTGAGCATTTTTTTACTTCTCAGTGGTAATCACTCAAGGATTGGTTCCTCAATATTTTAACTAGATAAAACTAATTTCTTTCATTCTCTCATGTCTTGTTAAAATATTAACTTTTGGGGATTTAGAGAACTTCTTACAGATCATTTCCATAACACCTAGTGCTGAGATGGACCACATTAAAACCAATTTCTCTTTTTGCTGCTACAAATCAAATAATGAATGCAATTTAATGTTAAATTTTTAATCTTTTTAAAACACTGATGAGCCAATCATTTAAGAATAGCCAGCAACAGTTAAACAATCATGCACTCTTCTTTCATTTATTGCATTTTCCAATACAACAATACCTAAAGAGGAAGAAAGCGCTATATTTATAGGTATACAAAAAGAGGGGTAATAGGAACCATTGAATGTTCAGATGAAATGTCTCATTCCAGGATCAGTGTTTTACAGGGTATTAAAAGTTATTGTTGCTGTTATTGTAAATAAATAATAAATTATAGAAATCTTAAAAATACAGTGTTTATAAAGGAACATTGGTCACACATGGGTTTTATCTCCTTTGTTTTTTTCATACCTTTCTATAAAACTATGAGAGGAACTACATATACACTGTGGGAAAAGAAATATATCATTGTTTTCTAGGGAAGTATCTGTCCCCTTTAATATATCTTCTGCTTTTTAGCAATCCAATCTTACGTTTATAGTGTTTTAATTAATAGAGACTAATTAAATTTTTTAGAACTTTTTCCATGTTATTGATTTTTTAAAGTATTTATTCACTACTTTTCTGACCCTGTATAAAATTTTAATGAAAATTCATCTGCCTTGAATCTCTATTTTACTTGGTAGTAGAAGGAAAAAGTATCTGGAATTTTTAAAAAAATCCTTGTGTGTGAATAGAAAAGACCCCCGCCCTTGGAATAGCTGTGTCAAAGCAATTTTTTGTGTGAGTAAAATGTTTTAAATCCCATTAGGCCTCAAGCTCTTAAATGAAATTTAAATTTCACAAAGACCTTTCCATGTTCTCAGGAGGGGGTGATTTTCAAATATATATAGCTAGTGTCAGATTAAGTTCTTAAGTACTGAATTTTTCAAAAAGGCTGCTAGGAATATTTTCAATGACATTCAGCAAATGTTTGTAAAGGAGATCCTTCAGATTCAGATCTAGCAATAAACTTTTTATACATGATCCTCAGTGCCCTGTGGGAATTCTTTGCGAGGTCAGAGTCTTAGCCAAAGTTATTTGAATTCTTTCAAATTATAAGCATTAAGTAGTAACTTGACTACTTAGAGTAAGTGCTGTCAATTTTTTATCTTAAATAATGGCCTGTGATGTTCACATAGTTATTTTGCAACCAGTATTATGTTACAGCTGTGATGTGTTCCTCACAAAGTCACATTTCATTCTAATATGAGGCTCCTACTGTGAGCAGAATTGTTTGTTCACACTATTTATTTCCATAGTAATTGTAATAAGCTAATTTCACTGTCAGAACAGTCCAAGGTATCCAGAGATATGCCCTTTGGAATACAATTTTCCAATCAAAAGGGGAAAGACCTGGCTTTTAAAAAATTCTAATTAAATCTAGATCAAGTTCAGATCTAGTCCCTCCTGAGTTAGGAATAGCATTTTCAATTTGTTTAAAAAAATTTCAAAAGTTATCTGCCTATCTGCTAATACATTTATTATGTTTGTACATTTATATACTGAAAAGACGTGCATATTTCAGCATATTTTCACTGAGATGGCCAGTTTACTAAGGATGATCACAGAAGATATTTTGGTGATGTACAGAGTTGACTCAGCAATTAAAGGAGGCCTACAAAAAAGATGGAAGTAACACTTCCTATTCATGAGGTTCTTTTGCACCACTGATTTGATTTTCTGTCTTTCAGTTCATGCTTAATCTCAGATTACTGTGCTGTTCTATGTCAAAAGACTTGACTAACTGATCTTCCTTTATTTCAGTCCCATAAATCGACTCAATACTGTGCTTGTTTTATTCAGTCATCTATGTCAGGTTCTTGGTTAAGAAAGCTCTCCTTAGCCTCAATTTCTGTTTTTGAGTGCTCATTTAAATTTGGGTTTATTTTATGCAGGTTCATATACCATAGCAGACAGATAGTCAAGCTCCAGTCCCAGATCTGGAATGGTCTCCTTGCTCCTCCATGCCTGGAGATTGACAAAAGCTGCTGATGAACACATTAAAGAATTTTTCCTTTAGAGCTCCTTGTTCAAAGTGCCATCCTGTACATCAGGGTTAAGCATAAACCCAAAATATTTCTTCTAGGAAACCTTACTAAAATAATAATTAAAAAAAAAGTTGTTAAGCTCCTGCATTATAAAGATAGGCATTCTAAATAATACAGTAAAAAGACATCTAATTCTTATAATGATGTGTCTGCATCAACTTCTAAACTTGAATCCACTGAATGTATTTTGAGCTCTGAAGTGCACATTTGTCTTAATTCTGTCTTTTGAACACCTCTCAAGAAAATGTACAGAAGATATATCATGGCACAGAGACCTTGAATTTCAACAGATGCAAAAAGCACTTTTAACATAGTTGATGGTGATGCCTATGAACTAAAAAAAGGAGTTATATAACTGACAGGAAATTTAGGGAACAAGAACAAGGAAAGCACTGTGAATGTTCTTTAGCAAAATGAAACTGAAGTGTCATATCCTTTCGTTTAGTAAATTTTTATTCTATTAAATATAATTATTTTTCCTTCAAGTTTTGATGAAGATGAGGTTGCTAGGAAACTCTTTCTGATTTCAGGTGTGCCTGTGTAAATATGGAGTAACCAATTTACACTTATGACAGCTCCTGGACTGAAATAACAGCTATGGAGTAATGCTGATATTTGTTCATGACTAAAACAAGGAAACATGTTGTTACAAAAGAGACAAAACTCAATGATCAGCTGTCATCTCCTAGTCTCAAGTCAATATCTGTAATAAGTTATGAGAAATTAGATTTATGTCATACTTGTAAATCCCTGATTCCTTCCCAGCAGAGCTGCACTCAAGATTGCTTTGGAACCATGAATCCACATTTATGGCTCTTAAAGCTTGAATTAATACGCCATTAATATTAAGAGATAAGTGATTATTCTCTGTGTTGCAGGTTCTAAAGGGATGATGGTAACAAAGCTCTCCTTACACTGATATTGGTTTTGATAGCAGGGCCTGAGTACATGTTTACTTTTGTGGGTCAAAGGGCATTTACTGCTTGTAAATGCCACCGTGACTGTAGCACTCACTACCTACATCTATGCAGCATTTTGGTATGATCTCACTGGGTGATGATAACTAGATTACACCTTTCACATGTTAATGGAGGTGGCCATACCAAATGTGTGGCCAATATCCCTTCACACACAGCCAAGGACCTATCCAGTGTATTTTGATAAGAAAAAGTCTTTCATCTCTCTACTAAAATTCCTGCACAGAAATGCCGCCTATTGCTGCACCAGGGACTTCAAATTAGGTCTGTTAGCAGAATTCATTCATCTGTATCTATCACAAGAAATAAATAGAAAATAAATAGAATAGGTTTTTTATTATATCTTTGACAATGATAGAAATATAGACTATCCTAATAGCAAAGCTGCTTCTCTCTTCCTCTCAGGAGATGGCCTAGATTACATCTTTTGTCCAGGCCAGTTTCCCCTTAGTTGAGAAAACCAGCATTGAGAGATCATTATAGACTGTTGCCCTCAAGCTGGTGTTAAGAGAGATGCACATGAAAAATCAGCTTCAACAGGGGACCTTCTTCAGAGCTTGCAAGCCTGTGTAACTCTCCCCTGCTGGTTCACTTTTGTCTGCTTAATTTTACTATAAAAAAAGAGATTATAAACACAGAATATAAATAACTGAAACTTTTTGGGTTTTTTAGGATTTTATTGACTAGTAAATAGCATTATAATACTTTAGATCTAAATTTTTCTATATGATCATAGTGTGGAAAAAGATATGGAACTGAAATTCCAAGTTGTATTTGTGAAAATAAATTTCTTCAGTAGTTGTAATTCTGGTGTAGATGATGATGAAGGCTGTGTCTTTATGCACACCCAGCGCTCTGAAAACATGAACTCCATCACTGGTCCAAGAATTCGACAGCAAGTTATTGGCACAGATGTAATGCAAATGTCTGGTTTGAGAAAATGGCCGTGACTTGGAGATTGACCAGCTCCTAGCCACATTCACAAATAAGTATTTGATTGATACTTACAGGAACTCTTGCCATGGGATTTTGGACAGTTCTCAAGATTCCTCCAGACAGCTCCTGCTATGACTAATCTAATTTATGTGTTGATTAAACACCCTGGATAGGAGCTCATAGAGATTCCCAGGTAGTTGCTGCTGCAGAAGTTATCAGATTATATATAGACAGGACAATTGTAAATAGAAACCATATCCAAAGATGAAGAAATTGCCATTTTTAAGCTGTAAAGATGTTTGAGAGATGTTTTGTCTGCAGTTAAAACATCTGATAGAGACAGATCACATGTGCTGGGGCAGTTGCATAGAAGAACAGCTGGTTTATAAAAATTGAGTAGAACAGTAGTTTGCAGTTTCTCAATCAATCCCGCTGAAGATGTCACAAGAACCCTTGCAATGGAGGCTACCATGACTGTCCCAAAAGCAACTGACCATCCTGTTTGAGAGACCTGATTACCCTTCCAATAATTACTCTCTGCCAACATCAGAGTAATAATTCCTTTGGGGCAAGCACTCTGTTGCTGTCCGTACAAGGTGAGATATGGGTCTGTGGTTTTTTTAAGAAGGGTTCCCCAAAGAGATGGCCACCCTTTGCTCAGCAGCTCTGTCAACAGGGAAAT
The DNA here is from genome assembly GCA_013397115.1 of Edolisoma coerulescens. Classification (NCBI taxonomy): domain Eukaryota; kingdom Metazoa; phylum Chordata; class Aves; order Passeriformes; family Campephagidae; genus Edolisoma; species Edolisoma coerulescens. The sequence goes on along the minus strand of VWZW01004863.1, from coordinate 121,268 downwards.
TACTCTCTAACTCTCTAGACCTTCCTGAGTCATGCATGTTGTATCATGTACAGTGACCACCTACCATAGGTGTAAAACATACGTCACCTACATGGTACAAAACTTCCCAGTCCTAAACTGCAGGCAGTCAAGTGATTTTGTCTGTGGACAGGACATGAATTACCTTTGCATAGGTAATGATCTGAATGCCTCACTGCCATTAGTCTCACAGTTCTCCACCCAGAAATCCAGGCCACTAAGGGAGTTCAATCAAAAATTAGTTTTATATGTGAGAATGGCATTTTCAAATGCCTGAAGGGAAGAGATTTCTTTAGGCTTTTTTTTTAAGGAAAAATGGAATTAAAGCTTAATTCCAGTCATGTGGCAAATAAGTCCAAATAATAATGCCTTCAATTAGCTATGAGCTACTGCATTCTCAGGTACAGCCTCAACAGCAGTATCCCAAATTCCTTTTGAATCATTGTGACATGCTGTAGCCTGCAGCAGGGTGTTGTGAAGTGCTGACAAGAGGCAATCCTAACTGCAGATCACTTTCACTTTGCCTAACATTATCACAGGCTCAAAGTCTGTCTTCTGTGAAGGGATGATAAAACATTGGCCAGAAAATACCTTTATACTCACGTTTCTGGCCACAGTTAGAAACAATCCTCCCTTCTGCTATTCCATGTATTACTCCATCCTTTAAGCACCCACTAAACAAGACTGAAGGCCCCACTGTAAGAGCATGTGGTTTCCCAAGGTCTAGTGTCAGGCATGCCTAGCAGGAGAACTCCTACGGCAAGGAAGTTCTCCTCTTATTCAAACAAACAACAAAACAACAACAGAAGCCCACTCTATCGCAGATTGCCCAGAATGTATCTTTCATAAGGCCTATCTCTACCAGAGATACACCTTGTGTTACCAGTACTGTCATTCTACCATGTCCTCTGGGCACTCCTCTAAAGGTGGCTGTAATGATGTGCCAAGGAGCTGGCAATCTTTAAGGAGTCTGAACATTTTAGACATATTTATCCAAACAGAGACAAAATTGACACTGCTCCCATAACCAAAGTCATCATGCTCACATTTACATGTCACTTGGGTCTAAATCCACATTCCAGGCAGCAATGTGCCCCTGATCCTTTGTGTCTCCTAGGTGATATGCAACTGGCTGCTCTTCTGTCAGACAAGTTTTAGTCTGAGGGGAAAAGCTTTTTTTCACAGCAGGTTTGCCTAAGATTGGCTTCTAAGAAAAATCTTTGGAGAGCTTAAAAAAGCAACTATCTTATCTTCCAGAAATTATCAGATTTAGATGGGGTTAATGACACAGAGCAGACACAGTATTATAAACCCAGGGGAGAGTCACTGTTTGGAAGTAAATGGCTATATTGGCAAATCTATGTATGAAGGCAAGATGATCTAATCCCTCACTAAAGACCTATATCAATCTCCTTCCTTGCCCCACACCAGATGGTACCAGCAGTGCTCTTGAGATCTCTGCCCAGAAAAAAAAGGAGCTGGTCTGCCTTCACTGTGTGAAAAACAGCACGCCTGCAGCAGTTCTATATTTTGTCTCCAGGTCCTGTTTTATATGATGAGTACCTCAAGCATAACAAATTAGCAATGAATTTAATTCTCCTGAAAGTGGAGTGGACATTTCAATATTGGCTTGTTGGTAATTCCAGCTGTTCCATCATGCTCTTCCTGATGGAATTTAAATGTAAACTGAAGGGACTGCTGAAATCATGATAAGCTACTCATGGAAGTCTAGGCTAGCTGGTGTTGCTGCTACCTGTTACCTTAGCAATCAGTCCCTGTGACAAACAGTTCTGCATCTGATGGTTTGCAAATAGACTGCTACACTGATATCTATATGATAGTTATTGCCAGCTCTGTCACTGTTTTTCTCCAGAGTTAATGCTGGAAGCAGAGAAGAGAGAATTGCTTCTGAAACTTTCATCTCACTGCAAAGTGTTAAACCCTACTAATCCCTGCCTCTTGAGTGCCAGAGCCTGCTTTACTGCACCAAGGAACATTTCAACGCAACCATGAGACACATCCCCTGTCACCGGGGACTTCCCAATTAACCTGCTTCAGCAACACTTACAAAAAAGCTATATGCAGTCTATGGATTTTATCCTAATTAGATGTGTCTTGACTGTTCCTGCAATTGGTGTTATACCTGCTGAACACGAACTGGGGCTTGGATGTTATAACTGCACCAATAAATTTACATCTGTAAAGTGCATATCAGCTGTTGGTGGTAGGGAGGCACCTTTCAGAACACATCATACTGATTTGGACAAAGTGATTCTGTATGTAACAAGAACACAGGCTAGAGGGTGACCTGTCTGTCACATTCCTAAGGTCTGCTTTTCTATCTACTAACATTCAATCAGCACTTCAGCAGGAAGGGCAAAGAGACACAGGTAATTCAAGCAGGCCTCTCAAAAGGTGAGAGTTTTTATAAATGAAGTCCATTTCAGATACAGAAAATGCCACAGATCTGAAGTAGGTTTATTTTGGTGATTGTTTTTAATTGAAATTCAAAGGCACATTAATGTTTTGACACATTTTTCTTCTTTTTTAATTATACCTTTCCTCCCCTCCCCCCCAAGTCGCACCAAGTGCTATAATTTCTTTTATACAAGATTTTCCAAGGAAAATAAGGAAGGAAAAGCTGATGTTCAGAAAATACTCAGCCGAAGATCTCCAAGAACATAGTTTTTTTTAAATGTGCCCTTGATATGGGCAAAATTTTTCCAGAACAAAAGGGCACGATTTCAATTTTTGAAGGCTGCCATTTCTATAAATAAGAGGCTAAGGAGGGGGTTAAGTAATAAAATTTTTACACCCACAGTAAGGCAAGAGGAGAGGGGAGGCAGTGGGAATCAGTGTCCACAGTTTCTCCAAGTTACAGTAAATGTCTATGAGCAAGTCGGCAGATGCAGTGATGTTAATAAATGCTGCAACCATACCTTTGGTGAATACAGGGCTCTTTATCCCGGTGATAACCAAGTTGCCAGGTTGCCACAGTCTTCTCCACTTCTTAAATATCTTCTCATGTTGTATAAGAGCAACATCTTTTTAACCTTCACTAGTTATATTCCTATTGGTTTAAAGACATCAGCAGTTGTTTAAACCAATCTCTTTTTTTCCTATATAAAATAATCATTGCATGACTCAGAACTCTCACAGCTCTTTTAAGGACAAGAACATTATATATTTTAAAGGAATTAATACCTTTCCCTGTATAGTGAAAATAACAGTTGTGGTTTTTTTTCCTTGACAGTCTATTCTGAGAGCACACCCTCAGTCTACCATCACCTCCTCACAAAGGCCCTATTCTTAGGCCATTCTCTGCTCAGTTCAGACCCTCATCTGTTCTCTGCCAATTATCTTAGGCCTATATGCTCAAGAGTATTCAGGCACTAAAATATCTTCGGTGGTGAATGGAACTGGACATGTAAGAAGGTGTCAAATGCTCTACAGTTAATTAGCAGCTGCTCTTATAAATTTGAAAATTTTAACAAAAACTTCTCCATCTCTCTTTGTGCTTCACTACATTCATTCTCATCTATTTTTATAGAGTAGTTCCAGAAAACTTCACATATTCCAATGGTTAAAATGCTGATCAGTTAATGACTAGTCATTATTTCTAGAAAGCCTTATGGTTAACCATCAGTGGAAAGAACTAAGATGGGAACTGTGGAAAAGTCTGTGCATAAAATTTATCATCAATATTTATTATCAGTATTTTCATTATCTAGAAAAACATTCTACATCCAAAATCTGTATTTATTTATCAACCTATCATTAATCCAATGCTTTTCTACCATTTAAACAAGATAATTTTAATATATAGCTTTCTTAGCCATTGATTGCAAGAAAGTTTTTCAGCTCAATCCATAGTAAATTTTCAAAAGGCAAACTGACTCAATTTCCATACAGAAATCTCTGTGCAGTAAACAGGTACCTCTCTTCACTGTGGCCTAAAGTATTTTTTATTGTTTCTAGATGTGCCATACTCACTGATTAAAAATATCTTAAGGAAGAAGCTGGAGCTTTGTTCATTTAATGCTTTTTTGCTTCATTGCTTATGACACTTGTAATTTATGAGAATGAAGAAATTAGTCCTAAAATTTACTTGTGAAATTTTTATCTTTTTTGGGGATGGGATAGTGAGTTTTGCTGCAGTGCATGGCCTTACACAAAATCATAGTTACTACTGACAACCTGGAAATCATTTCGATAGGTCTGCTTTGCTCTGTATTCCTGCTTCCTCTTTGGCCAAACACATAATTTGAACAGGTTCCATTTGAGATTACTTCCAATCTGATTTTTCTTTTCCAAAGATTTGAAAAACCCAATGGAAATATGTTGTTTCTATGAATACCTTTGCCAGTGAACTCCTTCTGTAAATTATTTCTGGGAAGTGAATAAATGAGGAAAAAGGTCAATAGAACTAAATCTGTTTTGCAACTGAGATGTATGTTTATCAGAAAATGTCACAGCATTTTTATAGATACAGTAATTAACCACATTTAATAATAATAATAGTTTCTGTATTTACTCTCTTGACTGAAACAAACTGAGAGGTATTATATAGATTATTGGCCTTATTGCAGAACATCTGCTGGAGTACCAGAAACAACCGAGTAAACCAGGGACAGAATTTGTGACTAAAGAGACAGAGTCAGAGGCATGGTCAGCTCTGAATCACTGCCCCTTGCTCCACAGTGGGAGCTAACACTCCTCAGTATCAGCCATCTCCTGTCAATGTGCTTCCATACAAATTCCATCAGTGTTTCCACCTATTTACTCTGGTCTGTAGAGGAACATGGGTTTGTTTTAATTTGTCAGCAGATCTTGAAAAAGGAAGACCTTTAAAAAATTAGAGCAATAAGGATTTATTGAGTAATCAGTTTGGTCAACCATGCATGAGCAAAGATCCCCACAACACAGATCTTCTGATTTTATACTTTTCATTTGCAGTTGCCATCTGACTTTATGTCTGAGTAAAGGTAATTATCGAGACTATGAAAGAGTTCAAATCATTCAGCTCTTCTGGAAAATCAAACCATGGAGATCATTCTTGTCAAATCAATAATGAGCTGAACTCCTGTGCCATTGTCTACACAATGGCCTTTTATTTTCTTGCAAGATATATGTAATTCTCAAAAGCTGCTGCTATGCATTACTTTTTCTTGCTGATCAAAAGTACACACTATACAGCATTTACAGCTTTCAAAGATCAGGTCCCATTATAAAGGATTTTTTCCACTTTGATCAACACAAGATAGCATTTATTAATCACAAAAGAGCATTGTTAAAATAATATTAAGGGTATAAATACAATCAGCAAAACCCAATGAATTAGTGACTTTTTTTTCTTTCTGCATTATTCTTAACACACTAAGGTTTAAAGGTAATGCAGTCTTTAGGCACACAATGAGTTATTTCCTGTGCCAGACAGTAGCTATTATTACTTCTGGGATGTAGTAAGGGACTGAAATTATTTCATGGTACAATAGAAGTGTCAGTTGGAGTCTCCTGCTTGAACCTGGGCTATTGCCAGCAGTGCACAGGGGCAGCTCTGTCTGCGTCTGGCAGAGTCTTCAGGATGCCCAGGAGAGCGACTTCACAGCCTCTCTGTGCAACTTACTGCAGTGAAGTACTACCTGTTTTCTGACTTTTTCCCCCTGCAATATCCAATCTTGGTTTTTCAAGCTGCAGATTGTTACCACTGTAACAATTATGTTGTTGGACATTGCTGCAAAGAGTTTGGCACTGCGATCATTTAACAAAAAACAAACCAAACAAACCCCAACCAACCAAAAAGCCACCTTGATACATCTGCTCTGGCAGCACAGAGTGATCATGAGCAAGAGTAGGGGCACAAAAGTAGGCTCTAGTGCTTGATATGTTGACATGTCCTTTTTTTTGTCAGGCAGAACAGGAAAGAATCCCTGAAAATTCAATCTTGTTTGGTTTTTAATTCCCAGAAAAATGTGAATTATTACTCAAAAGGAGCCCCATTTATGACAGTTTAGTTAGGGAACTCATCACATTTAAAGTTTTCAAAAGACAAATAGCAATCACTAAATAACAATACTGTTGCCATGCAGGGCATTAGTAATGAGAGATGTTAGAAAATGGTTCTGGAGTAAGGAGGCCTCCAAGCAAACATAAGACTTCTTGGTCTCTAATTAAGGAGAATATTTATTTATACATTAAATATAGTAAGACCACGCTTAAAGGAGCATTAAAAAAATGCCTGAAATTCCTTTTGAGCCTGGAGGAGAATGAAATGTGTTATAAGTTAAGATCTAGGATGACTAGATATTCCTTGTGTTAAAAGTGAATATTTAGCATCCTTACATTTCTTCTCTTTTCTTTCTGTTAAACAGTTCAGAAATCTAACTTAATACACAAGTCCCAAGTCATAAAGAAAAAAAAAAAAAAAAGACATGCTTGCCTGTTTTTAGTTATGAAACAGATGAGTTCATTTGTGAATAAACTGTAGCACACTATAGCAAGTTATAAATTCCTCAAGAACTTGATAATTTAAAGGAAACTAACTACAGAAGATAAGACCTATGCAAATGTCTTAGCTGGAATACAATACCTTTAGCACAATGCTGAAGTCTGTAGAGAACACAACAGAAAACATGAAGGGTGAAAGGAAACCTTTGGGAGTTGTAAAACAATGTGTTAAAAGATTCTAAAGTTATAAATAGAACCGTAGTTTACCTTATTGAAAGGGGCCCCCAGAGATTGTAATGGAAGATAAATCAACATAGTTAGCCTCTTTTCAAAATCTGTTAGGCTGCTCTATTGTAAAGCACAATTGTTCTTCTTCAATAAATTTTTTACAGCTATTACACTTTGTACATATGGAGGGAAACAAGAGGTGTAGCAACTTGAACACGTAAGTATCTATACAATGTAAAGGTCAGATAGAAAACTGAGTTATTATAGTTGAACTTCCCATTTTTGTTAGTTTATAAATACATTTATCAAATGTAGGTGTGAATCTGGAGAATTAACCTAGATGATGGAGGTAAGGCCCCAAAACTCACTCAACGAGACTTTGAAAAGGGCTGACAGTTGTTCATGTCCTCTGAGTTAGATGCATAGGAGAAATACCAACAAGATATTCTCAAGAGGTCAAAACAAACAAAAAAAACTTCACCGGCAACTTTAGAAAATCAGAGCACTTTGGAAAAAGGTTCAGCACAACATGCAATCAGCATAAAACAGTCCATAAAGTATTAACTTAACCTCACAAACTCCAAGCCCACAGAATTGTAAGTTACTTAAAAATTCAAGAAGAGGGCAGCAGAAGAAGGAGAGAAAGAAATAAATATAGCTACCATTCCTGTTTCCAATGGCATTCAGCCAGCAGAAATTCCAAGAGGAGGTAAGATGAAGACACATGCTTGCCTCGTTTTCTGCTTTAAATACCCTTGGCCTTCCTGGGCCCTTCCTGCAGGTGGGACTTCCAGTCATTTGGCCATTCACGAGCTGAGTTAGAGGCTCCAGGGGCAGGTGTGAGGCATTGACTCTGCCCTGCCAGGGATTGGCAGCCACTGCCAGGTGGGATACTGGCTCTGGGGGTGGGGTGTACAGGGCAGGGCACTGCCTCACCAGGGCAAGAACCGACCTGCCCCTTCCCACACACACGTGAAATGTTTCAAGCCAGCAATCCTTCCAATCTCTCACTATGGAAGAGGGGATCCTACAGTAGAAAAATAAACTCCCATCTCCCTGTGCAAGAATTTTCAAGTATTCTTTTTTGAGATTCCCTAGAAAACCACAGAATGGAGGTCCCCTTTTGGTGATTGTGTAACTAGGAAGTGTTACAAAGTGTGATTAAAACTGCACAGAGAAGACTTTTAATAAAAGCTAGATACCTTGTGATGTGAAATTTTGCAAAATTTTACTCTTCTGAATTGGATTACGTAATGTATCATGGTTTTTCATTTGCTTTTCTTTTTTGATTGCCTTCAGGTTGGTTTTGGTGGCTCAATTTGCTACATATGTAAGCATGAAGAGTTAGTGATATGGAAAGATTTTGCACATAAAGTTCATAATATGAAGCTCTGCTTGAACCTTGTGTTATTTACGTACAACTGTGCATAAGCAGCACATAGCAGTTTATGTTCAGCTCTTGTTGCACAGGAAATTGTATGCAATCTCTGGTACATAAATGTTTGTCTGTTATAACTTCTGGTATTTAAAACTTTTACTGCTCAAAGGTTTTAACCCTTCTCTTCCATATAGAAATGTAATTGGTAGTTGCCTCGAAAGAAAAGCTCTGGAGCCATTTTTCATTTCATGGATAATTCAGAAGTCCAGTGATTTTAGTACCAGTGGGGTTTTTTCAGTGTGCTTATATTGTTATCCCCAAGGTGTTCCAATTGGTAGGCTGAATATTTCATTCCCAAGCATGCATTTCTGATTACCACTGATTGTCTGATTATGAATTTAGGAGAGAACTTTGTTGAGGGCTGGTTTGGCAGACTATATAAATTATTAGAGGTAAAGCCCCCACACCGGCTGGTTTGATTTTTTTCTATCACATCCTGCTCCCCACTGCAGGTGTCTGTCTCTGAAGGACTCTGCCTTTCATTCCTCTCCTGGTGGAGTTTTCCACCTCTGACCAGGCACTGGACTGCTCCGCCTCTTCCTGGACTCAACCTTCCACCCTCCCTGCCTCATTTATAGAAATGGTTTATTTTTTTGCCATCTTAAGCGCCTTCGAGGGACTTTCAATGACACAGAGATGCTGCAGCTCCACATACTACCTTAACACAGCTGGTCCCAGACCAGCCACTTTTCAAGTCTGGCCACAGCAGCTCTCCTTGCTAAAGAACTAGGCTCTGAGATGGGCGCCTCTTTATATTTTACAGGCTTTTACTTGTTTATCTTAAACCCCTGGAATTTTCTCTGACACCACTGTGAGCACCAATACAACAGCATTCTTACCACGGTACTGCAGCCAGACACATTCCCTTTTTACCCCAATACAAAGCAGCTCTAGCACATTCAAAATGTTGCTGAAGACAATGCAATTGTTTAGCAGTTGTGCAAGATAGCTAAAACACAAGCACATCAGAAAGACTAAAGTGTAGTTATAAAATATGTCATGCTGTTAGTTTAGAAAAAAGCAATCAAATCCTGACAATGTAAGCTGACTTTCCTTGTAGCGAATTGCACTATTTATTTTGTTCCTTTCAATTACTGCACAAAGCTTTGGTTAGACATAGTGTTGTAATACATTCATGCTAATTTTTCAGAATCTTTTCCACAGCCTAATTTCTTCAGTGAATTGCTCACTTTTTTAGAGGTAGTAATAAGCACAGATTAAAAAGTAGCGAGGGCTATATATATCCAGAAACAAAATAAAGTTTGTGGGAAAGCTTACAGGCAGAAAATGCATGGCATGTGCAATAAGAAAATCCTGCAAAATTGATTTGATGAGCTGGAGAAGGCAAGTTACAATGGTGATGGCCTTAATTTGTTTTTATTGTCTGTTCCAGATTTCTGGGGTAAAATGGGACCTTGTTGCTAGTTTCTCTGTTTACAGTCACATTTTCTATGATGGGTAGTTTAGGTCTGGTAGTACTTATTGAGCTGCTGTCTGTTTGGCATGATGAATCAGAATACCTTCCTTGGGAATGGAGAGAGACAGATCCACAGCCCCCACAGTGTCTGAGGAAGCTTTAATAAGGTGTTTGTCACTATCCACTGACTTTATAAGGCTCCTGCATACTCAAGAGATTGGCTGAAAATCAATACAAATGGAATTAAGAGAAGAACAGAAAGAAAGAGAGAAGAAGGATGGAGAAGGGGAAGACAACAAAGCCCTCTAAGCAAAGAGAGTTCTGGATTTTAGACTGACAGGGCTTGAACTGCTTCCCAGAAGAGCTCAAACTCCTGGGTTGTTCCCCAGGCTGAGATTCACCAGTCCTTCCACCAGGGATTAACCTCTCCAGAGTCAATTGCTTCTGTCAGGTGCAAGCCTGGATGCCTCAACTAAATTGAGCTTTACCCACTCCAACTGGATCCAGGTGGATCCATCCATGGGCATGTGATTGCTTATTGCTGCTGAGCTTTCTAGCTTGGAAAACAGTCCCTGCTTGCACAGGACTATGTTTTTGCAGTCCCATATTAAGTGATAGCTAAATGCAAGCTCTGCTTTTTTGGGATCATTAGCTACCTGAGCCACTGCCTGAGCTCAGGGCTTTGAACCTGTTTCATGTTAATGGACTGCCTCCTCATATTCCTCCTAGACTCTACACAGCTCAGTACAGCTTTATTTGTGTTTTAGTTGTGTAGAAGGTATAATAGTTTTATGATTGTATGCTGTTTTGAGGATTAATCTCAGTGAGTTTTTGCCAGTGAGTTTAACCATGTGAAAATTGGACGTCTAACATTTTTTTAAATTTTGAAAGCTTGTATTATTTCTGACATTTTTGAAAGCGATGTAAAGTTTTATTTAATAGCAAAAAGGAATAAATAAAAAAGTTTGTGTATAGTATTTATCAAAACCAATGCCATATATTTTTTTCTGCTACCTTGACAGAGTTTTAGAAACAAAATAAGTCCAGTGATAAATGATTTTGCATTTTTTACCTATCCTGAATCTTGTGTACATGATAAGTTCACTTAAACTGATTGTCGACACAAATGCTGCAAAGTAGAATTAATAAAACGTGCTAACATATTATTTTGGTTAAAAAAAAGTTATACTTATGCCTTATTTAGACTTAAATACATGATGATTCAGATAAATACGATACATCACATGATCAATTTTCTACCAAACTTTTTTAGAAAGGCAATTAGACTTGTCAGTCAATATGAATATAAAAATATCAACACTGCATCTGCTGTTTCACAGATATACTGCTGTATACTGGCTGAACAACACTTACTTCAGAGAACTGTGATAGCATTGAATTTTAAAAGACTAAACAGACGACCTGGGAAGTTTTAGTTTCTCTATCTAAAAGATAAGATTTGAAGTATATTTTCCATTAAAAGGCAGAAAAAACATGAGAAGATGTCGTAAAATGTATCAATATTCTGCATGAAATTTGGGAAGTTTCCTCAAACTTGTACATACTGCTATCAATATAGCTCCTTAATTTGAAATGTACTTGAAACTACTTATTCTATCAGATCCCATTACTAAAGTACCCATACAGTGTGTTCCATAATAAAGGATATATTCTCCAAAACTCTTATGCTTTAGATCCAGCATGAAGTGAATATAGTTTATTGCACATAGAAATGTTGTGTTGCAGTTTATTATTTGAAGTGATGGCTTCTGCAACTCTGCTTGAGCAGATAAATGTAAAAGTCTAGCGGAAACATCTGTGCCGTCAACAAAGTTAAAGTAGGGACATGTAAATAGTATAACCAGTGCTGATAAACAAAAAGACTGAAGAGTCTTTTTGTCTTGTATAAGTCATAACCTTGATATTAACAGGCAGTCACAACATTAATTCAATGACTAATGCAATGACAATTCTATTTTTTCCATATGTCCTCTTGCCACTGAATGCACAATGTAGATGTGGAGCTGTTATGCATACTGAGCTTTTTCATTCTCAAAATGTCGCAGTTACATATGAACTTTCTACTTTCCTGTCTGGTAAGCAGTCTACTTACTTTGTGTGTCCTATAGTTCCAAGAAACAGAAGATGCAGATACAATTTGTCTCTTTCAAACATGTATTCTGTTTATAGATTCATATCCATGTTACAAAACAGTATAGGGTTTGGGTTTTTTTTTTTTTAAATGGAATTTCTCAATTCTCCTATAGTGGTACTCTGATGTTTTAAGAGCAACCTGTATCCATTACCTTGGGAACATGGGGTCCACCCCCATCAAAACTTTCTAATCCTCAGAAAAATGTTCCTGAGCCCTATTTCCTCCTACAGAAAGCACAGTACTAGTATCAAGTCTGGCACTACTATACGCTAAAACAAGAACTGCTCACCGAAATTTGTATGTGAGCAGGAAATACATCATTCCTCTGCAGCAATGTTTGGTGCCAATTCTCACCAAGCTAAATAACACTTGAACTGCCACTGGGCATACACATTTTATGACCATGGTTATAAGATGTTTATTAAGCAAAATGAACAATAGCTGAACATGCGTTCCCTGAAGCTTAGAGAGGAACCCAAATAATAATTTGCATTTTCAAAATGCTAATTTTCTGCACGTTTTGGAAGAGGAGGTACTTTGTCATCAATACTTATTTTTGTGATGAAGATAGGCGTATTTAGAAAGGGATTAGAATATATTACGCAGGGCAGGAGAGCCTGGACTACAGAACAGTCCATGTTGCTCCTGTGTCATCATTCATGCACAATCCCAACTGTATCCAGGTGTGTGTAGGTTCTGCTCAGAGGGGAGTCCTGTGATCACTTTAATGAGCTAAATTCCATATACAGAGCATATGTCTATGTTGCAGTATGTTGCAAAACTAGACATACCGGATCTCCTTTTGTCCACATTGTAGAATTGTTTTGCTCTTTCGATCTTTTTTACTTTATTTTGTTTTTGTTAGGGCTTGAGCTAGCTCTCCATATGACAAAGAGACTGGACATTATCTTGCAGACAGATCATTCCAGCGAATTTATTTTCAGTATTTTGAACAGAGAATATATTGAGATGATAATTGCACATTATGGCATGTATTGTGCTCTTGATTGAGCTAAATCTCAGTCATATGGTTCTGAGACTCTGCACCAGTTGGTCTGGGTGTCAGGGATCTCTTAGTGGGACCAATATATTTACTTGTATAGCTACCGACACTTCATGTAGTTTGAGTAAACACAGGTTGTGACCCTCATGGCAACTGAAGACCATCCTCTAGAGCTCAGAGGATCTGACATATCTGAGAAGGCCTCCCACCTTATGTAAATAAACTATATCAGTGGTGTACTGAGCTGCCACCTGGCCAATATTAACGGTTTAGTGAAATTCAGTATTCACTTTATGTGCTTTCTGCACCTCTCCAAGTGCTCATGTGTACTTCTGCAGAACAGGACATCAAAGTGGGCTGGGAAGTTTTTAGGGTCTGCTATGAGAGGAGAGCTGGCATAGCTTGTGGTGTCTTAGAAATTTCAGACACGGAGCCTAGTTCTTAAACCCAGGCTAGTTTTTTCAGTTGTTTTGGTTTTTTTTTTTTTTTATACTATACAGGACAGTAGTAATTTCTGTAGCCAGAAATAATGGACAGGTACACTGGCATTAATGTAAACTTTTACAGCAAAATTACATAAATCAATAGCTCTCTCCAGTTTCTAACCCTTATAAATTTCTTCCAGGTTACATAAGCAATAATGAAAAAAACTTTGTTCATAGCCCAGTTTAATTAACTAATGAAGTCATAACCAAGAAGTATTGGCTTCTTTCCTGGGCCATGTTAAACTGCAAACATTGAAATTTAAAGAGATTTTAGAGTCAAAGACTAATTGAAAATCCCCGTTTGAATATTGTTTCCTGGTTTCAACTCATTATATTATTCACAGTGCTTTTCTATAAGTAATTTTAAGCTTCACCCATGTTCACAACTACTCTTAGTTTTTTGCAAATGCAGTTGATACAATGCTTACTCCTTCTTCTTTATCATCAATAAATATTTAGGAAAACAAGCTCAATTAACTTTTCTACTACCTCCTGAGTGGCTTAACATTAATTTTATAACATGAATATAATACCCATCCAAAAAAACCCCCATTTGATCCACATGGATTTTAGAAATCTGTATAGTAACAATAGTCCTTAAATACAGTAATGAAAGGGCCTAATTTTCACAAAAGTGCACAGACCTTCAAATGTCATAATTAGACTCCTAGTGGAGTATGAGTGACATAAAGAATTTAGTATGTTCTATATGTAAAAACATTTCTCACTTTTTTTTTTCTCTTAGCCAGACTAACAGCAAGACTGTTTTAAAGCCTTCGGCAAAATAATTGACAATATGCCCCTAAGTGGGAGGTTATGCAATAGTCCTGGAACAGCCTTCAGTCTGTACTATGAGCCATTCAAGTCCAAAAAAAAAAAAAGTCTCCAGGTCTAATAGAAAAGGAAGTACTTACCTTCTAGCTTTAAAAAATTATGGAAAGATGGTAAAGAAAAAGTGCAAAAATATTCGTGATACCAAGGGCACTTAGTGCTTTTGTTTAATTCCTCGCAGGCCTCAGTCATCACCAGTTACAACTTTTGTGTATATGACATTCAAGGATTGCAGCCTGAATTAGTTAAAGACGTGAATCTAAGCTTCATTGGCTAAACCATATTGAATCAATGTATTTGATTTAATCAAATTTAGTGAAAAGAATTAACTTAATTCCCTAAATTAAAGCCACTTCACACATTATTTATCTTAAGTTTAATACGTTACTGTATTTTGTCCAAAGACAGAACACAGAATCAGTGTTACTACACCAAAAAATGCGTTTATAACACCCTGAGTTAATCTTTCAAGTAAATGGTTTTAATTCAACACTGAAAGGATCACCCTAGCAATGTCATTCTGTAGTTTCTCTGCTTCTGTTTTGGTTAACATTTCAACCTGTGCAGAATAAAGAGCATCTGTTTTTAAGAGTTTATCACAATTTTTTCTAGTATATCTTTAATTTTCATTTCATTTACAGTAAATATGTCAACTTACCATATGTTAACTGACCTACCGTAAAACCTCACTTTTTTTTGACTGCATCCTCCATGTTTCATTTTTAGCTGTCTCTTCAAGACAGTCATTCTAAGGCATGATAAAAATGATTTTACTGAGGACCTAATGTGGGGATTCCCACTTCTCACTCATGATGCTATCCAGGTCTTTTACAGATAAATGCTTAGAGTAGTTGTCATGGAGTGATGTTATAAGGCTTCTTTATTCCCTAACCCTCTGCTTAATGCCCAAAAGTCGCTGTACCTTCAAGATGGACCTGGAGGGCCGGGCTGGGCCAAAGCCGCGGGACCCAGGTTGGGTCAGTTCAATGGCGCGGCCCAACGGCTCTGGGCCCCACGGTCTGGGCAGTGCTCAGGTGGGAGTGTGCTGGGAGCGCTGTGCTGCTGCTTTGCTGGGGTTTTTTTCTTTATTCCTGTTAGTTAAGAAAAGTTTTGTTCTTTTTCCTTCCCTCCCCCTGGCCTCCCTGCCCTCCATCCCTTCTCTCGGGTCCGGGGGACCTGCGGGGAGGCCCCGGCGGGCCCACGGGCGGCCCCGGCTGGTCTGAGCCCTGAGGAACATGGAGCCGTCTCACCTGCTGGGAGGAGGAGAATCAGCGCCAGAGGACCGCCAGGTTTTCCTTCCACCTGCCTTGTTCTGGGCTGCTGCGAGGACCTCCCCTTACCGTTCCCCTTCCCGGAGATTGGGGGGAACTAGTCGTCAGCCTTGTTAGTTGTTCCTTCCCTTCTCTGGGCATTTGTTGTGTTCTGAGGTTTTTTCTTTTTTTCCCTGTTCTGCCCTGTTTGGTTTTTTTTTTCTGTAAATAAACAATTTGGGGGTTTTTTTTCCAGTTTTCGTGGTCATTAATTTGCCTCATTGGCAGAGGAAAGGGGGAAGCCCATTCCCTTTGGAGGAGGCACTCACTCTGGAGCGTTTCCTCCTAAGTTTGTCTCCAAAACCGAGACAGTACTGCAGGGATAGCCTGAAGTTTTTATCAGCTCAACAAAAGTTGAATGCCACACAGAGCTGCTCATCCTTCTCCACAGCTCAGACTAACACTGCAGCCGTGATTCACAGCTGAGGTCAGATGTAGTAAAATCAGACATAGTGAAACAACATGAGGTGAATTCCCTCAATTACTTCAATGAACTTGAATATATTTTAAGTTTCACTAGTCATTGGCTGAATTAAGAGATGCACTACAGTAAGAGCATGGCTCCATGTGTCTACTTATGGCCCCTGTCTAGGCATTTCACAGAGAAAAGGAGAGTCACACAGGCTTTCTTCTTCCCATTATTAAAATACCTTCAGAGCATTTCAGCTTATCCTTAAATTTCACTTACATCATTTACTATTGGTGTTGGATTTTTTTATTGTAATCGAATTCATTTTAAAGATGTGTCTTGTTTTTGGATTTGGGAATTATCTTTTAACATATATACATCTTATTTAAAATAAATGAACATGAAAAGTCATTGTAAAAAATGGTGAAACATCATTAAACATACATACTCTGTTAGAGAAATTTCTGTATAGCTAAATCACTCTCTGAAAGTGCTGCATCTCTGACACTTTCTGGGAAGAATTGATAGGATGTTGGAAGCAACACAGTTGTCCTGTAAATCAACGATGATATATATCTTACAGTATCTATGTAAGTCTGAGGGACAAAAGACTTCCCATGTTTCCTCCATTAATGTTTCCAGCAGTGTTATCCTGCCTGTAGAACTGGTTACAACACTGTATCAGTATTCCCAGGAAGACCATTACATTTTGAGATACTGGCAAGGGTATTTTGAATAACATCCTATGTAAATATATATATATACATATAAAAGGACTAACTGTAGCTTGCAAACGAGATTGCTCATAAAAAAATTAATAAAGCAAGAAAGTGTCTAAATTACCTAATAAAATAGATGCAGTGATTATACAATAAAGCCTTAAATTTGTTCAGCTTGATTCTGCTCTCTCTAACCATGATGTTAGGCTGTCTGAAAAAAGCTGTGTCTTACTTTGAATTTACTGCTAGTACCATGGAATGTAAAGGCAATGAGATCACATATCCCTGAATTTAAAAATGTCTGGGTTTTCTGCCTCGTTATAAACTAGAAATATACCACCAATTAGATTATTTCAGAAAGTATTTTAGGAAACAAAGATTTGTGTCTATTCATCCTAACTGACATATGTTGGATTTTGTGTTCTGGAAATTTTTATTATTTTTTTCCCCTGACATTGTATTTATTTTAGGAATCAGAAAATACACAATAATAAATTTTTTTATGCATTTGCTATAGAATCATGATACAGGACAACACTGTATGAAAATAAGTGTAAGCTGTTAGATTACCCAGTGGCACAAGGATGTTTTTTCTGGGCTTTCATATAGCACAGCACTAAGTCTCTTAAGTTGTCTTCATTGCTTAAAATAGCTTGTCAGAAAACAGAAAACTCAGATAGCCATAGGTTACTGTAGACAAGACCTTTAGATGATTCTAGCTTTGAGCATATGAGGTGAATATGATCAGTTATTTTGTAGGCAGCTGTTTCTGTCCCTGTGCCTTCAAGCTCTACCCAGTTGGCTGAGATGTGAACAGAAACCCCAAGGGGTTCAATTTTTGAAATGGATCCAAAGCAGCTTGGCTCATGCTGTGCTTCATGTAAGTTTTATTTTTTATCATGATGACATAAGTTAAAAATAGCTGGGATGTTTGTACTGTTCATGAAACAGCAAATACTCTGGGTTTCTTGCTGTCAAAATTAGACAAACCAAATTAGTCTGACAGCTGTGTTCCTACTGTCATTCTTGTGTGAACTGGTACTGCTGGGGAAGAAACTGATAGTGATACAGGAAAAAAACCTTGCATCTTGCTAGACAATGCCACAAAAAAGGGATGTGTTGATAAATTGATACACGGTAGTCTTCAGAAAGTGGTCACCTCACGGGTTAGACTAAATTTTGAATTCAAAAATTTGGAAGTAACTTTGGAATCAATTGTGAAAATTCTTTGTGGGAGGTCTTTCTTTCTTTGTTTCTTTTCTTTCTCTGTTTCTTTTCTTTCTTTCTTTCTTTTCTTTCTCTTTTCTTTCTATCTCTTTCTTTCTTTCTTTTTCTTTCTCTCTTTTCTTTCTTTCTCTTTCTTTCTTTCTTTCTTTCTCCATCTTCTTTTTCTTTTTCAATATCAGAATTAATTCCAGCTTAGTATTCACTGCACTCTATAATAAATACATCATAAGGGAAAAGATAGTCGGTGGAAAATTCAGGAAAAAATGCAATTGGCAAGGAAAGACACTTGAATTAAAAGAAAAGATCCTTTGGCTGCCAAAAGTGAGAAAATTTTAATTAGTCATTTGATTTTTGTGTTCTGCTTTTTCTCATTTCTTTTGATTCCCAACTAGTTTTGATTTGTGCATAAAAACCTAATTATCAGAAATTAGAGCATATAAAGGGTATTTTACATTTCTCTTACCTTTTAATATTCTGCAGTGCATTTCCTGTGGTTTCTTTAGGACTTGATTTTTGGTTAACTTCCCGAGTGTGTCCACACAGCAAAGTGAGGTGATGACCACTCCGTGTGTCCCAGTCTGCTGAGTGATGGGTCTAAGAGTGTATCCAGGTCTGGGCTTCACTGACAGAGGGGAATGTGCAGGAAATTGGCTGGGGAGCAGCTGCCCCGTCTGCAGCCTCCCCAGTCACTGAAAAGACAGAATCAAAGCTTGAATCATCCCCAGCTCCATTTTTACACTAAATTTCTGATTGCCATTTAACCACTATGACATATTTTTTTGATCCAGAATTTCTTATTCACTCAAACACTCCTAAGTTTATAACCAACTCTCTCTAACTCATTGCTTGATTTCAGCAGCTCACGAAACCTTATGGGGTCTCAGTTTATGCATCTTTTAAACAGAAATAGCTAGGCAGTAGTTATTTCAAGACTAAAAGAGTGGCTTTAAAATGTTTTGACTTCTTAGAATAACAAAATTGCTGAAAAGAATAAGTGCCATAATGTTATTTTGCCTCTGCTGACCTCCCGCAATATAAGTAAAATTGAATATATGCTTTTGCTTGTATTCAAAGATTTTAAATATTCAGTTTAGGAAAACTGGGAGAAATATCACTGGATATTATTCCTTGGTGGGGTTGAAAAATGCTAAAAACTTGCTTCACTCTATCATTTGTTGAGAGAAAACCAAGAAATTAATCTGAGACACAAAACAACTACATGAACATGATCAGATAATGAAAGCCTGCCAGAAATTTTGTACAATCTAACTGTTCTATGAGTTTAGCTGGAATTATTCAATTTCCTTGACTTTTTTCTTCAGCTGGAAGAAAACTGAGGGAGTTCTAAGCTTCACTCAGAAAATGCTAACAGCAGTTCAAGAGTCTATTAGGTTTTTTGCTGTAAGTCTATAATATTTCTTTGTTCTCTTCACAAAATAAAAGAAATAATGTGGCTCAGTCCTATACATTTTACACTGTAGATCTCTTAAAAAAAATCCACCAAGCTTGTTGACAATGTATTCTTTTTGTGAAGTATTCTTACTCATTAATAACTCTGATGGATTTACAGGAAGCTAACCATAAAAGGTAATAGTAACATAAGATTTGAAAGATTTTGGATGCCAAAGTAGTACTAGTTCGTAGGACACATAAAAATAAAGCAGGATAGGTTATTAATTGGGAATTTTAAATCTTAGCAAAGTTTATTGATTTCTCAGTTATCTGTATTCCTTTCTTTGTTACTTTTTCCCCTTTTTCCATAGAAATACCAGGACAAACATGAAAGGGGAAAGAGTTAGGTTTTATCTGACATTCTGCATCTACCTGAAGCCTGTTCTTTCTTCCATATGAGATGTGGTGTTGCTGTCCCTACATGACAGGGCAAACTCTGGTCTTCGATGGACTGTGTAAAGAGCATCTCTAAGGGTGTCTGGCCCTATCAGAAGAATGGACTGAAATCCTACAAGTCCTGGAATACCCTCATTCAGCTGCTTGTTAGAATGTGCTGGAAGTATGGCTGAATCAGAAGCAGATCTGATTCCTCAAAATTCTTCCTTTTAAAATTGGTTAATCCAATTTTAAACAATTTTTGGATCCAATTTTAACAGTAACATATCATAGAAACCGTAAATAGATTCCAAGAGTGTAGATGTTTTGGGGGGTTGTTTTTTGTTGGTTTTGGCTTTGGGTTTTGTTTGTTTTGTGGTTTGGGTTTTTTTAATAATTTAAAATGAAATTAAATCTTTCAGAAATCCGCAAAGACTCCATATGAGTGACCATTGTGGTGCTGCAACCAACAGGATGCTGGGCTGCATTAATGAGAGCATCACCACCAGATATAAAGAAGTAATTATCCCACTCTACTCAGTGCTTTCCAGGCCAGACCTGGAATACTGTGCTCAGTTTTGGTCTCCACT